>PVLA01002310.1:7452-53372 GCA_004027455.1 Hydrochoerus hydrochaeris | reverse complement strand
CAGGTATTTTGTTACTTTCTTATCTATTTTTTTTGAAGGTAGCAAAATATAGCAGAACAAGACAGAACAAACCCATGCGACCACACTACAATAAAACTACCACAGAACCTCAGAGCAGGTCACCAGGACACAAGCAATGGGCTCAATAGTACAGCCCATTTTGTTCACATTGGCTGTTCTTTCAATCAAATAGAGGAAAATGGAAGGAAATATCGAACTTTTAAAAACAGAATATTGAATAAAGCAGTACCATTAATCAAAACTGAGCAAAACAGTGATAAAAATATTTGCCTTCAAAGAGATGGTAGAAGGAAATCCCCCTTACTTGCCACGCTGTATACATTCATCCTCCAAAAAGATACTCAGACTGCTGGTGACTACTTGCTAACAAGGGAGGGGGAATGGATCAATGTCTGATTCTTAGCCCGCGCACCAGCATGGCCCTAGCTGCTTACAAGCTGGCCAGCAGGCCGCCTTATTTCCCAGCGACCAAAGTTCCAACATGATGCAGAGCTTAGGAGTTGCTGATAGTTCTCGCTCTGGTGTGCCAGTGGTTTGCCAGGCCACCAGCTGCTCACCAGGGCGGCGAGTAGGCCGCCTGTTCTCCAGCCAAGGAATGACTTTCTTACCTGGCAAATCAGTTTTAATTTAGCTCTATGTACCAACTGGCAAAAAGTTGATAGAAAAGGGCTTGAGATAACAGTAAATAAATTTTTAAAAGGACAAGAAATGATATTTTAAGAGAACAAAATAAAGTGATCCAACATTAGAGTCATTCATGTCTTTAAAGCAAAAAACCAAGGAATGGAACAAAAATGCATTAAAATTATAATTCAAGAAAAATCCTTTGAAATAAAGAAGTAAATAAAGCTGTGCACTTAAAGGGCAATTATGACTCAGAGAAAGTAACATCCAATGCTTGACTCAGATCTACCTTGATTGCAATATTAGAATCAAAAGAGGAAGGAAAATAAACTTCGGGCAAAGGTAGAAAAAGCAAATCAATTATAGAGAAAAGAAAATCAGTTTTCCTTATACAGCATAAAGATTGTGATGCAAGAATATTATACTCTCCTGTTATTAACCAAGAATAAAGGCCATGGAGATTCTTAACCATCAGAGAATATGGGGAGTATAACAGCCATAAATCTTTTTGTTTATGGAAAGGAAAACACTTGAGATAAAAATACATTATTAACCAAGGGATGAAACCAAATAATAGAAACTAGGATTTGAAAAACTGAGAAATTTCCTGGTAAACATCTTACCATTTAAATATGGAATCAAGACTAATAAGCTTGAAATTTTGTTTTGAAACATATATAAACATAACAAAACTTGCAAACTTGTCAATGTAATAATATATAAGAAATTTAGAGATCAAGAAGAGGAACAACAGGAAAAGTAAGAGTACTAATTAAATTTTTTTCTATAGCTAGGCCCTATTTTAACAGGGCTTTTGATTTAAAGAGTGAAATACGGAATCAAGAACTGCAACTTTTAAGCCTTTTCATCTGCTTTTCCTTAACTGTAGAGGGATTTTGTTTCAATTATCCACTTTTGGATAACAAACTATCCCAAAACTTAGTGGATTAAAACAATAACAGTTGAGTATTTGATCACAATTTGGCAATCTGGGCAGGGGTCAGAATAGGGTCTGTCTCTACATACATGGCATCAATTGAAACACTTCATCTGGGCAGAGCAGTCACGCCCATGAAGACTTACTCATGTGGCTTGCTACATGATGTGCGTGTTCAGCTGTTGCTGTTGGCTATAACTTCAGTTCTTCTGTGCTGGCTTCTTAGTGTGGCTTCTTGGGCTTCCTTACAGCATGGTGCTACATTCTAGGAAGAAGGAAGTGGAAGTTGTCAGTTCTCTTCCAGGTTAGGCCTCAAATTAGAACAACATCACTTCCATTGTATTCTATCTATCAAAACAGTCCCCAGCTCAACCTAGACTCAAGGAGTAGAGAAACAGACCTCACCTCTCAGTTTGAGGAATGACAGAGAATTTGTGACCATTTGATCACTATATCCAACCCAAAATATTTCTTATAAAGAACATTTTTCATTTTTCAATCTTTTCATGTTACAGTTAAAGATATTATTTATACCTTTACCAAAATGATATATAGAATATATTCTAATTTTTTAAGATTTTATTTTAAAGAGAATAAAACCAAACAAAATAAAACAGAATAAAACCAATAAAAGCAAAACAGTGAAAGTGATACAGGACTTCAAAAACAGGATAATAGGAAATCAACAATGGCTACCATAATGCCTGTTGCTGTCTTCAAAATTGCTGCCTATGCCATCAGACATAATAAAACCAAACAAAACAGAGCAGAATAAAACCAATCAAAACAGAACATTGAATAAGACAAAACAATAAAATGGAAGAAAACAAAACAGTACTGGATTTTGAAAACAAGACAGAAGGAAATCCCCCTTACTTTCTACACTGCAAATTGTTATCCTCTTAATAGCTGCTCAAACTACCAGTCTTTGGCCTTCAACGTCAATCAAACAATACAAGCAGTTGTCCCTCAGTTGCTATCAACTCAGCCTGTCCTCCCAATCAGCCAGTTGCTTATGGGTGTGCATGTGTGTGTGTTTGTGCACTCTCGCATGTTTGTGTGTGTGTGTGTGTGTTTGTCTCCCAGCCCGCACACCAGTTATGGTTTATGGGAAGGGTGAATTGGCTTTTTGTTACCCCTGTCCTGGGCCCTGCATGGCATCGTATATTCCAATTTTTATAAAATTAGTTCCATCCATTTATTCACCTTTCTATTGAGTATATGCATAAGGAGATGTCTGAAATAATGTTTAATATTAATGGAGTTAAATACTTCAATTAATATACTGTCTTTTCAAAAGTCCTGATTCATTTGGGACAGTTCTGAGAAGCATGACAAGACTATAGAATATAAAAAGGCTTTTTAACAACAACTTGCTTTGTGTTCTATTTTGCTTTTCTTGTATCTACCATTTTTATAAAACCAATAAAGTCACTATTTTATTAAAAGTTAAAAGTGGAAAGTTTTCTTTTAGAATTGAACACTCACAACATAAGTGGATTGAAAGTGGCCTTGGGGTCCACAGAGCATCACTTTATTGTGTGGAGGATGAAAACAGAGGTCCAGAGTGTAACTTGCTCAGGCCTCCATGTCCCCTCCCACTCTACCCTGCAGGAGGAGGCAGAGTAATCAATTACCTGGCCAATTACTTGATCCTAGGGCAGATTCCACAGAGCTGTGTGGTAGGAGGATTGTTAATTGAATTGTGTGTCACAGTTTTTCTAAAGATTGTTAAGTGCAGGACTGCAGTTGCAGTTCAGTGGTATAATGCTTATCTATCGTGGGTGAGGAGCTGGATTCAGTCCTCAGCACCCCAAAACAAAAACCAAAATGTGAAGGGTGAACTGACCTGGATTTATCTAGCCTACATCTCTATGTATGGCTGTAATATATGGAACCATAAACATGTTGTGTTTGAGAGAAATAACAGAGGGAGAAGTCAATTACTGGCTTGACTTCTGGGTACCTTCACAGAAATTGAAAAGGTTTTCCTGAAGCCTTTAAATTTAATGTCCTTTTCTGGGTGGCTTGCCAGTGCAACCTGTCGTTGAGGAGGTCTCCCTGTGGCCAAAAACCTCTGTGATACACAGAAGAATGTTCCTGGAGGAAGGACTGAGTCCATTTGCAAATAATAGGCTGTGAGGAGGAAGGTCTTCCCTTTCAAAGAGAAAGAGTAGTTGAGTGGCCCTGCTTCACACGGGTGGAGTCTATTTTAGATTAGTTTCCATGATGTGAATTACTGCGGCTCTTCCTCCATCACTGAAAGAATCACTTTTCGGATTTTACAAGCAATTTCTGGAGTGTAACCAGAGTGGCTGGGGTCCTGCTTTAGCTGTGGAATCAGTGGTAGGGATGATGATGAGTGGACAAGTGCTTCTGTGACTTCTCTCACTGGGAAGACTTGCTTGACCAGGGGACTTGGTCTTCTAGGACTGGCATGGCCTCCCTTTAGTTGTGACATCAGTGCTGGCGGCTGTGTCTCTGTGTGTGTGCATGCATGTGTGTGTGTGTGTGTGTGTGTGTGTGAGTGAGCCAGTCCTGCTCCTTACTGAGGGACACAATGCAGTTCATTCCCACTAAATCTTCCCTTACATTGTGCTGAAGTTACTGTTTCCCAGCCTGCAGTGGCTCTCTGGTGACCTTAATGGGAAAGGAGCCAGCCTCTAGCAAATCTAGTTTTTGAAGAGGGAGAAATGTGACCATGAGGTAAGCAATAAATAAAGAACCAGTGCAGTGAGGGCAGCAAGAAAGAAACCTGCTGTTTTGTCCACTTGTATCAAGAAATAGACACATGTGGGAATCTGTCTTGTCTGATTTGATTTGCTATTTCTTTTAGAGGACATTTCTCTGGAGAAGCTAATTTTCCTGCTTTTATTCTTGCTTTTTCAGCTGCTACAAGAGGGCTGGAAAGATTTGTCTCTTCTTGTCTCTTTCCATGAGGTTACTTCAGGAGGCAGTACACTGTCTTTTGAAAAGTTGTTTCTCATTTGGAGCGATTCTGAGAAGCATGGCAAGGAAAAGTAATTAGGTGGGACTTTAAACAGTTCAGGATAGAACTCATTCTTTTGACAACCAACACTCCAGATTCTTCAATTGAGCACATTCTGTAGCAGAAAATCCGCTTCCCCAGTATACTTCAGTTCACCAGTGGCCCAGGTAATATTTCCTGTCCAGTTCCAGTTACTCCTGTCTCTTTGAAATGGCTGGATACTGTGATGCATAGCTGGCCACTACGATACACATTGTATAAACCAATCCTCAATTGACAAGCCATTCTGCTTCTGTACTTCCTCTTGCTAATCTCATATGAGCCCAAGACCACCAGAGATCAGGGCCCGATATTTTGGGATTGATTCTGATCTGCACCTATTGATGTAAAATAAATTTGCCTCCAAATCTTGGGTGTCATTTCAGTGTTTCTGCTTGCTATAGCAATTCTATGTATCAGATATTGTATTCAGCTCAGGGCAACAGCATAAAAAAGAGCAAAGAGGACTGCAGAGCTTACCACATTTGGAGAATTATAAATAATTGTGAATAGCTAGAGTGGGGGATGCATATGATTTATCATTGTTTTCAAGGAAGAAAAAGAGTTAACTTTTTAATGAAAAAGGACAGAAAAGAGCGAACATGTTCAGTGCTATAGTAAAATGATATGCACAGTGGTGTGGGAGTTGAATCAACCAGGGAGGAAGGGTGATGGGAGTTGGAGGCAGGTCAGGGGGGCTCCCTGCATGGGGGAAGTTTGGATGGAGGGGCTAAGGGTGGGCAGACTTTTCTCTAGGAAATTGTGGATGCAAGGAGACTCCACTGCTGACAGTGCAACTAGGATGTTCAAATGCTTAAAGGTCCAAGGACACATATTGAGGCAGATAAATTACAAATACATTGTAATAAACTGAGCAGTATATATATATATATATATATATATATATATATATATATATAGAGAGAGAGAGAGAGAGAGAGAGAGAGAGAGGTAGTGGAAGAGGAAAGGAGTCTAGGGAAACAGAAAGGAAAGGAGGCAGACATACCTTCTCCTTGGTGCTTCTAGGAGACTGAATCGTGCAGGACTCTTGGCCATTCTGATATAGGAGACAGGGCGTGGCAAAGCACAGAAATGAGTGGGACCTGTTAATCACAGAATTCCAGGGCAACAATGAGGACCTGTCTGTAGAGAACTTCTCACAAGTTCTCGTGCATGGATGGCATAAAAAGGTCTACCACAGAAAGCCAGTATCATGTAGGAGTTTGCATGGTAGCCTGCACTTCTTGAACACAGCATGTGCTTTTATTTTTGCTTTTACCCTTGTTTTCTCTTTGCTTGGCCCAAGTTCACTCTGTAGAACTGGTTTCTGTCATACCCATTTACCCCATGCTTTTCAAATAAACTTTTTGGCACCATTATTGGTTTGTCTCATCCAATTCTTTGTTTGAGGCAAGATGAACCTGGAATACTTTGGATTGGTGAGATATTTCTAAAGAAAGTATCCTGTAACAATTCCAGGCCCTGCCATCTCAGCTTACCCATTGCCTACAAAATCCAGAGGTGAAGTTGCCAGCTCAATAAGGCAATGCCACACTTTGCGAGCGCAGCATCTTCTGAAAAACTAACAAAGCCACAGACTACTTCCCAGATAACTGCGTGCAAAGCAAAGCTTGATGACAACTTTAGACCCCTCAGAAGCCCATACCTGGTCACTGGATTAAGATCACTGCTTTCTGTAGCAGCTGAGGATTTCAAGAGTGAACAAAGAATCACCCCCAGGGAATGTAGCCAATTCTTTTGACAACAAGGCTCCATACTGTGGTTGCAGTTGTCCTCCCAAACTAGATTTTCCTGGACTCTTTCTCATGCAGGAAACAACTACAAAGAACACTGCTCTATAGAGCCGCTCATGCTGTTGCTTCTTGGCCTCTGCATTCAGTTTTCTCAGTGGCAGAGTTGCACATTAGGTTATTTGAAAGGATTTCATTGTACACAGAAAATGATGGACAGGAAATCTCTGAGCCCATGGCAGCAGTCAGTGTAGGTGGCTGGCCAGTCCATGCTGAAGGATGCTGAAACTGCCCTCTCCAAAGACTGAGGTGCCTTTGTTTTGAGGAGTTTTAATTATAGCACTGAAGTGTATTTGTTTTATAGAGGATATCAGAGATAAAATATTAAAAGGGCACATACTCTTTTCCCAGAGAATGAGTTTTCCTGCCAGTGTATTTTATTGAAACAATAATCCTGACAGTATCAATATAATGTAACACTAGAGTCCCTACCAGGGACACTTGTGGCAGCATAAAAATCATTCCCCTCTATTCAGTACCAACTATGTGACACTCTTTGTAAGAGCCAAACTACAAGCTTTGTACTTGACCAAAGGATGATGAAAATGAAAGACAGAGTTAGGTTAAAATCTGGGACCCAGAGGGCTCTTGTCTCCCTTCCACAAAGAGCTTCAAGTGACTGGCACACTCTGCCCTTATTGACTCAGACACAGATACAAGCGATTAGAGTAAAACAGGATTCATCTGTCTCCCACCACCCACAGTACATGGCCAGGTAAATGATCTCAGCTGTATTAACTTTTCCCACAGTGTCTCAGCACACACTCACCCCACCTTTCTCCCTAGTGCTCACAGAAGAGGCCAATAGGTCTTAATCTTCCTACCTGGCCTCCCACATCTCCCCCTTTTTGCTTTACAATAACAGCAGTTGAATACCTATCACTGCTGTTTATCCCTAAGGGAAGTATGTAGGTATAACTATTCTTTTTTCTTGAGGCATAGCCTTTAATGATTATGTCTCCACCACAGTTGTAATGTATCTGAATTGGCTCTTTTTGAGGGTCTAGCCCTAACTGCCTATAACTAATTTAACTGTCCCCCTCTCTGGAGAGGTATCCCTGATTGCCATGAGAGGGTAATTAATAGGTGATGATCACTCTAACTTCTTCAGGCTGAAGAGGGGCATAGTTGTAACCAGCAGTCAGAGATACCCTCCAGAGGGTCTATTCAAAGGGGCCACCATAGATGCCAGACATTATCATCTCAGGTAGGTTCTGACAATTAACATATATTTCTGACTCCTGAGTAGTTTTCTTCAGTTGTCATATGAAGAAAGGCTTTAACTGGTGAGGAAAGTGGAGTTGAGTTCCTTCATGGACATGTCATTGGGAGGATATCTCTGTGGTTCAACAATCCTAGAGGATACCCACACGATCTGTCCATTTCCTGCAATAACACAAGCAAACTCCTATCCCAGCCAACAGGGTAACTGGTCCATCCCATTTTCCCATCTCTGGGGACCTCCACAACACCTGTGGTGCAAGATTAATAGGAAGCACAATACAGTCAGGATCAAATCCTAAAAGCTATATGCTGCGGTGATGAGCTTGCTGAATTAGCCCAGCCATTTGATGTATATATGTCTGAAGACTTCATGTAAATGGGTAAGGAAGATGAAGCCACTGACTAGTGTGAGGAATCATCCAGATTACTTCAAAGCTCAGGGGCACCTAAGGATACCTCAGGATATGACCTCACTTGTCTAGTGCAGGTGCACAGTGGGATAGAGTTATGTAACCATGGTTTAGCACAGGCAAACACACATGTACCAGTTACAGCACTATGTAAGAATGTAAATATGAGACAACAACCTGTATAAGAATTATACATTAAAGACACGGGCAGCTCTTGCTCTGGCTTTTATGCTCTTGCGCTCTACCCTGATACATGTTGCCTGGTATTGTCGCTGATGTCTTTCACATGTGCATTCTTTAACCTTAAGACCTCACCTATAAAAATTTTACTTGGGCCCCTGAGCAGGCTGACAACTAGGTTGACATTTATTATTCACTATTTGACCAAAAAATCCAGTAGGAGAGTGAGGAGTAGGCAGTGTGATTAGCACAAAGGGCACAGTCAGACTAATTTAAAACACCTGTCTATTTGCCAAAGCAATTTCTATTATTTGGAGCTCTTTAAGGGCCTCAGGTATGAGGGTAGGAGGAGAACTCAAATCTGGGTGTCTTTGTGATGTTTTATATAGGTTGATCAAAGCCTGTTTAATCTCTGCAAAAGGAGGACAAGCCATTAGTGAGAAACCAAACATACCTTGGGCAAACAAAGAGGACATATGACCTTCAGTGCCCATATCTTGGCATACTTTCAAATAGTTTCCAAGATTTAGTTGCTTGCATGGTCCCTAGCACTTGTATACAGTCCTTACTAGCATTCTCAAAAACCAGCTGTGACACAATAATCTCTGCTGCTTGGGCATGTCGGACAACAGCTTCCTGCAACCTGGCTAAGTGCTGCCCATTAGGCTCATGGGGACTTGAAGAATGTAAAAAGGACTGATTGGGAATATTGTCCTCAGGAATAGTTACCAAGACTTGTTTTATTATGAGAGCCATTTGCTGATAAACCTGCTCTGGAAGGGTTAACTATGAGATTAGATCTGAGTACAGACCTGTTCCCAGCAGCATTTTTTTCTGTAATCTCTGGGTATCCTAGCCCTATTCTGTTGAGCTTGCTCAGCCATTAACTCTTAAAAATCAATATAGAAAGTTAAGTATTGCCCTTCCCAAAGGCAAGACTTAGCTAAATGCTTAATGTCTAAAGGAAGTAAACTCAAAGCTCCTAGGAGTGATTCCAGGAAGCCCAATGTGAAAGGCCCTTGAATCCCGTTGTTCATGACACTGAATTTTAATTCTTTGAATTTTAATTCTTTGAGCATCCAAAGGATTGTGCTCATGAAAATTTCTCTGTGGATTAGTAGGGTCAGGATGAATGTTAATTGGAAATGCATATTTCTGTTTCAACCACAGATAGAAGGCAAGGGGACCAGGGCTCTTTATCTTCCTCCCCATCCTCTCAAAATGGTGCTCTAGGTGTGGGATGTTCTCTGACAGCTAAGGGACAAAGAACTGCATGAATCAAGCTCCCTTGGGAGAAAGTTTCAAGGGATGTAACAGAACCCTAGGTATAAGCACACTTTAAGTCCTCACTTACTCGATTCCAGTTATCAGCATTTAACTTGCTATCTGAGGAAACAAAGGGTTATGTTTGATAACATCTTGAGACCCAGCCTGGCACAACAGAATTTCCAGTAAAGGGATATAATGCTGTATTTCGATTAGTGAACTTTGCCCCATTACCCTGACTGAAATCCTCCACATGCACTCAGTTCCTCTCCATCCTTTCTTTTTCTTTTTGCCAACTTGGACTTCTCAGCTGCGAAGTCCTTGTTGCTGACTTACAGCCCTTTTCCCTGCACCGTGGACTTCCTCAGTCAGTGGCTGTGTCTCAGGCACCACCTGTGGGAGCCAGCCTATGGACTTTGTACCCTATCAAAGGATGATGAGGATGAAAAACACAAAGACATAGTTAAAATGTGGGGACCAAGGATGCTCTCGTCTCCCTTTGACAAGGAGCCCTGAGTGACTGGGGCACTCTGCCTTTAGCCACTCAGACACAGGTACAAACAATTAGAGTAAAATAGGATTCATCTGCCTTCCACTCTCCATGATACACGTCCAGGTAAACAACAGGATCTCAGCTGTATTAACTTTGACTTTCCCTGCAGCATGTCAGCACACACACAGCCTTCTCCCATGTGCTAAAGGGAGTGGTCAATTAGGACTTAATCATCCTATCTGGTCTCCCACAACTTTCACTATATATTTGTTGGTTTCTTTATTTGTTGATTAATTTAACCACTGCAATGACACTACCATCTTACAAATGGGGAGACCAAGGCTCAAGGATTTGTCCAAGGTCACAGCTTGTAAGAGTCAGAGATGGGAATTCAAACCGGGGCCACCTGATTCTAAAACATATCATCTTGCTCAAAAATACTTTGACTGAAATCTTTGCCCTTGTTATGGCTTATACTGGAATGTCCTCACCCAAGTGCTCATTGGTGAGGCTTCTGGGAGGTGATTGGGTCATGAGTGTGTGATACTGAATTATTTCACTAATGGATTTATAGCTGGGTATGACGTTGGTAGGTGAAGCCTAGTGGGTCATTGTGAACATGGCCTGGAAGGAGTGTGAATATATCCTTCCTTCTCCCTTGATGGCTCTGCTTCCTGCCTGCCATGCCATGGACTGTTTCTCATTTGCCATGGTACCCTGCCTTGGAGCCAGCTGACTATGGACTGAAACCTCTATGAGTTATGAGGCAAAATAAACTTTTTTTCCTTTAACTTGCAGGTATCAGGTATTTTATCCCAGCAATGAGAAAGTAACTAAGATACTTCCTATACATAGTCTGAAAGATCAAAAAATATAAGCAAGTTCATAACAACTAATAATCATCTTCTACCCAATGCTTCCATTTCTTCTCCTGTGACTGGAGAGAACCACTACAGAGGGATAGGGAGGAAAGAGGGGGGAGGAGAGAAAAAGGGAAGTGGGGGAGAGACAGAGACAGAGAGAGAAACAGCGAGAGAGCCAGAGAGACAGAGAGATTTTCAGGAATTGGCTAATGTGGTTATGGGGCATGAAAAGTCCACAATCGGTAGGGTGGACAGGCAGCCAGAAATCCAAGAAGAGCTGATGTTGCAACTCAAGTTCAAGGCTGTCTGCTAGCAGAATTCTTTCCTGCTTGGAGGAAGACAAGTCTTTGATCTTCTAAGCTTTCAACTGACTGGATGAGAGCCATTCATATTTTGGAGGTAAATCCACTTTACTCAAAAATCCACCAATTTAAATCTTAGTTTCATCTAAAAAAAGAGATCTTTATCTTGAACAGTGTTTGATCAAATATCTGAGTTTAGTGGTCCAACAAGTTGATACATGAAATTAACTATCACACTCACTTTCAACCCTAGTGGGTATTTAGTCTGGTACTTTCTTCCATCTTTTGTTTTTATAAAATAGATTTTTTTTAGTGTGTGTTTGTAATATATAATAGTTACATCTGTTTTGGGGAATTGGTACACTGTATCGTTTCTTGATCATTTTGACCCTATTCTCCCCTACTTCCATATTTCTTAAAAACATGCATTTTTTTGTTTTTTTCTGCACTCAATATTTCCCACTGACATCTTACTATAGCACCTATTAATTTAGCTCTCACTCCCTTCCCCTGCATCATCCTCTCAACACTGTCCTGACCCTGCATCATCCTCTCAACACTGTGAAACCAACATGCAAAATAATGCCAAGAATGTATGTTATTATGGCCATTCATCACAGCTGAACCCCATGGTGCACTCCAGTTACATTTTTTTTCTCATTCATCTCTTTGCTGGAGTTAAAACCACCTCATATTTAGTTTGCCTATCTTACTGCGTAATAGTGATTAGCACAGATTAATTGCCAAACTCTTCTAGAGAACTGAAAAATGTTTCAATATATACTACTCACCTTTCTTGAGCATCGTTTTTCCCTTTCTCCTGTTCTTCCTCCTTTCTTTCCTCCCTTTCTCCCTTCCTTCCTTTTGTTCTTCCCTCCCTCCTTCTTGAGCAATAAATATATGCTACTCAAGTCTGGTGCCTGCCCCCCTCAGGCCTGCAAGATGGTGGCCCTGAGAATCCCCATCATCCTGCCTCAGGCTTCCTTTCTGTGTGTTCATCCTACTACCTGGACCATATGTTTTCTTCTTTTAAAAATTTTTACAGAGCACATTTTCCAGTAGCATCCCAAGAAAGGCTATGTACAAATAAATTTATTGAGACATATTCCTCTGAATATGTCTGTCTTCTAACCGCATATTTCACTGATAACTTGGACAGAATTTATGTTGAAAATAATTTTCCTTCAGAATTTTAAAAGCTTTGTTCTATTGTTTTCTGGTTTCCAGTTTTGTTGTGAGGGGATTTTTGCCATTCTGATTCCTGGTCAACTTTGGAAAGTTGCCCATGAATTTAGTTTCTTCTTTCCACAGACTTTTAGTATCTTTCCTTTATTAGTTGTCATGCTTTAAATCTAGGTTTCCCTCTAAAGTTCATGTGATGATAGGTGGAATCTTTGGAGAGTAATTGGATTATAGGGGCACTGTAGCCCACTTGCTGTAAGAAAGTAGGACCTGGTAAGAGGAGGCAGGTTGCTGTGGGCCTAACTGGAAGGGTACATTTCTCTTCCCGGCTCCTCCCTTGGGTCTCCTCAATTCCTGTCTACCAGCTCCTCTCCACCACACCCCTCTGCCATGCTCTGAAAATATAGACTGAAAAATGAGGCCAGAGAAGCCTCTTCTCTTTTAAAATGTGGATGTTAGGTATTGTGTCTTAGTGATGAGGGGAGGTACAAAGATATTAGTATACTGAAATTTCATGATTATGAATGTCAGCTTTTTATTAATTTTTTATTTTAACAGCAAAGTACTAAGGATCAAATACAGGGTCTTGTATTCTATCACTGAGCCACATACCAACTCAACATTTTTTTTCATTAAAGCAGTTTTAGGATAGAGACCCATATTCTTCTGTTTCATGAAAATTTCTTGTGTTATTTCTTTGGAAAGTATTTTTCCCATCTATCTTTTTTCGCTTTCTCTTTCTGGAATGTATATTGCTGAAGTGCTGATCCTCTTTGTTGGCGTCTCTATTGATTTATCTTTGCCTTTATGTTTATTTTTCTTTTGATTCTACTTTCTGGGAAATTTTTTCATTTTTTGTCTTCCAATCTTTCTAATCAGTTTAAACTTTTTAATCATATTTTTAACTTCTGAATACTCTATCAATTTCTGAATATTTATTTTTGAATCTCCCATTCATGGATGCAATGATCTTACCACACTCCAAAAATAACATTTACAGATTTTAGAATTTTTTCTCTTCTCTTTACTCTTTTTTTCCTCTAAGTTTCTTTAATCTACTGTCAGTTTTGATCTGTTTTGCATTCTACACATTCTCCAAATGTCTGGTAATTCTTGTTCACCCACTTTAAAGGCATGGGGGCACGATCAAGTATTTTAGGGCACTAAAACATTGATTACAAAGCTCTGGGGACATAGTAAGAGCCCTTTGTCCAGTGGGCTTTACTGTTCAGTGATGATTAGATGGTGACTAGGCCATTCTGATAGATTCCCCAAAGGTCAGCATCTATAATCATTTTCTCTTGAGTTGGCAGATTTCCTTATCTGAGAAATAGAGCCTTAGCTTCTGGTATTCTGGAGCAGGATAGAAGAGGGGTAAGCAGTGTCTGGTACTTGGGTTTTCACAAAATCTGTTTTCAGTAGAGAGGTTAATAGCCGTCATCAGTAGGACCCAATGTCCCCAGGTTTCACAGCCTAAGTGGTCCACCTATCCAGAGAGGAAATCCCCAGATTTTTGCTGGTGTGAACAAACAGTAACCTTGAAAGGCAGGAGAAAAGATAGGTGAGTCTAATTGCTCATTTTGATCTTTTAATCACCTGTCCTTTTTTCAGCCCAACAGCTATCTTTTTAGGTACCTGGTATCACCAATTCTCAACCCTTTCTAGCAATCTGAACTAGCTAGGCTAGCTTCTTCCTGACTTTCTCCCCTTCATGCAGGCTTTATTTCCACTTACCCCTGGTCCACCTGCTTATCAGCTTCCAAAATTTTATAAGAAATTTATTATCTGCTGGATTTCTTTTCTGCTTGTTTAGATTTTGTAGTTTTTCTTTAAATATTTCACTATCATCTTAGTGGGTTTTTGGTAGAAAACAGAGGTTAAAGTATGTGTTTTAGCCACCATGTTTAGCCAGCAGCTTCCAAAACGACCACTCCTGGAGCTCCAGTGGCATAATTACTTAGCATGCAGTACTACACAACAGCCACTTCTGACTCCTGGGCTTAGAAGAGTCTGATTGGAGAAGAATCCTGGTTTTAGCCATCATTCCAGATAGTACTGCTATATTTCAACTGATATAGGAGGTAAGTTAATTCTTTGCAGCAATGTATGTATTTTTTAATACAGGGGTCTCTCTATGCAGTTCAGATCTTGAACTCACTTTGTAGCCCAGCCTGGCCTCAAACTTGCAGTGATCTTCCTACCTCAGCCTCCTGAGTGCTGGGATTACAGGTCTGCGCCACACCCAGTTTGCAACAAAGTTCTTCGTGAATCTCCCTGGAGAGCTCAAGAAATAAGGCTTTAAGCACCAGGTAGAGCATTCCTAAAGAAACAGAAATCCATTGGTCTATTCCTGTCTGTCTTATTTTGTTATCAGCTGGTTTGGCTCAACAAACGTGGCTGGGCAGCTAAAGTGTCAACTATGAGGGGTCAGCAGTGAGCTTTTGAGGGCTTCCTGGTAGGTCTCAGAACTACCACTGTCCATTAGTCACAGGGAAAATCTAGGCTTGGGTCTGGCTGGGTATGGCTTTATCCCCAGGAGTATATGGTCCTCTTGACATGCTTGCCTACATAAACCCTCTCCTTTGCCACATTCTCATTTTTAAGATCCCAGGAATGTTGGGGATTTAGCTTAGTGATATAAGTGCTTGCCTGGAAAGTGCAAGGTCTTGAGTTTGATCCCCAGTATTAAAAAAAAAAAAGCGTTTCTTGGGTCTGGGGGTTTGGCTCAGCAGCACAAGTGCCTATCTGGCAAGTACAAGGTAACAAGTTTGGTCGTCAGTACAAAAAAAAAAAAAAAATCCCAGGAAAATGCCCATACTTTTTCACCCTCCCATCCTCATGTTCTCATGGTCCTTTCTGTGGGTTCCAACAGAACATTTCCTATAGGATCACATTCGCTTGTTAATCAGTTATCCTTTCTCACTGGAGAAAAGATTTCACTGAGGCCAACAACTCCGGCTTCCCACTCTCGGATGGCTGGTATGGTGTCTGACACACACATGACCAAAGTCAGTGCCTATTTGCTAACTGAGTGAAAGTTCTTCTGTTAGCAGTGGATGTAAGTACTTTCACCTGAAATGGTAGTGGTTCCTAGTGAGCTATCTTTTGGCTCCACACTGTAGCTTCTAGTGGCAACTCAAGCTTCGCATTGGTGCCACTCCCTCTAAGAGCAGAATACCCCAGGCACAAGCAGCCTCTGCAGTGGGGTCCTAATTCTTGATCCCCTCTGAGGTCCCCTTTGGAATGTGCCCAGCTCCTTTGTTGCTGGGTGAGGCAACGAACCTGGATCATCAGGCTGTCCACGTTCTGATCCCTTTTGTGATGAGCAATGTTAGTCTGTGCCCTGCAGATATTCTGTGTGGTTCTAACCCAGAGGAAGGTAGCAGCCCTATGTATTTAGGATTTTTTGAAAAATTCCTTTATTTCATGGCTTCAAGTAATGGAAAAATGAATTGTTCATCTTTAATGTTGAGACCGACCTCTAAGGAATAACATCTGAGCACAGGGTTATAGCAGACTCTCCATGATTCTGCTAGAAGAGGCCACATTTTCACAAGCGTTCTGCAGACACTTCCAGGGGTCTGGCTCTTATCACAGAGGACTATTTCTGGTGAAGATAAGCAAAGAATGTCTTTGAGAAACCTTCAACTTCCTTTCCTTGGGACATTAAAAAGAGGCCACGGAACAATCTAAATGTTCATTGGCTCTTGAAAAGATAAGCAAAATGTGCTATATCCATCTCATGAACTATTGCTTAACAATAAAAAGGTGCTCTCATTGACATTGCAGCATGTATGACCCTCAGGAACATTATGCTGAAATGTCTAGAAAGGATGAATCTAGGGAGATGAAAAGCAACTTGGTGTTTGCCTGGAGCTGGGGGTGAGGTAGGAATAGTCTGCATGTGGGCCCCACGCTTCTGCTTGGAGAGAGAGTATGGTTCTGCAGCTGGACTATGGTATTAATTGCTGCCAATCCTGTAAATTAACTAAAAGCTGTTAAATTGGGCTCTTATAGTAGAGAATTATATAATATGTAAATTGTGTTAGTGAAGTTGCTAAGCATTGAATAAAAATAAGTCTAGACAAAGGAAATGATTGATAAATTCTTCCTTCAATTTAGGAAAAGAATGGCAAAGAATAGCTGGGCTCTGCAAATCTCCTTGGATCTAGGTTTTAGGGGTGTGTGGTAGCTTTGAAATCTTTTTCCTTTTCACTTAATGGTTATGTCTTCTTGTCCTTGGAGGAGAAAAAATGGCACAGAACTTTCCTGCTGCCAAAGACAGACATACCAGAGAGCTCAGCAAGAGAAGTACAATTGGCTCCCAAAAACTACCTCCCCATGTAATCTCTGAGCTCCCTGGGCTCAACAGTCTATCTCCTCTTTTAGCTGTGACTTTCATCATTCAAGTGCAGAGCACAAAGGCCCAAATTATCAGTGTGAGAAAGTTCAACCTACACATGTCAGCTCCAGCCTTGTGAAGCCTCATGTATTTTCTTGGGAGATAGTCCTCAAGGGACAGCTGGAAACACAGCCCCAGGCCTGAGGCCCCAACTAGGATTGGCTGGCCTGGGGTAATGGATAAGATTGATCAGCCTGGGCTGAGAATGGCCAGGCAGCTGGTCAAGGATCCCAGCCCACAAAACCTAAGCCATCTAGAAAGAAACAGTACACCACAGTGGAGTTGGGAAGAGTTATAAAGGAAGAGTAGAAAACATCATAATGATTACTGACCACAGCTGTCTACACTTTTACACTTTCAGAACTCTCTCATGATATCTTATTTAATCCTTACAAGCTCCAGGCACGACTGCCATTGGTAGCCCCAGAAAACTGAGGGACAGAGGTAAGATTATCAGTGATAGAGCCAGGGACTCAAGAGTCAGTCCTTCTGACTTAAGCATGTATACTATATATAATCCCTTGGCATATATAGGGGATTTACTCCAGGCCTGCAGGCACCAAAATCCACAGATCCTGAGACGCTCATATAAATGATGTAGCATTTGCACAACACCTACACAATCCTCCAGAATACTTTTATAAATATCTCTAGATTACTTGTGATCCCTAAAAATGTAGTCCCTAAAAATACTATGAAATTGTTCTTACACTGGGTTGTTTTGGGAATCATGACACTGAAAAAACTATGCACATGTTCAGTGAGGATGCAAATTTTTTGTTCAAATATTTTTGATTTGTGTTGGTTAAGCCCACAGATGCAGAACCCACAGATATAAAAAGTGGATGTGTATTCTGCATGTGTACATACACATTACATATGTGGTATATATACTATACTATATCAGTATCCAAATTTACAAAATCAGCATACAAATTTGTACCATATCAGTATGCAAATTTAAGTGTATCTGTGTGTGCATTGAGTACCTATTGTGTAGTAGGTCCTTTTTTAAGTCCCTTACATTGTTTGCTCACCAAAACTTTACAAAGTAGATTCTTCTAAAGAGATATGGAAACTGAAGCATGGTGAGATTCCCTTGCCCAAGGTTACACAATGTCCATCTGGTGGAGATAATATTTGAACCCAGGTCGTCCAGTATGTTTTCATGACACACTTTGCTTGTATCTGGGTTTGCTGCCTGGATGAGTTTGAGCTTTGATTTCAGGGTACAGATTGCATTAAAGTCCTGGCTGTCAGCCCAAGGTTGTCAGCTGGTGCTGCCTTCACCCTCTAGGACTTTACCTCCTGTCATCCTGGTGGCTCCTCCTAGTTGTCTCCTGAGTGCACAGAGTTTCTGTCACTCCCTGGCTTGCCTTCTGTCTTTGCTACCACCATCCCGTGGTGTAGTCCAGAAGGAATTAGAAAAGCATATGGGTTTCATGGGCCTACAGAATTTTGAAGTGATATGAGTATTGATTTATTTTCTTTTCTACATGTTGAAAATGATCTTCTAAAAACTTTATGGGTATATTTACATGGAAATCTTCCAGCTAAAGAATGTGCCATAACACAAAGAAATCTGCTGCCAATATCTTTCCATTTCAAAGTGACATTGAATCAGGTCTGAGTAAATATTTATGATTTCTCTTGAAATGTGACAGACTCATGACATGGTAATTAATTTTACCGTAGGCTGAATTCATAATGGTTTTGGTAATATATGAGTAGGTGTATAAAATGTTTACAGGGCTTCAAAAATAAGCCCAAGGCTTAAATGAAACTCTAATCAGACAAGCAAAGAAAAATAAAACTGCAATTCTAATTTTGCTGATAGAATTTCTGTGGGAAGCAAGGAGTTTTAGAGACTCATATGCATTGCAGAGAATCAGCACACATCAGATATTTTATGTACTGTTAAACTATTTGGAAACTTCAAATATACTTACTTCTCCAGAAATGCGTGCTTTGAGCAATGGTTGAAAAAGAAAGGCTAAATTTAGAAAATTGTCTTTGGTTTAGGGCAAAAACTGAGAAAAATAGAATATTTTATAACTGCAAGAGGCTGCAGGGATAGTTTCATCAGAGGCCTCTCTTTTGGATGCTTCTTTCTCTCACCCTCTGTATTTAATCAGTGGTGAATTCTACATTTTCTACATTAAAAATGGATCCAGAATCTGACTAATTCTCCCTCCTGACCCATTACACACCATCTGTCCCCATCATGGCTCGCCCTACCCCTGTCCCTTGTTCCAGCTGTCCCCTTCCCCACCGCTCCAGCAGGATGCCTCTAAGAACATAGCGCATGTCACTCCCGTGCAGAATCCCCACCGGCTTCCCTGTCCACTCAGGAAACAAGCCACCCATCTAGTCCACAGGCCCTGCTGAGCCTGGATCTGAAGTTGTCCCCTGCTGTGATGCCCCCAGAACTCTCTTATCTGTCACAGGCAGCCCCTGACCCAGACCCTCACCCAGGTTTCTTTTTCTGTTTAGCAACCTCTGCTCCAGTATCCATCCTTCTTTTCCTCCGGGTCTTATGCACATGTCTCCTTTCTAGGTGTCACAGTAGGAGCACACACAGCTGCCCCACTCTCTAGACCCCCTCCTTCTGCTTCTCTTTTGAGCATTTCTTACCACTGGACACTTCACGATTTCCTCATTTTATTTAGACCTCCGTAACCTCCATGACACATTTTTGTCTGTTTTGTTTACTACTGAATCCTCACAACCCAGGTACCTGGGCAGGCGTGGTGGTGTACAGTGCACTCGGGAGGCTGAAGCAGGAGGATCATGAGTTTGAGGGCAATCTGAGATACTTAGTGAGACCCTAGCTTATTAAAAAAAAGCCAAGAACAGAGCAGGCACAAGGGAAATGCATATTTATTGCATGAGTGGATGAGTGAGTTGATAAGTAGAGGGACAGAAAGGGTTTTTCATTGATGTGTGAGGAGTGAGGCTCTGAGAGAGGAATCAAGCATTTATTGGAGGCACTGAATCCTGCTGAAGAGGGAGAGCTCTGGACTCTTGGCGTATGTGCTGCTGAATTGTGGGCCACTGGTCAAATTATTTTTACAGAATAATAGCATATGTCACAATAATAGCATATGTCACAACACCAGATGAATTGCACAGAGTTCTGTAAAGTTGATCCTAGAATTGGGGATACAAGAGGAAGGGAAAGGAAACTGACATCTTACCTGGGGAGCACGATTGCTAATTAAGAGTAACTTTCTCTGTACAAAGCTGAGTCTCTGGTCCAAAGCCTCCCTCATCTTGCCGAATGGAAGGGGCCTGTGCAGGCTCAGAACTGTTGATATTTCTTAGAAGATTAACTTCCATGATGTAAAATGGTATGTTCAAAGCCACAAATTCACATACTGTGTTGCAGTTTACAAAGTACTGTCCTACAATATAATAATGAAATAATTTCACTGAGCAATTGTGTTAGCTTATGCAATAATATCATATATTTATTAAGCAGTTACCCTGGGCTAAGTGCTTTACTCACAGTAGCTCCTTTGATCCTCACAGGTTATTTTTATTATCCCCAGGAGTTTATTCACTCAACAATATTTATTGAGCACTTACTATTTCTAAGACACTACGCTTGGTGCTGAGGTTGCAAAACTATATTAGTCCTGCCACAAGAAGCCCACAATGAACAATGAACCCAAAGTGCCATATGGGATAGATGGTCAGAAAGTAGCAAGACTACATCATGGGGCCATGGGAAAAATGAACTCCCAGCTCTTAAGAAACAGAAACTCCTATTTTCTCTCCCTGAAACCCATAAGGTTCACTGTTAATATCCTCCTTTGCCTTATAGATGGACTTTTCTAGAGAAGTTATTTAGACTACAGTCAGTATTCTTATTTGCAATGATCAGAGATCGAGTTAGAGGCTGTCCTGGGGCTGGTTTAGGGCAGGGTGATGGAAAGTCATTTTATCTCCTCTATTGCCTTCTAGAGATTTTCTAGTTTTAGATCCCCCAAAGGTCTGGTGTCTCTAAAGACATAGTCCCCGATGCCTCAGAGTAAGGAGTGAGCAGCTCAGGGAATGCTGACTGGGGAAACAGGAGGGAAATACTGTGATACCTACTAATGTTTGATTTAAAATAAGACAAAAATTAAACTTTAATATACAGATTGAGTCATGCATGCTTGCTTGGTCTTAAGTCTGTGGACCCATGTCACATACAGTGCTGAAGGAGTGTATGAGGAACACACACACACACACACACACACACACACACACCCTCCTACTCCAGTGGTTCATTCATCTGTGTTCAGACTATTGTAGTTTATTTGTGTTTTTTGAGGGAGGTACAGATTGTTATTTAATTTTAACTAAATGAATCTTCACTAAGGGGAGGAGTGGCTTTAGAAAAACTCTGCAAACAAAGAGCAGAAAATAATACCAATAATGCAAATTGGAAAAGTAAACAAGAACATGGCACCATCCCTAATTCAGTATAAGCTTGTTGTTGCTGTATTAGAAATTAGAAACAATATTCACTTAGTCAGATCTGTCAAGAAGTTGATAAATGCAAATTTAGAAATTATCCAGAGCACAGTGCCTTGACCTTCCCTTGCACCCAGGATAAATCTGCTCGCAGTGTATATCATACCTTGGGATAGTATTAGCTAATGATAGAAGTCCTTGCATATAGTTTCTACATAATAAATATACCATGTGGAGGGGAACATGTCCAAACATTTTTGCTGCAAGGGTTGTGTGATTTAAAAAAAAATTGAATGTCCCAATTTTAGGGAACTAGACCTGTTTTACCAGGTCCTGGTGCTCTAAGATAAGATTCTCTGTTGTTTGGGCAGAGCAAATGGCTATCCATACTGACTAAGATCAAGGACTTGTTTATTATTCTCTTACATGTTGCATTTTTTAGTTCAATACTGTCTGGATTCTGCTCCCTGAAAAAAATCTCCCTGTGTGTTGTGAGCTATTGCAAAAATAATTGCATATTTTATAACAACCATTTTGTACTTACCATAGTAAGAAATACTGAAATGTAGTTTTATATTTTTCTTTACTTTGTGAAGTTTAATTTATGAAGTCTCCTATCTCCTGGATGTACTTCTGTTTGTGTCATTTCTTAGTCTAACAGTGATTTTTCTTTTGGTGGAAGAAAATTTTTGTAACTGCTTCATAGATAACAAAGTGTCTCATGGTGAGTCATGGTCACAAAATGTTTAAGAAATGTCTCTTAAAATTCTTTCTTTACAGCCCTCCGGTGCTGGGTTCTCTTCCTGATCTCTCACCCCACTGTCTACCTTGACCCCAAACTTGGTGGCTCCATTGACCTGGAATTTGCTTCTCTCTCAAGGCAAAGCCAGGGCCTGGCCTCTCCTCATGGTTTGGGGGCTGGTACAGCAGCCCCCAGGTCTCAGAAGTTGAGAACAGAGAACAGATCTCTGAAGACCAGCATCCTGGGACCTGTGAACTGTGGAGTTCCCCTGGAGAACTGCACTACATGGGTGGTAGTTGCCTTGCCTCAAGATTCATTTTAGCCAGGCATTGTGGCACACTCCTGTAATCCCAGCACTCAGGAGGCTGAGGCAGGAGAATTGTTGCAAGTTCAAGACCAGCCTGGGCTATAAAGTGAGCTCGAGGTCAGCCTGAACTGCAATAGTGAGATCATGTCTCAAAAAGAAAAAAAAAAAAAATTCATCTTTCCAGGGACGGTGGGAAGTTCACTCGCTAAAATCAGGCTGTACTGTTTGACCTGTGACCTGGCCTTATTGCGTGTCAATTTTCTCATCTGTAAAAGAGGAATAATAATAATGCATGGTTTATGAAAATGAAATGAGAATCCATTTAATTTGTGTGATACATTTAGTCTGATACATTATAAGCTGCTGAACAATGTGAGCTACTTTTATTATATATATTCAGACTCAGAGCCCAGCTGAGTAATTGGAGAGAATTTCACGACTGAGGTAAAACAGGCCTTTGCTCATATCAATTTAGAATGTTCCCCTCTCAGGGAAAATGACAGGATCTCATACTATTTCTTCCATTTTGAACAGCCTAGATATGGGCTTTTGGAGCAGACAGACTTGGATTCAGACACCAGTTCCACACATTTCCATGATCTCAGGCAAGTTGTTAGCCTCCGTGGGCCACATCTGCAATATTTACATGGTAAAATTGAGTTGTGAGGATGATGTAAACACAGCATTTGCAAGAGTTTCTGGTACTTAGTGGATTTCAGTATATTGTCTCCTTTTTTTTTTCTTAATGACCATTGTAGGTCTTGATAGAACAATAAACATTTATTGAATTTTTCAGTACCGGGGATTCAACCCAGGTTCTTGCACATACTAGGCAAGCACTCTACCACTGATCTACATCCCCAGTTCACTGGTTAGGCATTTTATTATTATTATATTTTGTTATTTATTTATTTATTTTTGGTACCAGGGATTGAACTGATGACCTCGCTGCTTAGCAGGCAAGTGCTTAAGGCACTGAGCTAAATCCCTGGCCTGATTAGTCATTTTAAAATCTTATATATTCTCTTATGTTCTTTAAAATGATTAATTTTTTTGAGACAGGGTTTCACAATGTAGTTTAGACTAGCTGCAAACTCACTAAGCAGTCCAGGCTAGCCTCAAACTCACAGTGATTCTCCTGCCTCAGCCTCCCAAGTGCTGGGATTACAGTGGTGTGCCCCACGCCCAGTGATTCATATGTTTATTGGTAATATAATTTTAGGGATAAGAGCGTTGAAGTTAAAACCTTGTTAAAACTTAACAGTGAAATTTTGTCCTGTTTCCATTTCCCACTTCTTATACTGCTCTGGGTCTCTGGATCAGTAAATAGCAGATACCAGGAAAATACCAGACTAGGGATAAAGCTCAGCAGTAGAGCTCTTGCCATGGCTAGGCCCCGGGTTCAATTTCCAGCCCTGCAAAAGAAAAGGGGGAAAAAGGACATTCAGCTGCACCTCTAGTTCCAAATGTTAGTAATTTAGCTGGAACTAGCTCCAAGTGGCTGTTTTGAATTCTCCTTACAATCCTGGAGGACACATCGTGTTCCCGGCCTAGTCCCAGGCAAGGAGACTATGGTTTAGTTTTTCCCAAGCCCAATTAGTATGATTTCCAAGCTATATTTATCTCAGAAACATTTTCTGTCTCCCTCTTCTTTTACCAACCCAGAGGTGGCCTTGTTTATGTGGCCCCTTAGAAGGACAGTGCTGGGGCACAGAATCTTGCTGACAGGGCCTGAGACAGAAATCCTCGCAGCTTTCACTGATGGAAATTCTGTTGGCAATCCTGGGCAATCTTCCTCAAGAAGAGAGATGGAGATGTAAACTTCTGTAATGACTGCTGGCTATTAAATGTGACCACTATCTGAAATCAATAAGCCTGGACTGGCTGGATCAGTTATGGTCAACTGTAATTTATGTCAGAGAATCCCTTGGGGAGGATGCAGGAAAGCAGGTGTGGGAAGGTGATAGCCCAGCACCACGTCACAACCCAGGCAGGTCACTGTCTCTCCCTGGTACTACTGCAGCATGGAATGCCCAGACTGGTATTTCTCAAACATTTAAATACATTTTTATTCTCTGATTTTAAATAGTACCTGCATAGTATTATTACTTAAAAATCAGAAGATATAAAAATATTTAAAGAAGAAAATGAAAATCATATCTTTCTTTTTACCACCTGCTGGTAATGTTCTGAACATTCTGCATAAATTCTTTCATACTTTTTTGAAATATTTGTGTACCCCTGGTCCCCATGGTTGTTTTGAAAACAGGACTGTATTTTGTGATTTTATGTTTAATCACTTCTAATATAATATCTTTCCAAAGAATACAGATTTGTGTTAATCGAAATAACTGAGAATAATAACTTGAAGGAGGAAAGGTTTATTTTGCCTCATGGTTTCAGAGGCTTCAGTCCTTGGTTGGCTGGCTCCATGGTTTTGAATTTGTGGCAGAGGCAGGTGGGAGGGGACAACAGTTTGCCTCATGGCAGCTGGGAAGCAGAGAGATGGAGAAAGAGTTGGAGAGGAAGAAGACATAAGATATCACACCTAAGGACACCCACAGGACTCAACGCTCTTCAACTGGACTCTGCCTCCTAAATTTCTATCACCTGCCCATGAATGTCATCAAATTGTGAGTCATAAGCAAATTAATCCACTGATAAGCCCACACTCACTTCCCGAAAGCGTCACTTCTAAGCACATGAGCCTTTGGGAGAACATTTTAGATCCAAACCCTCACAAGACTGATGTTAATTTTAGTGGATTTGTGATACTCCATGTGAGAGATTCAAGTATAGACTGCAACATTAAATGTAGTCATTCCTTTCTTTTAAATTGTTTCTTATTTTCCATAATTATAAATAAAGCTATAAACAAATGCCTTGGCACATTTTTGATATTGCCACTAATCCAGACCCTGAATTTTCCCAAGACTTCAAGAGCCTTGATCTTACCTATGTATACTTATTGGATAAACTATGGCTTAGATATTCATTTGTTCATTCATTCATTTGGTAACTGCAGTGGTCCAGGCACAAGCCTATGCTCTGTGGTGACACAGTGACCTCAGAACACATTCAGATGGGAAAAGTAGATAATAAAACAAATTATGCTAGAAGGTGGCAAGTACTGAGGAGACAAAGCAGGAGGAGGGGGTTTCTTTCCTAGTCACTCAGTATCTATTCTCTATCCTCTGTTCTCTGTCATTATCAGGCCTCTCAGTTGGCTTCATCAAACATCCTTCGACCTCCATGTTGTGCCATAAACCATGCCAGTTGTTGGGAGGAGGGAATATGGAGTTAAGCAGAGTGTGAATCCTACCACCAACAAGTTCACAATCATTTTCTTGCTTGTGACTTAGCCATTTTGTGTGTGTATATTTTGTCTTCATAGTTATATAAGAAAGTCTGGGGAGAGGGGATGGCCGGCAGTAGGGCTCAGTGGCACAAGTCCCTGCCTGGCAAGCACAAGGTCCTGAGTTCAATTCCCAGTTCAGAAAAAGAAAGAAAGAAAGAAAGAAAGAAAGAAGAAAGAAAGAAAGGAGGAAAGGAAAAGAAAGAAGGTCCAAGAAGGCAGGAACTCTTACTTTATACTTTTCTACCTTTGCTGAAGCTGTAACATCACATCTTTGTGCAGAGTTGGTGTTTAGTGAATGCTTGGTCTGTTCTTGTCAGATAGAATTGATGCAGGTGGTTTTGGGAGATGGCAAACTGACTTCTGATAAGATAGCAGGGTGAGTTAGTTCTACTTAATCTTTGTGTGAGAAAAAGTACTGATTAGTACCCAAGATTACGGAGCAAGCTACTATTTAAATCATGGTGTTGGCCTTTTTATTAAAGATTGCTGTAAATAATGTATCATATAATTAGGCATAGCAATATAAATATAGTAATATTAAATGTAGTAATTTTATGAAATGTGAAAATCTGCCAGAATTAAATAATACTATTTTTTAAAATAGAAAACAAACCAACCAGAGAAGCACGCTGAATTTTCTCTGGCTCTGTGTGGCTCAAATTTAAATTGTTTCTAACACACAGAACTCTGCCAGAAGGGGGCGCAGTAGCACTCATTTGAATGTAACACTTTGAAGAACTACCCCAAGACTCCCTCAACTCTCCCATCACCACCCGATTTTGAACTATCTTTCTGGTTACAAGCAGCATGTCATCTGCTATTTTAAAAGGTTCTTGCTATGCAAACACAGGTAACTCTTAAAGTAGAAAGAAGTGCAGGATAATATTTTAGTTTTACAGCTATTACGATTGAAAGCTCAGTATTGTCAGGAATTGTGTCCTGCATGTTATATGGTGTTTTGTTTTGTTTGGTTTTGTTTGTCTTGTTGAGACAGGGTTCTGATGTGCAGTTCAGGATGGTCTTGAACTCACTTTGTAACCCAGGTTGGCCACAGCAATCCTCCTGCCTCAGCCTCCGAGTGCTGGGATTACAGGTATGCACCACCACACCTGGCTAATAAGTATTATTTCTAATACCCAAAACACACTTGCAAGAGGGATACCATTGTATTCACCCAAGACAAGGACTTGCAGGCCAAGAGAGGTTAAGTCACTTGCCTGAGGCCACCATGTAAGTGGTGGAGGCAGGGCTGCTTAAACCAGGTCCACTGGCACCTTCTGCTGTGCACACTGCTCCCTGCAGCTGCCTTTATTATCTGTTTACTTTATTATTTTCATATCATTGTTAAATTCATTCTGGCTAAAGCATTGCAGCTTGTGTGATACTTGTGTGTGCTTTTGTTTCGCTTTGTTTTGTTTTGTTTTGTTTGAGACAAGAGTTTCACTGAAGTCCAGGCTGGCTTTGAACCCAGGATTCTCTCACTTCCAGAATGCTGGGATTACAGATATAAACCACTAAGCCTGGATCACCCTTTTTTAACAACTGTTTTTTAAAGGGTAGTTTTAGGTTCACAGCAAAATTGATTGGATTTGTGGAGATTTCCCATATATTCTTTCCCTCACACAGGCACAACCTTTCTCATCCTTGACACCTGCAGAGTGGTTACAACCAATGCCATCTGTCATCTAATGCTCCTACTCTACACCAGGGCTCACTCTTGGTGTTGTGTATTCTATGGATTTGGGCAAACATAACGGTGTGTACATTGTAGTATTAGAGTACTTTCATTGCCCTGAAAAATTCTCTGTTCTGCTTACTCTTGCCTCTCTCTGCCCAGTTCCCATCTTTTTTGCTGTCTTGATAGTTTTCCCTTTCCCAGAATGTCAGGTAGTTGGACTCATACAGTATGTAGCCTTTTCAGACTGGCTTCTTCCACTTAGTAATGTGCCCTTTTGGTTCCTCCACAACTTTCCAAGGCTCATTTCTTTTTAGTGCTAAATAACATCCCATTGTCTAGATGCCCCACATTGACTTTCTTAGGACTTGGACACTCCTGAGCTTTTGCACTTATGAATAAATTTGCCACAAACATCCATGTGTGGGTTCTTGTATGGATGCAATTTTTCAACAAGAAATGCGACAAGAATATGTTTAGTTTTGTAAGTAAACGTTTTCCCAAGTAGCTGTACCGTCCGCCTTCCCACTAGCAATGAAGGAGCATTCCGGTCACTCTCTGTCCTCACCAGCTTTTGGTACTGTCAGTGTTCTGGGTTGCCACCATTCTAACAGGTGTGTAGTTGCATTTCCTTGCTATTTTCATTTACATTTCTCTCATTACATAAGCTGTGCGCCTCCTTTCATAGGTCTAGTCACCATTTGTATATCTTCAGTGAGGAATATACAAAAAGAACCAGGTTGTCTTTTCTTATTGTTGAGATTTAAGACTTTTTTTGTATATTTTGGATATCAGTCCTTTATCAGATATATCTTTTGCATCTGTCTTTTTATTCTCTTGACAGCATCTTTCACAGAGCAGAAAAATTTAGTTTTAATGTAGTCCAGTGAATCAATTCTTTCTTTTATGAACTGTGTCTTTCATGTTGCAACTAACAAGTCATCACTAAACCCTATATCTTCTGTGCTATATTCTAAAAGTTTTCTAATTTCACATTCTACATTTGAGTTTGTTTCATTTTGCATGAATTTTTGTGAAGGAAGTAAAATGTGTGTAGGTTTATTTTCTTGCATGTGATGTGAGTGTCCAGTTTTTCCAGCATCATTTGTTGAAAGGAATATCTTTGTTGTATGGTGTTGTCTTTACTTCTTTGTTAGATGTAGTTTACTATATGCTGTGGTCTATTTCTTGGCTCCCTATCCAATTCAGCTAAAATATCTGTCTTTTCTCTTGATAATAGCACACTATTTTGATGATGGTAGCTTTATTGTAAATCTTAAAGCCAGGTAGGGATGCTTTTCTGACTTTGTTCTTGTCCTTCAATATTGTTGACTATCCTGGGGCTTTTGTCTTTCCATATAAAGTTTAGAAATAGTTTTATCAATATCTACAAAATAGATTTTTCAGGTTTTTTCTTTGCAATTGTATGGATCAAACGTAGGGCTTCATGCATGCTGAATATAAACCGTAATAGTGAGTGTTCCCATGTGAGTTTAAGGAGAACATATATTCTGCTGTTGATGGAAAAAGTAGTTTACAGATGTTCATGATTTTCAGTTGATTAATGGTATTGTGGAGTTCAACTATGCCCTTACTAATGTTCTGTCTGCTAGATCTGTTCATTTTTAATAGGAAGATGTTGAAATCTCCACTATAATATCAGATTATATGTTTCTTCTTGCAGTTCTACTGGTTTTTACCTTCTGTAACTTGAGATTCCGTGGTTAGGCATATATACATTACTATTATTATGTCTTCTTGGAAAAGCTACTTTATCATGCAATGTCCTTCTTTATCCCTCATAATTTTTTTTGCTTTGAAGTCTGTTGTGTCTGAATTTAACGTGGCCACGATCACTTCTTTTGATTTGTGTTGGCATGGTGTAGGATGGAGTCCACATGCATTGATTTACTTATCAGTAGGCTGATTGATTGACAGGGTCTGACTATGTATTTCAGGCTGGCCTCAAACTCACTATATAGTCGTGGCTGACCTCAAACTATTGGCGATCTGCCTGTTTCAGTTTCCTGAGTACTGGGATTACAAGTGTGCACTGCCACACATGGTAGCATCCACTTACTTTTAATCTATAATTGTCTTTATATTTAAAATGGGCTTCTTATAGACACATATAGCTGGTACTTTGTTACTTTGATCCATCCTAAAAGTCTCTGAATGGATACCTTTAGACTGTTAAGGTTTAAAGTGATTATCAATATAATTGTATTAATATCTATGATATTTATTATTGCTTTTTACTTCCTTCTACTTTGTCTCCTTTTTTGTCTTCTCTTTTTTCTGCTTTTTGAGGTTTTAACTGAGGTTTTTATATGATTTTATGTTCTCTCTTTTCTTAGCATATTAGGTATACTTTTAAAAAAATTTTAAGTAGTTGCCACAGAGTTTGCAATATACATTTATAACAAACCCAAACCTACTTTCAAATAACAATATGCTACTTCACAAGTAGTGTGAGTGCTTCATCATGGCAAAATACCTCTTTCTCCTTCTATCCTTTCTATCACTATAGGCATTCATTTCACTTATATAGAAGCATACATGTACATAAGATATATACATTAGTGTGCATAAGTAAGTGTATTTTTACTATTAATATTTTGAACAAACTCAGGTCAGTTAAGAATAAGAAAAGTAGAAGTCCTTAATTTGCTTTAGTCCTTCTTGTATACTGTTCCTTTCTTTGTAGAGATCTGGGTTTCTGAGACATTTTAGTGTTTGCCTTCTTTCCAAAGAACTTCCTTAGCATTTATTGGAAGGCAAGTCTCTGGCAACACATTCCCTCAATTTTTGTTTGTCTGAGGACCTATGTGTCTTTCACTTTTGAAGGATAACTTCACATATTATAGAAGTCTAGGTTGATGGTTTTTGTCTTGACATTTAAATATTTCACTCCACTATCTTCTTGTTTGTATGTTTTTGTTTTTTTTGTACCAGGGATTGAACTCATGACCTCATGCTTGCCAGGCAGGCTCTTATGCCACTGAGCTAAATCCCTGGTGCCTTTTGTTAGCTGTTTCATATTTTTTGGATATTCTGTTCCATTTTTTCTTTTTCCTTTTTTTTCTTCAGTCTTTGTTCTCTTTGCATTTCAGCTTTGGAGGTTTCTATTGAGAGATTCTTAACTCAGAGCTTCTTCCTTTAGCTAAGCCAAGTCTACCAAAGGGCCCATTGAGCCGAGTGTGTGGCGCATACCTGAAAGTCCAGCTACCTAGGAGGCTAAAGTAAGAGGACCACAAATTTGAGGTTAGCCTTGGAAACTTAGTGAGACCCTGTCTCTAAATAAATAAATAAATAATGGCTGTGGGGGGTAGATCAGTGGTAGTGGTAGAGCTGGGTTTGAACCCCAGTACTGAAATTTTTAAAAGTCCATCAAAGGCCTTCTTCATGTCTGTAACATTTCTTTATATTTGTCTATGTATTAAAGCCTTATCCTGTTCATCAGAGCTGTTTTATTTATTTTTAAAAGAATTTTTTGGTACCAGGAATCAAACTGAGGACCTCGCGCTTGCCAGGCAGGCGCTGTGCAGCTGAACTATATTGCCGACCAGAGCATTTTTAAATTCTCTGATAATTTCAATATCTCAGGCATGTCTGGTGCCAAGGTTTACTTTGTTTCCTCAAATTGTGTTTTTTCCCTTGCAGTATCTCTTACAATATTTTCCCTGTAGCTAGGTACTGGGTAAAAGGTATTGATATCAGCAGAACTTCAGTAATGAAGTAGGGAAGTGAAGGGGAGAAGCACTCTGTAGGGCTAAGGGGAGGCCTCCACCTGCTGGTGAGCACATGCCCCAGGAAGCCTTGTTTCCTTATGTCTGACCTGATGACTACTGGGGGCTGGAGTTGGGATTCCCCCAGGTCACTTACATTCTGACAAAAAATTGGTTAGACTCTGGTTACTTCTCCCAAGAGGGAACCTTGTTAAGAAGAGAGGGCTCTGGTGTGTTTTAAATGGGTTTCCTCCTGCACCCTGCCAGGAGCACAAGGGGATCTTTCTCTGAATCTACCATGAGGACCTGGTTGAACCCATGGAGGTAACACTCACAAACCCATGAGGATCCTTCTGCGTCTAGGTTTTCCTAGAGTTTAAAATTGTCAGACTTGTCCACTGAGCTTTGGGCAATTTGTCGTTACAGTTCTGGCTTTTCTACCTCAGCAGTGGTTCTTGCAGAAGTTTGTACTCAAGTTTCTGATTCCATGAGTTGCAAGTTCCTGTATCTGCCTGTCTCTCTACTTTGGGGGCAGTAGTTGCTCTGTGCCCTCACTTCTGTTCTGTAGCTAATAACTGTTGATTTTACAATGCACTTGGCATTTTACTTGTTGTTAGGATAGAGTGGCAACTTTTAAGCACTTTAGACCCTACTGAACTAGAAACTAGAACAGTGGTACAGTTGAAACATGATAGTTCCTTTGAATCCAACACAGCCCTTCTCACCTCCTTCCCCTTTGCCATGCATGGGTCTTCCCAACAAAGAACCTGCCCATCCAGGCTCACAAGGTTGTAGTAGGACCCATGGTCTCTTCCCAGGCCCCCTGAGCTAAGCAAGATGGTACAAGTCTGCCACTCCTAGGACTGATTCTGGCTGCCCACAGGAAGAGGCACAGTTTTTGACACAATTAGTTATCATCTGAGCTGAGCCTTCCTTTTCGATTGATGTTTTACTGACATACCTCTGGGTGTAGGAGCACCTGGGAAGAAATACATAGCTTTCCAAACGTTCATCTACAGCACTATAGGAAGACCTCAGAATGAAACACTTTATCTCCAGTAGCCACCACATTTCCTGGGGCTCAGAAAGTGTACAATAATTTTTAAGTGAATACATAGCACTTTTAATAGAAGCATCTTAATAACCGTCAAAGACCTTCCCACAGAAGGTAAATATAAGTTTCAGAGCAGCTACATCTGGGCTAACATGGAAAACATGAAAAACTATGAAGACAAAAAGACTGAGTTGAATCAACCATGGTTAACTATGCTTTGATCCATGAACCCAATTAGGGGAAGAATTCCTTTGGAAAAAAATCATATAAAAGATCTTATTCTCTTTGATATAAAAACTTTTGCTGTTTTCCTAGGACGTATTGTAGAACCAGGGAGAAGGCAACTCCTTATTTTTTATTTCTATCATTCTAACTTCAGAAAACACCAAATCTTATGAATTACCTAAATAATACATATAGAAGTATGAAGAAGGATTAAACATTACTAATAATTCCACTCTACAGAAATAGTCACAACTAATGCTTTGGTCTATTTCTTCTAGCATGCATATATGATATATATGAATTTCAACAGAAGGAATAAATGCAGTTTTATATTGTACTTTCCCACTTAATGGAATATATTTTTGCCATGTCATTAAATATCCTTAAACTCTTTATGTTTAGTAGATATAAAATATTCTACTGCATGAGTATCACATAATTTATTATGGACATCTTTTATCAAGGTCTCTATTTTCTGGCTATGGAATTTACCTCATCCTAAATATTTCTGTATAAAATTCTATATATATATTTACCTTCTTATGATTTCTTCTCATTTTTAAACTCCAGATTTGACCACTTCTAAGGCAATAATTTTCAAGCAGTTCCATTATGGCCCCTCAGAGGGAATGCCAAAGGTTTGGATACATGTAATTTGAAAAACTTCATCTAAAATGCATTTTGCAGCACTAGTGATAAAAGCCTTGCTTGTGCATGCTAAGCAAGTGCTCTACCATTGAGCTATATCCTCAGCCAGAATTTTCATTTTAAAAATTTGTTTAACAGTATCAAAATTATAAAGTGTAGTATTTGTCTTTCTGAATGAGGAATGTGCTGAAAAGATGCATTTATTCTAAAGAATTTATTGAGCACCTACTATATGTGAGACTTTGTGCAAGCCCTGGGGACCCAGCTGTAAGATAGGTTGAGAATCATGTAGTAAATTTTGCATGTAATATTTTTAAAACCTCTCATTTCTCCCCTATTTTGTCCTTTTTGTTTAGAGCAAGTCACATTGTGCTGAGATTGGGGTTGTTATATATGCCTGACACAGCAGGTCTTCAACGACAGCAACTACCCCACCCCCACCCCATTCCCTTGAAACAGACTCACGCTGGGATCCAGTGTGCATTGTGTAACTACTGTCCTGAGTTTTCTATGAACCCAGAATCTTGGCATCAGTTACTGGGATTCTCTCTAAGCTAAAACCAATATAACTTGATTTGAAGGATCAATAATTTATAGGCTTTGTGGTTCAAACCTGACTTGTGAACCTGAATGATAGGTGAAAGAGTTGTTTCCCTAGAATAAATTATTGTACAGTCATGGCAGTGGTTTAACAGTCATGACAATGGTCTAATGTGGCAAAAGGCCAAAGCAGAAATGCCTACTACTTCCTGCTTCTTCCTCAGCCCTAAGTGCAACTTCCCTTCCTGTTTGTGCATGAGAGGGTTCCAGTTAGCTCCTTGCGTGTCACCAAGGCCCGCCCTAAGGGCCAGCCGGGGCAGAGAAGGTCAGGGTTTCTTGAGCCATGGAGTTCTCTCCACTTCCTCTAAATACAGGCTACTTTTATTTTATATTTTTCTCTCTTATTGCGCCAAAAACCTAACAATAGATCTTATGTAGAACTTTCTCTTTGAAATATTAATGGAGATTTGGGGGACATTGAGTGTTTCCTTTGCATTTTGTAACACAAAACCTGATTAACTCTTTTATAACCCTAAACCTGAATCACAGCTGCTCAGCTCCCAAGAATCACCTCTGGTTTTGTGAATGGTGACCTTGAAAGAGCTTTGAGCCATTGGAGTCAGGATGTAAATGTGGCTAGGAGAAGGGTGGGGTGGAGAAGCAACTCTGTCCTCATGTTGAAGACCAACTAACTCTTCTTTCTTGGAGACAAATACAGATTATTTTAGGGATTAAAGTTCTTACTGTGATTTTCTTTTATATAAGCACTAAAACCACTCATTTTCTCAGGAGAAAGCTTGTCTGTTATTCACACTCCTGCGTTTGTGTTTGCCGCTAATCCAGTTGTACAGCTGTGTGACTTTGCAGAAGTTCACATAACAGGGCAAGCGCCTTTTGTGGAAGTTCTAGGTGATCCTAGTGATCCATAACTTCTTGAAGGAATTGTTTTCCAAAAGTGAAATTTTAAATAATCATCTTCTGGCCTTCACGAAGTAAAAGCCATGTGCTTGGCAAAACTGGCCAAACTCAGAGTTGAGTTATAGGTAAGGTATAGTATCAGCACTACTTCATTTCGTCTTCTATAATCCTTAGTTTCTTTTTCTATTGGTTTGATTTTCTATTTCTTAGTATTTTTTCTCTTTCTCTTGGGCATTGAAAAGGTTTAAAAACTCTTCCTAAGGTATTATAATACTTATAATACTTCCTAAAGAAAATCTAGACTAATATGAAAAAAATTAACTTATTCACATTACAGAGTATTTGGAACATTGATCTCTGACCAACTCTGGTAGATCGTGGCCACCTTATAACTCTCCAGGATGGATTCACTGCTAACCAAAGATGTGATATATTGTGCAATTCTATATACAGGAAGGTTGGGCCCACACATAGCTGTAATGGAAAATGAGGTAGGGGGATTTATATACCTAATTAAAAGGAGAAAACTCAAATCCAATCCCATAAATTGACTTTAAGAATTCTGATTGCTAAAAGAGTTGCAAATCAAAGCAATATGAGATGAGAGTTCATTTTTCCTGAATCAGGTGAGGCCAGCCAAGTCATTAACAATTGAAATTTCACTCAATGTTAATTTCACTTATGATAAAAATATAAATGTATCTTGAATTATATGATTATATAAATCAAATTTATGAAAATCTGTTAAAGAAACTGTAGATGCTAAGAATCAGTGGCAGATATAGCTTGAAAAAGGAATCTGGAAAAATAAACATTAGATCACAAACAAGTTTAGGAATTCAAATTCTCTAATGTTATCCATGTAGGCCATAGTAAGTTTGTTTTTCCTATGATTCTGGTGAAATATTTTTAAAGAATTAATAGCCAGTTAATGTGTCCTTATATTACTCTATTTTATTACAATTCTAGGCTTTTTGGAGGATGTAAAATTTGATTTTAATCACATCAGCAACTAAAATTTCAATGGCTTTTTTTTCTTCATTTCTCTAAAATGTGTCTTTGGGCTGTGGATACCTTATTATCTTGGGAGCAATCTGAGGACCAAGGCTGAGCCTTGGGTATCCAACTCTAGCTTCCCAGAGCAGGTTCCTTGATGTGAGATCAACTGAACTGTGCAGGACCCAAGTCGAAGGAAAGCCATGCAGTGGGCTACCTCTCTGTTTCCAAGTGTTAGAAACTGTAGGGACATTTGTGGGATTTGCATGTTTCAGATCTTTAGACCACAGTCTCTCTCTCTCTCTCTCTCTCTTTCTCTCTCTCTCTCTCTATCTCTCTCTCCCCCCCCCTCTCTGTTACTTTGTAGAGATGTAGAAATTCAGTGGCAGAAAAATTAAATAGGCAAAAATACAGAACACAGGAGAGAGTTGTAGAGAGCTTCTGAATTTCTTTGATGCAAGAAGGAAATGTAGTTCTCACCATGCGGCAAAGTCTTCAGCTGCTCTCCTTCAAGGATGAATGATTCTCTGCCGGAGGGAAGAAGGATGACTAGGGGAAGTTAATGGTCTCCCTATTATCAGCTGTAAACTTAACACTAAACTCGTTTCTATAAATATTTGACATGTGAGTAGTAAGCAGGGAATAATGATCAGGCCCCAGTTACTCATCTGTTTCTTTGTAGGAGGGGCTGATACAGTCAGTTTGAATCAAGTCTGTGTTACAGTCTGCAGGTGGATGGACCATCAGGAGCTGCAGCAAAAGGTTAAGGCAGGGGCTGAGAACTGAACTCAGTGGTAGAGTACTTGCCTAGAACGTATAAAGGTCTTGAGTTTGACCCCCAGCACTACCAAAAAGTGAAAAATGTTCAAGGCAATCTGTTTGGGGTGCGAACAAATCCTCTTGAGTTTGCGTGTTTGCCCTGAGGCACTACAGTCCTGGAGTTAATCCTCCAATCAGTTTGATGCCTGCTACCCACAGCTTTTAAAACCATCCCCTTCTCTCCTCTGGGGCTTTGTAGCTACTTTGCTTTACATTGCAGCTGTACCCAGAGACCACTTGCTGGGTGGGGTGCACCAGAGTCTTTCACCAGGGTGCTTTGGATGACTCTGGTGTTTTTTGTTTTTTGTTTTTTTTGCTTATATTTCCATCTGCTTTATTAGTAATTCCATGTTCAAGACAGACTTGGATTTGAATCTGTAAGACAAACTGAAGAAGGGAATTAGTCTTTTTGCAACTCAGTGGATTTATGTCTAAATGTAGGGTAAACAGCCAGCTAGAGTTTTTCTGGGATACAAGACTTTTAGTGCTAAAACCAGAAAAGTTCCAAGCAAATCAAGAAACTTACACTTTATTTCTTATAAGGATGAACTGAAATACTTGTAGAGCTCTGCCTAGGAATAAGTAGTCACTACATGTTTGCCCTCACCTCCACCCCAGGTAAAGTCAAACAATTTGTGAAATAAGTGTTTATGGAACACCTATACATACTCCTATTTGTTTTTTTGTTTGTTTGTTTGAAGGGGGTTGCAAACAAAATCTGACTTTTCTTATCTTCAAAGTGGCCCCAGTCCATTAGGGAATGGAACAGTAATACAAATGAGAATACCTTTATTTGCTTATATTTTTGAGCTCAATTTCCTTCCAAATAAAAAAATAAATAAAATAATAGGGAGAAACTCAAAACAAATGATACCACGAATGAAACTGAGAGTTGAAAGACAACAGCCACATAATTAAGGGAGACTAATGGTGAACCAATTATACCAGAAACCCAAGGCTAAGCAAAGCTACTCCAGTTGAACACAAAACAGCTAGAGAACAGAGCAAGAATAATACAAGGCAGACTAAAGTGAAACAGTAAATTACATGGTGTCAGCTCCACAAGTTCAAGGTATAGCTGTAGAAGTTAAAGGTAGAGTTTGGTGACAATTTTCCTAAAAACAGGCTGCACGATTATGGGTAGGTCCCCCACTCTAGGCCTCAGTTTCTTAGTCTAGGAAACAAGACACTCCTTGTGGCACTGGCTACTGTTATAGGAGTCTCACACAGAGAGACAGGACACTGGGCTTTTTCTAGGAAGCAGCTTTATTTGTGCTGGCACTAGCTCAGCAAATTCACATCCAAAGGTGGAGCACGGAGCATAGCAGGGATTTTACCTTTCATACAATGTTTGATTTTTTTATCTCCCTTACGTGGTAACATGGTAGCATACTACAGCCTGATTGGGTACAGTTTGTGTTACAGAGCCATGTCAGAACTACACATGTGTACATAGGAACTGATTGTGGCATGTTGTCATCTTTTGTTCTGAGAGGGTCCTTATCAAATTCTTTTGGGACCTTATGACATTCTCCCCTTTGATGCTTAGACACATTATTTCTTTTTTAGGGTCAAAGAGCACCATCTTGATTTAAGGGTGGATACACACACACACACACACACATATATATATATGAGAGAGACAGAGACATACACACACGCACACACATACACACACACACAGAGAGAGAGAGAGAGAGAGAGAGAGAGAGAGAGAGAGAGGGTTTCACTATGCAGTTCAGGCTGACCATGAATTTGCTTTGTAACCCAGGCTGGTACCGAACTCACAGCAATCCCCCTTTTTCAACCTCAGAGTGCTGGGTTATAGGTATGCACCAGCACACCCAGGTTTAAGGGTTTATATTCTTATAATATCATTATATGTGTGGCTATTTTTTTCAACCCTAGCTTCAATGAGGTTTGAGACAGACTGAATAACTAGAGGGGCTGGGCAAGGTAGGATTAGACAAATTTTTAAAGTCAAGAATATAATGAGGATTTTTAATCCCCTGAGAGTTTAAAATCATCTTTTAAACAACTTCCCATCCTTTCCAGATCTGGACTGGGACATAAACAATCTTTCTCATTTGATCTATGATCTTTTCTATGACTTTTCCCTCATCTAGCTGTAAGCAGTAGTTGCTCAGGTTAAACTTTTCGCAAACTCTTCCCTTGCAAGCAAGCAACTAACCTAAGGCCAAGTGATTAAGATAGACAGTATTTCACATTTTGGTTTGCTGCTTGGCTAGTAAATTAAGAGTTTGGTAGTTTCATTCATTATAATTTCTACAACTAATTTCAGTCTGATACAGTTTAGCATGTAAATGGGGGTGTGGTATCTCCAAGACCCATCCTCTGCACAGGTGGCAGGGCCATAGTATTGGACTATGTGCTCGGGAGTTCATTCACCTTCTTTCCAATTGCCAATTTGTATAGCATGATGTTGTTGGTGTTTTTTGAGTCTCTTTGTCCTCATATACTTGGACTTCCAAATGTTTCCCTCTGGTGAGTGGGAGCAGGAAGACAGCTGGCAAAGGGTTGTGAACATAAATGACCCTGACTATCCTGGGGGCACTGTGTAGGCTGTCCTTTCATGTCGCCAGTATAGTCCTCCTGGCCCTGCCATTTGATGACTGCACCAACATTTTCCCAAGCTTCTAGGAGATGAGAGAAGTTAGACAAGGTACAGATCTGGGGTCAGGGTGATATGGGGAACCCTACCATTGGGTTTCCTAGGTGGTTGTAAAATCTTCGGTGTAGGCATGATAGGCTTCCAAAAGAGGTGTTGAATGTTCTTTCCTCTGGGTAAGACAATTTTTCTCAATAATTGAGATTTTGAGGATCCAAACTCCATTAATAGGACTGGGATACCTGATTCATATGAAGAGGTTTGTGAGGACCTATATTGGTTCCCATGCATACATAGCAAAGAGATCTTTGAAATCTGGGCTATAGTTTTTGCTAGAGTTATACACAGATTCCTTATCTTGGTTGAGATGGGAGGTGGGCAATTTCTTATTTCCTCATAAAAAGAATGGAGGACCTGATAAGATGTGGCTACCTGGTTGGAAGTGACTCTTAATATACAATAGGCTCCAGGACCTGTGCCTCTCCCACGGATGAGTACATTGGCTTTGTGGCTCTATTTGGATCTTCCAAGTTAAGGATAGTAAAATTAATGGAGTTGCAGGTTCCTGAATTACAGTCAGGGTTGACCAAGCCCTTTTGGAGAAGTGCTGCTTTGTCCTTGTTCTGCTGACACAATGATTAGCTGTCCAAGAAATGTAACTCTAATAGGGGCAATAAAACCAGTCTTTGGCAGCACATCCAGACAGACACAGAGATTCCTTACACATATACTTATCACTAAACATGAGCAAGCAAACCCAACCTGGGAAGCAGTATCATCCATGCACCCCTGCCAGCCTGGAACATCTAGACTGCAGCCCACGAGTCAGCGCCATTTGCGCACCAAGGATAGAGAGAACAAGGGACACATCAGCGAGCAAGCAAACCCACTCTGGGAAGCAGTGCCATGCTTGCACCCCTGCCAGACTGCAGCAGCCAGACCCCAGCCACTTCCAGCATGGAGGCTGGCAAACAAGAAATAGCATATTCCCCCACTCCCTCTGCCATAAGCACCTGTCTTATCAGTAGAAACACAGGCTGTGATGATAGCTATGGAGGTGAAGTGCAATTGGATGCCTATGGTGCTTTGGTGTTTCACTAAACTTGCAGGTCTAGGGCTAGTAGTCTGACTATAGGTTCAGAGGATAGTGGTATGAAGTGTAACATCTGGGGGGTGGGGATCTCCTTCTGAGGGCTGTAGCCATCGTTGAGTCCCTGTGGTCTTCTTTTGGAAGTCCTATATCATTTTCATTGTTTTGTTGTGTTGGGTTTTACTCTCTTTTGTTTTGTTTGATTATGTCAAATCCGATTGCAGGAGCAGCTATTTCAAAGATAGCAAGACTTATTATGGTAGCCATTTTGGATTTATTATAGGCTTGTTTTGAAGTCCTTTACTGAAGTCATTGTTTTGTTTTTATTGTTTCTATTCTATTCTGTTTTGTTTGATTTTTACTATGTCCAAAGTTATCTGCAGCTATTTTGAAGACATCAAAAGGCATTATGGTAACTGTTGTTGATTTGTAATGTTTTAAGGCCTGTACCTCTTACAATGGTTTGTTTTGATTGGTTTTATTCTATTTTATCCTCTTTAAAATAAAAAATAAAACCATGTATTTCCATTTCCATTGCAGACACCCACATGACTCACCGTAAATTGATGGGGTGCATACATTAAAAAGTATTGACACTGGAAAGTGGGATTAGTAATCTCTGCTTGTTTGATTAGGTGCTCCCTTGAGCCTTCTTCCTTGGAGTGTCAGACTTCTAACCATTCTTCACTAGGGGAGTACTGTGAGTCAAAACAAGTGTATTGAGTTACGTGCTGGCAGATAAAATAGATTGTTTTATTATGTGTGCAGTGTCTCTAAACCTCCCCTTGGCATGAGAAATGGATGTAGTAAAGTCCAAGTCACTCCCTGGCCTGACCAGATTATGTGAAAACATGGGTATCATGAAGAGAGCTCAGATGTATCAGTAGGGCTCCTAGTGAAAACATACAGTACCAACAAAACACCTTAGCCACAGAAGAAAGATGAGCACTAGAATTTCTATTCAACCTGGGAAGTCTTGACAAGGGTTATGGCAAAAATCAGGGCTGAGGACTCAAGTAGGGGTTAAGAACAAGAGAGGCAGTGCATTACCAGATGGGTAACCACAAAAGGGGATTCAATTTATTTATGTCGTCAGTTAATGGTATCCTCAGGCTTCTGCTGTGCATAGACTAGTCAGCTTCTGGTGTGACTAGAATGGGGCTATTGTCTCCAGTGGTGCCTCTGAGGCCATGGCCACCTTCTTCTAGATCATTAGCTTACTTGGCACTAGTGGACCTGGGATGCACTTCCAGTCTCAGACACAGGCTTCACTCTCCTGTGGTGAATCCAAGGGATTATCTCAGCTACCTTTTCTTCAGTAGGGGTGGATAGTATAAAAGTGAATGGGTCCTTCTAAAGGGCTTTTAGAGGCTGGACATTCCATTCCCTTACTCATTCAGCATCCCCTGGGTTACAAGAGTAAATGTCTGTGATCAGATTCATTGGTACAGTGGCTAAGATCGAACCTAATGCTTGCATCTGTTGCCTCAAGGTAAGATTTCTAAACTCCTTGAAGTCTCCCCTTACACAGTTAATAAGAGGAGGGGGCTGTCTATAGAGAATTTCATAAGAGGAAAATACTGTCTGTCTAATAGGACTAGACCAAGTCTTCAGCAAGGCTATTGGCAAGAGTCAGCCCCAATGCAGGCGAGTCTCCTAACACAGTTTGCTCAACTTTAGAGTTTGGTTCATTCATTCTATCTTTGCTGAGCTCTGGGGACAGTAAGCCTTATGTATTCTTTAGTCCTTTGGCCACCAGCTACACAATTTCCATAAGAAATTCCTGCCCAATGTCTGGCCCTAAGATAATGGGGGTTCCAAAATAGAGAGTTATTTCTTTTAAAAGGAATCAGTTTATCTCTGATGGCTTTTCCAACTTGACTCTGTCTCACAGGGCTGGCTACCCTATTTGTAGGCATTTGCAGCTACAGTCCTCTTGGTGCCAAAGTCTGACAAACTGACTATGAGACAAAAATTAACAGCACTAGTGCCACACTTAGTACTAACATTAATGGAGTACAAGGGGTAATACTGGCTAACCAATGCATAAATGATCAAATATCAGGAGATATTATGTGAGAATCCATGCATTCGCCTAGAAGTAGTTTGGACCCTGAACCAGGCAACCCTATTGCCTATTAGGTTGGGGCAGTCAGGTCATGACTCCTTTGAGGTCATGGATGAGATGTTCTCCAACCAACTAGACTTAGAGACCTGTCCCTCAAGAACCCCAATGCTGAGTATTTCACTTACTGCAGCATTCTTGTAAAAGAAGGAGAATGCCTTGTGGGGTACTCCATGATGACCCTGAATTCTATCAGTGAGACCAAGCTCTTGCCAAAGGAGACCTTGGCACAGAAAGCAGAGCTCGTCATAGTAACCTGAGCCCTGTGAGACAGAGTCAAGTTGCTTGGAGAGGTATGTCATTGGTTGATACCATAACGCCAGCATCTTAGTTAAAATTCCCGCTGCTGCTATATAATGGACATACAAAAAGAGAGGCTTAGTCACGTCTGGCAGTCTCAGGCCTGGTACATTTTTGAGGGCTTTTTTGATCTCTTCAAAGGCTTTTTGCTGTACTTGCTCCCATTACAGATTCCTGTTCTCTCCACTTTGTGTTCTCATACAGGGTTTTTTTCTTACCAAGACTAAGAAGTGAGGTATCCAGATTCTACAGAATCTTGCAGCCCTGAGAAACTACTGAACCTGGTATTGGGTTGATGGGACCAGGATCAAACAAAATGGCCTGCTTTCTCTCTGGGCCAAGTTGGTGCTGTCCTCAGTAGAGTTGAAAGCCAACATACTTGACTTTCTTTTGACAGACTTAGGCTTTTTCCCTTGAGACATTATAGGTGGTTTCCCATAGAAAGGTAAGGAGCTGCAGAGTTCCTTCCATGCAAACCTCTCAGGACCTTCCAGGCAGAAGCAAGTCATCTATGTACTGAAGCAAGGCACAATGATATTGATCTCCTGGGAATGTTCTTAGGTCAGAAGTTAATGCAGGGTCAAAGATAGTTGGGGAGTTTTCAAATGCCTGAGGCAATCTGGCCCAAGTCAACTTGCCTTTGTCACATTTTCAGGATTCTCCCACTGGAAGGGGAAAATAAGTTGATTCTAGAGAGCCAAGCAGTTGCAGAAGAACGCATCCTTGAGGTTTGAACATGTGATGAAGGCAGCTTCAGCAGAGATAAGACCCAAGAAAGTGTATGGGTTCAGGACAACTGTGTGCAGGGTGACAGTGGCTTGGTTTACTGTGCACAGGTCTTGAACTGGCCAATAGTCATTGATGCCCAGCTTCTGGACTGGCAAGGGAAGATATTCCTAGATGTCCAACAGGGCTGGAAGACCCTATATTTTAGAAGTCTCTTCAGGTGCTTTTGTATCCTCATCTATGCCTTATGAGGGATGAAATATTGTTTTTGGTGGATGGGTCCTGCCCCTGGGTTTAGTTCTACAATTACTGGAGGTATGTTCTGGGCCGGTAATGGTAGATTGCATTTGACTCACTGGTACTCTGAAAGACAGCTCAGGTTCCTGTGGAGTTTCTCTATGAGATTGTAAAGGTATCATTCTTCCCCTTGGGGAATCATGCAAGACATGCTCTTTGTTTTTTTGCTTTTATTTTTTAGAGCAGCTTGTCCATGAAAGTTGAAAGTTATCTGGGTCTTCAGCTTTCCCAACAGGTCCCAGTCCATTAGAACCATGGGGCAGTTGGGGAGATAGAGAAATTCTTGAGTGACTTTGTGGGAACCTAAATTGCATCTTCAGGACAGCATAAAAGGGTGGTATGTTCAGTAGCCAGTGGGCCCCACAATGGTGACCTGTCTGCAAAAGGGGGTCTACAGGTTGAGTCACCTAGGTGTGCTCTGCCCCAGTATCAACCAAAAAAGTCAACCCCCCACCATTCATTTGGAACTTAGGCTCCTGGAGACCTAACAAAATAGAATCTGATCTGTCCTAGTTCTTTTCATATTTCTCCATGATGGCCAGCCCTAAAAAATCATTCTATGGCCCCATGCAGCCTCTGAGCTAGCTGGTGTTGACCGTGGATGACCTGATTTCTGTTCTCTTATTTGGGGGAGAGGGAGATTTATTTGTCCAGTAGGTATATTCATCCTTCCAGTGCCCATACCTGTAACAGTAGGATATTGATTTCAATCTAACTTTGTTCCCAAGCAGGGTGATCCCTTCTGTCAGCTTCCCCATCTGCCTTGCCTCTTCCCCCTGGATGTGTCCTTCCAAGGGTGTCCTGATGGTTTTTCCAGGATGGCTGCTAGCAAGTCTTCCTCTTTCTTCATCTTGCAATCCTGTGCCCACTGGGCCTCCTGGTCTTCACTGACAAACACCTCTGTTGTGATCTCTGACAGTTGGCTGGCATTCATCCTGGTGAAAGCCTCTAGTTTCTGCATTTTTCAGAAACTAGATATCTCCCTGAGCTTGGCTTGTGAGTGACACATTCACTACCCATTGGTTTTCTGGATCAAAAAGTTATACAAATGGGATGCTTCACATAGCCTCTCATAGAATCGGCTCAAGCTTTCTTCCAACTTGTGGAGTAAATTCCACATCTTGTTCATATTCATGGTCCTTTTTCCTCTGGCTTTTATGCCACTCATAAGGGCTTCCTCATATCTTTCAGTATGGTCATATTATGTATTTGCACCCCCCTAGGGTCCTTCTCCAGGAAATGACCTCAGGCATATGCCTGGACTTCTAGTGGTCTGACTGGTATCATCCTCTAAATATTAGGTACTGCTTGGATGATATGGTGGCATTCTTTGGTGTTGAATAGGAGAAGCTGCCAGCAATCAGTCCATGTGTATCAGTGGATATGAATAATGGACTACATCAAGTCAGTTATTGCTTGGGGTTTCTCTCTATATAAAAGTGTGTGATTCTCCTAATTAAGGTGATCATTGGTGGTGAAGGGTCGATACACTAACACTCATTCACCATCCTGGATCTGTCCCCTGTTGATTATAGTAAAAGGGTCCTTGAGTCTCTTGAAATTGCATCTGCTCAACGTGCACCTCACAGATCTGCAGCGGACTGGGGGGCAGCACTTCCCTAGCAAGTGCGCTGCAGAAAAAACTAAGCAATACGAAAGGCCCAGAGACCTCCACCACCCACCTGTCTGAAGGGAGCTGAAAACATGACAAGACAGAGAAACAGCAAAAGGTCTCCAACTGCGGAACCAGGGAAAGTGGGTCCAACAGAGCTAAATGCAGAGGAGGTTGAGAGCAGCAAACCTGTAATGTCAGAGACAGCCTCATCAGAAATAAAGAAATACTTCTGTGACCTCATCAGTGAATTTAAATCTGAAATTCTAACTCAGGTGAAGCAAGATATAAGAAGATTAATAAAAGAAGTCCTGGGTAATCCTCAAGTAGACACAAATGAAAAAAATAGAGGAACCCAGAGAAAGGAGAGAGCCTTTGATGAAGAATATAAACAAAATTTAGAATACATGAAACAGATCCAAAGAGAATATCAGGAAATTAAAAACTCCATTGAGAGCTGGCAAAACCTTTTAACAGAAACTAAAGACAAACTTTCAAAACTTGAAGATAGATTTGCAATATATGATCACAAAAGGAAGAATGTCTTAAAAATAACAAGGAACCAGGAAGCAATGATACAAAGGCTAGAAGGTGACAAGAGGATTTATAAACTAAGAATATGTGAATGAAGATGCAGTGACAAATACAAATGAAATATTCACAGAAATATTAAGGAAAATTTCCCAAACATAGGTAACGGAAGTGAAGTTCAGATAAATGAGGCACATAGAACTCCAGCCAGCTACAACCAAAACAGATCTACACCCAGACATATAATAATCAGGATCCCAGAAATCCATCACAAGAACAGAATATTAAAAGCAGTCAGAGAAAAGAAACAGATTACCTATAAAGGAAAACTCATCAAAATCACAGCAGACTTCTCAATGCAAACCATCAAATCAAGAAGAGCTTGGAGCAAAATAT
>PVLA01002309.1:116329-278418 GCA_004027455.1 Hydrochoerus hydrochaeris | reverse complement strand
TGCTAAAAGTTCTTTTGCTTACATCTGTGGGGGCCAAACAGCCACTACTGATGTAGGGAAATTAAAGTCCCAACCTACTATGTTGGGTATGATTTCATGTTCTATAAAATCTTAGGATGGATTTTAGGAACAATGGAGGTTAAAAATAAGATGTATTTATTGAGAGAATAAAAGATTCTGTCTCAGAGAGGGATAAAAGTGATCCTGAGCAGGTTGCCGAGGACTCTCTCTTTTCTAGGGACTTTTAGAGAGTAAAGTCCTAGAGTGAGGTGGGTTCAGGTTAGGGAAAACTGATGTGAAAGAACTACCTGTTCCAGAAAAGCCTATAACAAACCTGCCTAGGGCCCACCAAACAGTGGGGGTGCTTCCCTCAATTCCCCCCAGATTCATTTGCCTTGGGGTTTGTAAAACATCTAAGATGACAGATTATGGCCCCAAATGATTGGAAAGAAATAGCTAGAGTATGTTTAAAGTCAGCAAATTATTTGTTGTGAAAAGAAAACATTTTTGAATTGTGTACAGATCAGGCCTCTGGCAGTACTGCTCAGAGTTTAGCCATTACAAAAGATATGTTAATCAGAGAGGTTGTCTTTGCAGTCAGCTTGCTATTGATATGCAAATATAGGTCAATTTAGAATAAAAAAACTAAGGGCTTGGAGGGAACTTCCTTTACCAGGTAAAACCTCCATGGATTTGAATGCTAGCCCAAAGGGTCTAAAACCATTTCAACATTTCACCTTTAAAAATGCACATAAGTGGTGTATGATACTGAAAACTTACCTGGGACAGAAGCCTGGCCCTACCTGAATTCATGAGGTAGGACCTACACTTATAGCTGAGATTTGCAGCTCTGCCTTCCATGTACTTCTTAAGGCAAATTGTAATGTAGGGACACATTTATGGCATGGCAATCTATTTCAAGATCAATTAGATATTTCTGATCAAGTTACTGTTTTGCTATTTGTGTTAAATTTAATCAACTTTGACAGTGCCTAAAGCCTAGCTGCAAACCTTTGATGAGCACAGTCATCTGTACCTTAAGGCACCCTGGGCTAATTCCAGGCCCCTCCCAGACTCTTCCTGTATTATGATAATGGCTCTAACTGTGCTCATTCAATAAGGGCCCCCTAGTTGATGCTACAGACTATAGGCCAGCCCAAGGAACCCCAAGTCAGTGGGCCCTGAGCCCTCAAGACAGAGTGGCAATCACACTCCCCCTCAGGCCGCATGGACCCATGCTGGACGATGGGAATGGGGGAGAAATGCCAGCACTCCAATACTGGCCCTTTTCCTCCTCCGACTTATATAATTGGAAAAATAATAACCCTCCTTTTCCTGAGGACCCTTCTAGGTTAACAGGGTTGGTGGAGTCTCTCATGTTCTCTCACCAGCCTACCTGAGGCGACTGTCAACAGTTGCTGGGGAACTTGTTCACCACTGAAGAAAAGGATCGAATCCTCATAGAGGCCAGAAAACTCGTGCCAGGACAAGATGGGAGACCTACCCAGCTCCCAAATATCATTGATGACTTCTTCTCATTGTGCCACCCTGATTGGGACCCCAACACTCCAGAAGGTAGGGAGCATCTGTCCATCTGTCGCCAGACTCTAGTGGCGGGTGTCCAAGTGGCTGCTAGGTGGCCTACAAATTTGGCTAAGGTAAGGGAGATCCTTCAAGGGCCTACCAAATCACCCTCGATATTCTTAGAGAGACTAATGAAAGCTTACCGTAGGTATACTCCCTTTGACCCTCAAGATGAGGGACAACAGGCATCTGTTGCCATGGCCTTTATAGGTCAGTCAGCTTCAGACATTAGGTGTAAGCTCCAACGACTAGATGGGTTACAAGACTTGACTTTAAGAGATTTGGTAAAAAACGCTGATAAAGTATATTCCAAGAGAGAGGAGAAAGAACTAACCAAAGATAGAAAGAGGAATAAGGAATTGACAAAAATCTTGGCCACAGTAGTAAAAGGAGTTCAAGGAAACATAGATGAGGATAAGCCACGCCGCCCTCCTCTTGACCCCAACCAATGTACATATTACAAGGAGTTGGAACACCTCATCAAAGATTGCCTCAAGCTTAAAAGAAAAAAACAAAACAAAAGAAAAAGCAAAAGGAACAGGCCTTAGAGGCTCAACAACACCAACCTAATGTGCTGGCCTTGGAAGGAAAAGACTAGAGGGGACAAGGCTCAGATCCCCTCCCAGAGCTCAGGGTAACTTTTAACGTGGAGGGGACCCCAATCGACTTTAAAGTAGATACGGGAGCTGTCTTTTCTGTTCTCCAAGCCCCATTGGGACCTCTTTCATCCAAGAGGTCCTTAATTCAAGGGGCTAATGGGAGCAAATACAGAACATGGACCACTAAGAGGACTATGGACCTAGGTAAAGGTAAAGTCCTACATTCCTGCTTAGTAATACCGGAGTGCCCAGCTCCCCTTATGGGGAGAGATCTTCTAACTAAACTAAGAGCTAAAATAACCTTCGAGACTCAAGGGCCCCAAGTGATATTGAAGAAAAACAAGGAATAGCTCGAGGGATGTTAACTCAGGCCTTTGGCCCATGGAAGCAACCTGTGGCCTATTTGTCAGAGATTAGACCTTGTGGCAAATGGATGGCCCCACTGTCTAAAGGCTATCGCAGCAGCAGCTATCCTAACCAAAGACGCAGATAAACTGACTCTGGGACAAAAATTGACCATAGTAGCCCCACACATGTTAGAAATGTCATCTGCCAGCCCCCAGATAGATGGCTCTCCAATGCCAGAATCACTCACTACCAAAGCCTCCTGCTCAATAAGGACTGAATAACATTCGGTCCTCCAACTGCCCTCAACCCGGCCACTCTACTGCCTGATGAGACATCTGAGCCAATCTTACATACCCGTCAAGAGATTCTGGCAGAGGAAATTGGAATTCGCCAAGACCTGACAGACTGACCACTCCCAGATGCTGAGGTAACCTGGTTCACCAATGGCAGCAGTCTCCTACTAGAAGGTAAGAGACACATGGGGGCCGCAATTACAGATGGGACTCGAGTTATCTGGTCGTCAAGACTGAGAAAAGGCTCATCCACACAGAGGGCAGAATTAATTGCCCTTTCAAAGGCTTTAGAGTTAGCAAAAGGAAAAAGGGCAACCATTTATACTGATAGCCACTACGCTTTTGCCACGGCACATGTACATGGGGCTATTTACCAACAGAGAGGACTCCTAACTTCAGCTAGAAAGGAGATCAAAAACAAACAAGAAACTCTTAGACTCTTGGCGGCTATTATGCTACCACAAAAATTGGCCATAGTGCACTGCAATAGCCACCAAAAAGGTATAGGCTCTATAATACAGGACAACAACCATGCAGATAAAACTGCGAAGCAGGCGGCCTTAAGTGCCCCTACCACTTTGCTCCTGGAGGTCAATACTCTATCAGAGACCTGTCCAGATGAGCCTCTCCAAACTCCCAAGAGGGGAAAAACAGAACTTCTAACCTATTTCCAACAGGCCCATAAGTTAACCCATCTGGGGATGAAAAAGTTGTGCTTATTGGCCAGAAATCAATCAACAGATAGTCAACTGTCAGCCGCCCAAATTAAGAAACTAGCAGAACAAGTTACCAAAAGTTGCCAAGCTGCCAGGTTAACGCTTTCCCCTCCAAATCCCCAAAAGGAAAGAGATTACGAGGAACCCAACCAGGACAATTCTGGGAAATGGATTTTACTGAGATAAAGCCAAGTAGATATGGGCTTAAATATTTGTTAGTCTTTGTAGACACTTTCTCAGGATGGACCGAGGAGTTCCCTACCAAAAGGGAAACTGCACCGACGGTAGTTAAAAAAATTGATGGAAGAGATCTTTCCTCATTTTGGCCTGCCAAAGTAATTGGGTCTGATAATGGACCGGCATTTGTGGCTCAGGTAAGTCAGGGATTGGCCAAGATATTGGGGATTGATTGGAAACTCCATTGTGCTTATAGACCCCAAAGTTCAGGACAGGTAGAGAGAATGAATAGAACAATCAAAGAGACCTTGACAAAATTAGCCAAAGAGACTGGCTCTAAAGACTGGACCATTCTCCTACCTTATGCTTTGTTCAGAGCTAGAAACACTCCTTCCCAGCCACCTAATCTAACTCCCTTCGAGATCCTATATGGAACCCCTCCCCCCATTCGAGACCTCAGCCCCCTACTTAAGGACACCCATTTACCCCATACCTTTTTAATTGATAGACTCCAGGCTTTAGACCAAATTCAAAAGGTCCTGTGGCACCAACTCTCTTCAGCCTACCAGCCAAGCGACGGACCCACTTATCACCAATACAACATGGGAGACTTCGTCTACGTCAGTCACCATCAGATACAGACCCTAAAACCACGCTGGAAACTCCTGACTACACCTACAGCAGTAAAAGTTGATGACATCGCATCCTGGATCCACACATCTCACCTCAAGCCAGCACCGCCACCGCCGGAGCCTCAATAGAAATTGAAAAAGACTAAAAATCCCCTCAAGTTAAGAGTTCGTAGGGTTACTGTTCCTCCTCCTCCTTCCCCTAGGACTTTTCCTTAAGGAGGGGGGATTATGTCAGCCTTAAAAGAACAATGCTGCTTCTAGGCAGATCATTCTGGAGTTGTTAAAGAGTCCATGGCCGAACTCAGGGAAAGATTAGACCAAAGACAAAAAGAATGAGAAGCCCAACAAGGCTTATTTGCATCTTGGTTCAGCCAGTCTCCATGGCTCACCACCTTACTGTCAGCTCTAACGGACCCTTGATTGTGCTGCTCTTAATAATAACTATAGGACCCTATATATATTAAATAGAATAACAAACCTACTATAAAGTCAGATTGGCAATGTAAAACTAATGCTCCTCAGACAACAATATGCGATTCTAGATGATCCCAACAATAAACACCCCGATCTCTAAGATTAGAGATTCACAACACAAAAAGGGGGGGGGATGTAAGAGGAATTTAAAACAGCCCCCTCTCATGACTAAGAAATTTACAGAATGTACCTTTCCTGAGCATCTGCTGCCCATATTAGGAAGCACCCTCTGCCGCCCAACTCTAGACCTCCCTATGGTCGTCTCCTCCAATGAATGTAAAAAGCCATTTAAACTAACCAATGCCTTCTGCTTCTGTGACCGCACTTGCCAAAGTCCTTCCTCCCTTTGTTCTATAGCTTAAAAGCTCTGCTCCGGCTCAACTCAGGGCTCTCTGTTCCTGCATGTTTAGTGAGCCCCATGCATGCTTGGACAATAAAGACCCATTCCCAATTGCATGAGAAGGTGTCTGTGGGGTCTTCCTACACGCGGCAGGCGTCTCGACCCTCACACTTTGGTTTTTTAGTCTGTCATGAATGCACTGGGCTTCAGCCCCTCAGGCAAGCTCATGAAAAAGAGAAGAGGCGAGTCATCAGTGCCCAGTGTGGCCCTAAACCAGAGGTGAAGCAGGGCTCCTCCATCTACTTCCACTACCCTCCTTCAGAGTGTCCTGAGCACTGCTGCACCTCTTTCCTGGCAAATGAAGTGTTCTGCTTTGTTGTTTTTGTTTTAGAATGAAATTGTTTCAGATCAGCTGCTTCAAGTGACCTATCCACAGCTAGCTCTGATTTATCAGCCTGCAATCAGGAAACAGATTTCTCTGGAAGACTCATTCACAATAAGGCAAAATGAGCTCTACTCAAGGGCCTCAAACTGCCTCTCTAGGGAGCAGATGCTGCTGGCCAGGCTGAGGGTTCCAAAAGGCAGCTTCCTTCCTCCTCCCTCCTCCCTCTACCTGCAGCTGCAAGGCCTGTAATTATGGCTCATTTCCTACAGCTTTGTCCTAGAGACCTTTAGCAAGCGCTTCCTGTTCTCCCTCTGATACGAAGGATGGTTTCTCAGCAACTACTTTTGTGATTCATTTCTGGATTCTTGCTTTTGCAAGAAATGTCCAGAACCATTTTAAGCTTAATATTCAACTGCAAATCTCTTACCTCTTCAAGGCTTAGAGTGTTCTGAATATTTGTGAGGTTTAGATAGAATATGATGCTTCACTCTTTTAGTGGGTGTTTCAGTGAGGAGACCCAGTCAGGAGAAAGGCTGCTACCATTTGGTGTCTGACGCTAAGGAGGAAACTCCCAGCTCTGCTTTAGGTCATGGATGCTCAGCGCGTAACTATCAGTGTTGCCCAAAACAAGCCAAAACAACATACACACACACACACACACACACACACACACACACACACACACCACAATCTGTCTGTGGCATGTAAGTCTAAAAAGTCAGTATCAAGATTTAAGTATCAGTATCAAGGTCTAGTGGTCTCCAGTTCATATGATATGGACTCATATATGTATACCTAGGTTCAGACCCTAGATCTGCACTCTAACTGAGCCTCAGTTTCCCTACATCTAATGCAGGGATAGTATTAACTCTGGGGATTGCTGCAAATAGGAACTCAGACTGTGCACAGATGGCACCAGCCCAGTGTCTGGTCTTTGCTGCTGCTCGGTAAAGATAGGGGCTGTGATTATTTAGGTGTGGAAAATGTCATTTTCCAACATGATGATTAATAAGTGTTTTGTACTTTAACTGTGTGGTTGAACATCAAAGTATATTTTCTTCAGCATGCTTTTAGGGTTCTGTTTTCACTTCTTCTGTGTCAATAAAGCCTGAGTAACTTCAGTAACTTCTCAGAAGAAGAAATGTGAGAAATGAGCAAATGTGTGGGCTCCGTTTCGATGGAACAATTTTGGAGTAGTATTTCGCAGGCCAACAGTCCCTGTGAGCCAGTGGAGGGTGTTTTGTGGGTTGTCAGGGATGGTTTTTTGTTTTGACTTTTGTGATACAGTGAGATTCTCGAGTTCCTAAGACTCCAGTTCATCAGTGCACCCTGTGTGCTGCTGGGTCCCCTGTGCAGAATGAACCCTGGATTCTGAGTGTGAGAGGACACAGGTATTCAAGCACCAGGTGACTGAACTGAGGAAAGGGCGAGTAGAGCAACAGGAGAGAACAGAGGGGAAGCTCCAGAGAATAAGATCAAGAAATAAACCTTGAAAGCTTAACTCTGTCAGCAGTTACGCCAAGTCCTTTTTGTGAACTTTTTCTTTCCCTCAGCTGTCTCATTTTAACAGCTCCCTTGATAGATGGAGAAACTGATGCTTAGAAAAATCTAACTTCCTCATCCAGCTGGTGAGGCAGCACTGAGAGCTGACCTTGCAGCTGTCTGTAGGACCCTGGAATTCTCTCTCTGCTACGTCATCCTTCTCCAAGGAAGCAGACCTTCCCAGACCTCACAGAGGCCTGCAGATCAAGGAGGCTGCTGTTCTGCGCCTGCACCTGGACCTCATAGAAAGTGCCGGCTGCTGGTAATAAATGGCGGCTGGTGGTATTATTCCCATCGGCCTGGCCTTACTCATGTCTCTGGGAGGCGGGAGGGAGCACTGGAGGACTCCTGCACCAAAAGTGAGTATGAAAAAGTGCTAGAAGGGACAGAATCTTCCCTCTTTTCACCTAACATATCTGGTTCTTTAAAAAAAAAAAAAAAGGCTCGGCAGTGGTACCCAAGCCTAGAACTGGTGGAGAGAGCAGCCTCAGGTTAGACTGCAGGATGGACTCCAGAGGTAGGGGCTGGGGCCCCACCCCAGGAAGTCTGGAACGCTAAACTCGTGCAACTGTACAGTTTTACGGTGATGGGTCTAAGGGGTTTAGAAGAGCCAGGAGCTCCAGGGTGGTGAAGATTAAAGAGTCTCTTTTCTAGGGGCTGGATGCTTGAAGGTTTTGGGGGGATTAGAAAGGTACCCTCTTCCCATTGCTCTTATTGCCAGTACAATCCAGAACGTAATGGGAAACACAGTGCTCAACAAACAGCAAGGCAAAAGCCTACCTCAGGGCTGCACTGGGACAGGGCTTTGGATTTAGGTGTGAAGCTCTACACATCCTAAATCCTAGGTATGCACCCAGCTCTGAGAGGGCATCCAGGGCCCCTTGCATTCAGGATAGGCTTGAAATGACTTGAGGCTGGTGGAAAAAGAATTACTGCTCCAAGGAAAGCACTCTAGCTAAAGGGAGCCAGGTTGGGGACAAGCTGTTCTGAGGGATTGCAGGCTTTGTTTGGAACCCACTTTAGGGCTAGAAATAGAGCTGACATAAGATGGGGTAACATTGGCCACACCATCCCATCCCATTATGCCTTTTGGTCCCATGGAGGATCTGATTACTGAGCATTTGTTCCGTTACTGAGCCAGTATGTGGGGTTTGCTGTGAGCCAGGACCAAGGTTCTGAATTTCCAGCCCAAATGCTACTGAGTGAGAAAGACTGGCTCTTTGAGTAGAGAAGAGTTAGGAAAAATTTCTCAGAAAGGCTGCAAATATTTTTTCCTGACCTGCTTCTTAGGGCTGGTCTCACTGTCTAGGCTTCAGTTTCTTCATCTGTACAGTGGTTGGGGATGGGGTGCCAGACTTCAAAGTCCCACCGTCCCTGATATTCTGTGATACTACCCCAGACAGAAGGTCCTGGGCATGTGTAGAGTGTGGCAGCCACTTAAAGAAGCCCATTCTTTCTCTTCAGGGCCTCTTATGGTGGAGGAAGTAGATTGGGGGTCCTCTCCATCACAGGAGCAATATGTGTCTCTTCTTTGCAGCAGGCCATGGCACAGTGGTGGCAGTTCCTACTAGGTCTGTGGACAGTTATGCCCACCCAGGCTGGGGAAAAGCTGCTGAATGTCTGCATGAATGCTGGATACCACAAGAGAGAACCTGGCCCAGAAGATAAGCTCTTTCTGCAGGTACAGAGATCCACGAGCTGGAATGGGGCTTTTTTGGGGGGCAAATCAGGAAGCAACACCAATGCCAAAGTGGTCTCTGGACCACTGATCATTTGGTTCCTTAGGTGAAAAATATCCTCAAACTCCACCAACGAGCTGCTCTGGCCATTTGAGAGGGCCAGAAGGCAATCCCAAAGATTCCTGTTAACTCAACACAGAGCCAAAGAAACCTTCCTACTGAAAGGCCTGGGCAACAGAATGTCCTCCTCCCAAGCTCCTGAAGGCAACTGCCAAGGACGTGTGAGGAAAAGCTGGCACTGAGTGTAAGGGTTCTTCCACACCACGCAACTCCAGCTTCCCCCAGGTCTCACTGTGGCTCCTCTGCTTTGCTTTCCCCGCAGAGGCCTCTGTTGCCTCTCAGGACTGAGACCCCAGAAGCTGTGTTCCTAGAGTACTGCAGCAGCCTATGGCAGGGGGATCACTGTGCAGGTGCCTGCTGTGCTCTGGGTGAATACTAACAGATCATCAGGTTCCTCCTCTACAGCAGGGTGCTGACCCCAATGAGCTCGGGCGTTCTCCTAAAGGACATGTTCACTTCTGCCCGAGACACTCAGCAAGCCTGCCTCTTGCCCCTCATGCCTATTGCTTTTTCCTCACCTTCAGTGCAGCCCCTGGAAGGACAATGCCTGCTGCACGGCCACCACAAGCTGGGAAGCTCACCGCTCAGACTCATTCCTCCGCAACTTCAGCTTGATTCACTGTGGATTGTTGACCCCAAGTTGTAAGAAGCACTTCTTCCAGGCCACCTGCTTCTACGAGTGTTCCCCTAACCTGGGACCTTGGATCCAGCTGGTGAGACGGCAGGAGGTGACCTAAGCGCTGTAGAGCAGGGGGTGTCAACTTGATCATACACTGGTGTCTCCAGGAGGAACTGGAGATACTGCCCCAAATAGACAAGCACAAAACCAGAGGCCTTTCTTGGAACAAGAGATGCAGGGGAAGAAGTATCTGGCTCTGGAGCACAGCATGGGGGAGACTGGTCAGGTGAAAACAATAGGATGAGGGGTGATCGCCGTAAGAGGCATGGTGCAATCAGACAGAGTTGAGTTTGACTTTCATCTTTCCCTACTAGCTGAATAGCCTGAGACAAACTATTTTGCCACTTGGCTTCATTGTTCTTATCTGTAACGTAATAATATACATAGAGGTTGTATCAGGGATGATGTACACATGGCACCTGGCACAAGTACCACCATAGCTATTAGTAGTCTTCAAGTGTTTGCTACTGATGTTCCTGTCTCTCACTTCACCTGCACTCAGGTGGACCCACAGGGTCCAGAAGAGCGAGTTCTGGGCATACCGCTGTGCCAGGAGGACTGTGAGCAGTGGTGGGAAGACTGCAGCAGTTCTTACACTTGCAAATCCAACTGGCATGGAGGCTGGGACTGGAGTCAAGGTAAGTGATACAAAAGGCCCAGGAGAAAGGCAGGCCCATTGGAGTCTCCATTCTGGGTGCAGATCAACACTCCCTAGGCTGCCCCAAGAGATAAAAGATGGGGACATGAGAGGTGACCACTAAGAAATGAGCTCTTCACTGTCAACCTCCACAGGGAAAAGCCGTTGCCCAGCAGGGGCCCTTTGCCGCCCTTTCCCAGATTATTTCCCCACCCCGGCTGACCTGTGTGAGAAGATCTGGAACAACTCCTTCAAGGCGAGCTCTGTGCGCAGGAACAGTGGGCGCTGTCTCCAAAAGTGGTTTGCACCTGATGCGGAAAACCCCAATATAGCGGTGGCCCTCCACTTTGCTAGCCCTGCCCTGGCCTGGAATTACTCCTACACCCTTGTGGCCTTCTGTCTGTTCCTATGGGTCCTTTTCTGAGGACCCCTTCTTCTCCCAATCATTTTTCTTGCTCTTACCAGCTATAAGCCAGGCCATGACCACCACCTTTCCTGGGTGGGGGGCAAGATTCAAGCCACAGTGGCTAATGCCTGAGGCCCCCACCTCTGCCTGAGAAGCAGTTGGGGACCAGCAGTGCTATGGTGACCCACACCTTGCCTTTACAACAGGATTCAGGATGGGACTCCAAGGGCTCCCCCTTCTTGTCCTGTACATACCTCTCCTTCCATGGCAGAACACGTGGTGGCAGCCTGGCCTCCCATCCTACCATAGAGCTTTCAATAAAATGGTGATGGACCTCTCCTCTCTGTATCACTCTGCCTCAGCTTGTCTGCTACACGGAAGTCTCAGAGTTAGCATGCTCCTTAAGAGTTATTAATTTCTTAATATCTGCCACATATCCTCATAACACCTCTGATGGAATTATTATCAATACCCACCCCTAGAAGTGATTCATCATAACAAAGACCCAAAGCCAGGTTGAGGGATGGGGTCACCCAGTCCACTGGCTCAATTTTGGTTACCAAGATTGAGACAGCTACCTCAACTGCTTTCAGTGTTCCCCCTCTTCCGTTATCTCCTTTCTTTTACTCCAAGAATTACAACATACTGATCTGGACTGTCTTGATTTCTCACTCAGCTAAGAGGAATAAGGTTGTCTCAGCTAGGGAGTGTTGACCTGCACCCACAGATGATTTAAATTACAGAAAAGAAAAAGGAAAAAGCTAGTGCCCTTGTTTGCTAGGTTTTAGTGTGTGCTTCTGTTGGAAGTGCCACATTCCCCAGAAGGAGACGGCAGCATTGAATTGAACTGGAGAATGGGTACAACTTCAAGTGTTGGCTGTGAGTGGCCTGGTCCCTGGTCTGCCCTCTGGGAACTTTGTGAATCCGAAAGCTCAGCTCCTCCAAGCACTATATGACTAGTGATGACTTCCTTACAACCTTTTCTGTGACAAAGACAGTTCTAGCACCTGAGTTAGCTGGCCTTTCAAATGAGTGCTCATTCTTGCCAGACACTAGCAAACTCTGCTCATCAAAGAAACTCAGCCTCCATTCTTTCTCCACCTGTCTTGAACGTGCTCATTTACAGAGCAAGCCTTGTCACAGATAGAGCACTGCAATCACAAAGCCATACATGCTGCTCAACACCTAGGATAGGAGACAGAGGGCAGTGGGTGTAGGGACAAATCTCATTGCAGGAAGTCTGCAAGAAAGGTTGTAAGGCAAGAGCTGGGGTCCTGAGAGGAACAAACAAAGGGCCTGAGCCCAGCGGAGGAGAGGGCATAGGAAGGGAACGCTAATCAAAACCCAAGTGATGCCTCAAGGTACCATCCATAAAGAACAGGACTTTCCAATTTAATCCCATTTAGTCAGAAGACTAAGGTAGGGAGATCAAATGTGCGAAGACAGCCTGGGCAACTTTTGAGACCCTATTGGGGGGGGGGGGGAAACCTCAGTATTGGCCTGAAAGCTGCAGGATCAAAGACCAAACAAACTGTCTGAGGTGTTTAGTTTAATAAAGTTGAGAGTTTGATGCCTTTTTAAAGCATTTTAGGGGATAAATATTAAAAAACAAGCAAAAATAGATTAAAAACTGGGCTGAACAAAGCCAAGCTAGTTCTGTGAGCCCTAATAGCTTTTAGTGTTTATTGATCATTTGCCACACATCCAGAGTCTTCCTCTGCTGAGTGTGTAACATGTGTTAGGAAATTCATTGGATCCTCATAGAAGTCCTGACAGGTATTTTTATTAGCCACATTTTTCAAATTAGAACATAAACATAAGTAGGTTTGAAACCAGAAAAGTCTGATCCCTATAGTTCCAGCTCATAGGCATGCACCAAAGAGCCTGATAGGTAGTTAAATGGAACTGAAGCAGGTGCAGAGGTTGTAGGAACAGAGGCAGGGCTGGCTCCCTGGGGAGAGGTCACAGGCAAGAGGGAGACTGAGCTTCGCTCCTTCCTGTGGTTGGCAGGGGTGGAGTGAACTGTCAGAATTGCAGTAAGATCATCTTTTCAATCAAAGCAATCTATGCACATTGCCAAAAGCCAAAGGACTTCTAAGCCAAAGCAAAAGAGCCCCAGTAAACCTGCCCCTCCAACTCCAGATGCCCCCATGTCTAGCCATTTCTGGGTTTAGCTAGACACAAGTTACAAGGAGTGGCTTATCTTTTTTGCTGCACATTCAGACTGTCTTTTTGCTCTCTGTTCTATAAGTTTCTCATCTTACTCTTCCAATCTTTTTAATTTTGGCAATCCACTTCTAATTTCCAGGAGACTCTTTTTATTCCCTTGTTTTTCACAACCTACTGTTTTTGGTTTTATGGAAGTAATATCTTCTTATGTCTCACCAATGATCTAATTAGAATTATTTTTCAAAAGCTGTTTCTAGTCTCGTAATGATAATTTCTCCAAGGTCACTCTGTTCTGTTCTGAATGTCTCTCATGTGCTGCTGGGTTTTGCCCATTTGGGTTTTGCCCATCTTTGGCTGTGTGTCCATATTTAAGAGTGAGGGGCTAACTCGACATTTCTAGATGTCTTTTCCCTCCATGTTAGCCATGTGCATCTTCATTCCCTCGGGATAAAGCTGCTAAGGTTGGAGGGTTCTGTGCATCGGGGTGGAGGGTAACTAGATACCGCTACCAGGGATGGAAATGAAGTCTCCCAAACAAGAGCAGGCAGAGGCTGTTTATTCAGAGGTCGCTGTAAGGAGGGATTCAAGCACCATCCCTTGTATTTTGGCAGAGACTCGAAGGCAGACAGAGCAGTGGGAAAACTATGGAGTAGGAGAGAGGGAAATCCTCGGGTCTTCTCTGGATAGGACTGGTGTCAGGGAAAGCAGCAGGCAGCTAGAAGCAATGCGTCCCAGGGGACCATTTGGCTTTCTCCAGTTTGTCTTAAATTGAAGCAGCAATAAAAACTAGAGAGCTGGAGGTGATTAATCAAGTCCAAGTCCTGATTGTTACAGGTGTTATTGGGTGGTTTCCTGGGCTACTTGATAGAGGTAGTGGTCTAGAGACATCCTACAAGTCCACTATAGATAGTGTAGGTGGCTTCTAGGCTGGTTACTGTAGATAACGGTTTGGAGACCTGTTTTTAATATTGGCCTGACAATTGTTCATTTGTTTATTTATTCTCTTAAGACTGAGTTAACAAGGGCTATCTTGGGTGTGGGGGCTGACACTCATGTGAAACTTCAGCACTATCCAGAATTTGATTTAATTTTTTAAAGAAGTCCTCTTCCAAGTTCCATTGATTAATAATGGTGGGTTTCCTTAACTCTGATTTAGGCAAAGAACATGGTGGGGTGAGTGTATGGATTTTTCTTTCTGCTTCCCAGGCCTGCCAACTCTGTACTCAGAGCATGTCAGAGGTTTCCTGGCAGATCAGCTCTGTCTTCCACCACAGCTGGCTCCCACACTTCCTCTAGCCTCCCCTTTACCCTTTGATTGCTTTTATATGCTTTCCATTTTCTAAATATTCATTTAAATCTTCTTTTCTGGTGATTTGCTCCACATGATTTTGGTAGAGGAATAGTTGGAAATAAACAATCATTTTAGTGGGATTCCAGGCATTTATTTCACTCTGTATAACCAACAGCAGCAGATGTTTTAAAAAATTCAATTGTTATATAAGCAATAAATTTAAAGAGGGCCAAATGAAAGATAAGGTGACCAAAGGCAATGTGTAGGGTGAATTTTCAGGAGAGAAGTGAAATATGAAGACAAATGTTAACTAAATTTTGAGTAACCTTCTAGGAGTCATCAAGTCAGGCTAGGTACAGGCAGTGGTCCAGAAGAGGCTAGATTCAAGGACCACTAGGGAGATAGAATTTGAAAAAGTTTGGATCATACTTTTACATGAAGTTCCACAAACATAGGTATTAAGTGAAATGTGAGGAACAGACAACTATTACCAAAAAATTAGTCGCTTTGGATAACTTGGTGATGCCAACAGTTCAAAGAGGTCCTGGTGCTGGCTTGGACCCCACTAGGTCTTAAGTAGATGGGAAGAAGCTGGAGGATGCTGCTTCTACTGGATGCCACCTGGTCCCTTTTGCACGTTAGGAATGTCCAGCCCCATTCAGGACCTTCCTCTGAGAATACTGGGAAGTCCTGGGTGGCAGATGAAAAACAAAATAAAATTTAATATACTGTCCCTAATTTAAGATACCTTTCAGAGTAACATTTCTCAGGAAAGTCCCTCCCCAAGTGAAGAAGTGGCTGTAACCTGGCATTCATTGCACAAGCACCTTGTTTCCAGACCACGTTTGTGTGGCTGCCTGCAAAAGGAGTGCCATGCCCTCTTCCAATTTCCCCCACCTCTGCCGCCACAGAAGTGATGATTCCTTACAGGCTTCCTAAAGTTTTAGCTATTGAAGGACCCAGATTTGGAGATTATTCTGGGTCCCAGGATAGTATCTGTGAGAGCAGATCATTTTCCCAGCCCCCGAACTTAAGATGAACCGAACGCACTCAAAAGGTGCACTGTTTCTGCCAACACCACCTATTCTTTCCATTTTCCTTCCTTCCCTCTGTTCTGCTCACATCCAGACTCAGAAACCAAGCCAAAATACAAGGGATGGTGCCTGAGTCTGTCCCTACAGCATGTTCTGAATAAACAGCCTCTGCTTGCTCTTGTTTGGGAGTCTTCCTTTATTTCCCACCCATGGTAGCAGCATCTAGTTAACCCCTCTTCCTCATGCCCAGAACCCACCAACCCTTGCATCAGAAACCCCTTTTGGTGGTGCTTTGCCACAAATGAATGGAGTAGAAAAACAGAAGAGGGAGGGCTTCCTAGGGAGGAGGGACTGCTGAGGAGCTTTGAGATATTGGTGAGATATCATTATGGGGATCTTGATGACAGTTGGCTGCTGTGCAAGAGAAAGGGCTAGGCCAGAGGTTGGGCCCACTTTTCCTAGAAATGTTATTTGGTGCTGTGGAACTTAGTAGTTCTCTAAGGGAAATGTGAAGAGAAAAATGAAAAGCATGTGGGGAGTCTCCCTTATTTACTTGCGGCTGGTAAAGATATATGGAAAGAAGCCAAGAGTAAAAAGGCAGGTAGAAAGCCATATTTCAGAAACACAGAAACGAATTCTGCATTGCCATCCACATATCAATCACAAAGGTACTTCAGTCCATGAACTTAATTCTTTCCATGATTCTGGTGGCAAACCAAATAGGACAAGAACCAAATCAAACTCTCCCATAAGGTCAACATTGAACCAACATTTAATTTGATTCAGTTCTTGTCAACCTTAGTGTGCAGCCAGAATTGTGGAAAGAATTGAGTTCATGAACCAAAGCACCACTGTAATTTAAATTAATAAATAGTATTTTTATTAATGCATGTTGTTAGTATGTAATGATTACATTTATCACAGGGAGTTGGTACACATACAAAACTCATCTTAATTCTTTCTTTTCTCATTCTCTTCCCATCCCCTCCCTTTCTACTTCTTGCAAGTTAAATAGTTACTGAGTTCTTATACTATAAGTAAAATGTGTGGATACTGGATACTGAGCTGGTTCTGGGGATTGAAAGACCGATACATAAACAATAGCTGGGCTGTGTATAAATCCACAACTAGGCCAGGCAGGTACTCCATTATCTACAGCAAACAGTCCAGGAAACCAAAGAATAATCCCTATAACAACTGATACAAAATGGCCATAAATTGATCAATAACTGCCAGCTGCACCCAAGCTAAGACCAATCTGGAATGCCCTGCCTCAGTGAGCCCGCTTCCAGCTTCCCCTGCCAACAGCCTCCACTAAGAGCAAAACGGAAGCCTTCCCTGTCCTGTGTTCCACTCTGAAGCTCTGCCAAAATGCAAGAGATAGTCCCTGATTCCCTCATTAGAGCATGCTTTAATGGAGTCTTTGCTCCTTCTCATTTGAATGATCTTCTGTTTTTCTCTACAAGATATAATAATGAACGAGAGAAGCATAATTTCTGCCCTAGGGATAATGGCATTGTTAGGTGTGATCCAGCAAAAATCTAAGTAAACAAAAATTATACAGACTAGAAGATGATTGTTAAAAAAACACACAAGAAACTCAGTGGGTTAAAGAGGTAGCTAGCATAAGTGAGATATATCCATTAAAGAAGTAAGTAAATTAAGGGATTATTTTGAAGTGGAGGAGTGTGATTATAGGACAAATGGAATATATTAGTGGAGATGAAATTAAAAGACAGAAAAACAAGTTCAGAGGTAGGTGATCCAGGGCTGAGCACAAAGATCAGTGGATGTGGTATACATTTTCCATTGAAACAGGAGGAGAAGAAACAAAATGCTAAAAAAAACAATTTCAGAATTAAATTATTTGAAATATAAATTCTTGATTCAGTTAACATTAGGGCTGGGAATTTAGAGCACAAAACTCTGTGTCCAGTAGAGCATTCTGGCTGTAACTGGAGTCCTGGGCAGCCTCTCTTCATGGTCAGCTCTCCAAGCTCACATCCCAGACAGCCTGTTTCTCCCTAGCCATATGGCAAGTATAAACTTTCCAGAGGACTAAAATCCCCTCAAAGATGAGACTTAAAAGCTGAGACAGGGTTATTTTCAGGGTCAGGACATTTTATGAATAGAGAGACTAAAAGTTGGCACCAGCAGTGAAAAAGGAAACAAAACTTAAATCATTTCTGTCTTTTCTGAGCTCTGCATCTGTCTACAGAGAAAGTCTGTATCTCTGGATCCAACAACAGCCACTGACTGTGAAGCTGATGGGCTCAGGGCTTCAGGCTGCTTCACTGCTTACCAGGCTGTGATTATACCACTCGAAGACAGCTCTGGGAACAGAAGCAATTTCCCCTGGGGTGGAATGTGGGCTTTAGAAAAAGAAGCCAGAACAAAAAAGCAAGCTGAAGGGACCCATTTCTCACTAATAGCTAAGTGTAGTTTATCCTCTGTGGATATCAGTCATGTGGTTACTCACGCCCACTCCCTACCTCTCTCCAGGAGCATCAAAATAGCCACCACAAAACATTAAACTCTATATGTTATTATGGTTTCATTACTCAGTAATTACCCAGTTCTTAAGCCATTTCCTAGCTCAGGAAGGCTCAGGCGTTAGAAGATAGACTGCTTCCCAGCATATTTTTAATTTACCACTTTTAATTGCATTTTTCATCTGATATATAGCATGCAATATGAATGATTACCTAGAGAACAGAGCTCTGAAAGAACACAAAGAAGTTGGATTTGATGAATTAAAAAGATGGCAGTAGGTGCCAGGCAAAGGGACTCACAGCTACACGGAAGAAGAGGATGGCTGGGAAGGAAAGACACTCCCTCTACCCATCCTCAACAGCCAGCAGCAAGGAATATTTCTATACTTCATTGAAACTGTACTAATATTTTCAGAGCACTGCTGAAGGGAATGGTGTAGCCAATAACAATTTTTCATTCTGCATCTTGTCATGGATCCTATGTAATCCCTGTGGTAAGTGCCTTCTTTTTTACTGTTTCAAATGATACCTCTAATCACGTACTAGAAGAAAGATGGGTAAAGCATGTGTGTGTGGCAGCAGTGTGTGTGTATGTGTGTTGAGTATGGGGTCTGCCTCTTACTACTTCCCCAACTAGACCATTGTTCCAAGGACATATCCTCATCACCTTGTGACCTGCAATGACTTAGTTTCCTCAGCCTAGTGGGTGAGCTCTGGTGAACACTTTAGTCTTGTTTTCTCACCTTCCTATACTGGATTCTGAGAAAATTTAAGCTCATCAATACTGCCGAAAGCCACTTTGTCAGAACAGAGTGATGGAACAAAATTGAATGTTTCACCCTTGATGCTGCTTTTGCTTTGTGAATAATACAATAAAGCCTTATTGCCTGAATCTTCAAGATATGCAAATCCATGCAGGTCCTGACAGGAGAAACAAGAAGCCAATTCTCCCTTCCTGTGAGCCAACCAGAGTGCAGGCTGGGAGACAAGGACTGCCCCCCACCAGCAACTGACTGATTCAGAGGAACACAGGATGAATTGTAGCAACTGAGGTATGAAAACAACTTGATACTTGTATTGTTTGATTGACTTTGCAGGCCTAAAGCCAGTAGACTGAGCATCTAGTAAGAGGATAACAATATGCAATAAGCAAATATAAGTGATTTCCTTCTGTCTTGTTTTTGAAATCCAATATTGTCCTCACTGTTTTTTGTTTTGTTCTGTTTTATTGTTTTGTTTTATTCAATGTTCTGTCTTGATTGGTTTTATTCTATTCTGTTTCATTTGATTTTATTATGTCTGATGGTATGGGCAGGAATTCTGAAAATAACAAGAGGCATTATGGTAACCATTGTTGATTTCCTATTATCCTGTTTTGAAGTCCTGTATCACGTTCACTGTTGTGTTTTGATTGGCTTTATTCTGTTTTATTTTGTTTAGTTTTATTCTCTTTAAAATCAAATTTTAAACAAGATATGCCAATTCTTAACTTCCTTTTCCATTCTTCTCTTCATCTTCTCATTTTAAGGCCAATTTGATCTTCCTCTCAGCATACTTTATCTTTCACACACTTATTGGAATTAAAGTGCTATTGCTTTAGGCATATTATAACTATGGATGTTTCTTCTCCCTCAGCAAAACTGGTTTTATCATCTCCAGTTCTGCCAGGAAATAGAGTGATGAGGAGGACCTTTGGGACAGTCGACTACTAGGAGGAAAGGCAGGAAGGTTGGTGAGTTCTCCTACTCCAAGGTGCCCATGATGCCTGTTAATAGTTTAGATCTAAAATATCTCTAAAGTGTCTCATGTGTTTGAAAGGTGATTGCATTGAGAGCACACTATACCTGTCAGTGGATTAGCCCCAACCCCCCTCAAAACTTTTAGTTAACAGTTAAACACTCTAATCAACTGGTTTCAATCTACTCCTGTCCTGAAAAAAAGAGAAGGGTGAGAGAAGCCCTGGCAGGATTGAAGCTGCTCCTTTGAATTTGCAATTCAGTATGATTAATCACATCAGAGCTATGGTAAAAAGAGGGAATCTAACCTCCGTCTTTAGATTTACAGTCTAATGCTTACTCAGCTATTTTATCTACTTATGTTAATTAACCACTAACTTTTCTCTGCAAATCATAAAGACATTGGCATACTGTATCTTTTATTTGGTACGTGAGCTGGAATAGTAGGAACTGCACTTAGTTTACTGATCCAAGCAGAACTAGGACAACCAGGAGCACTACTAGGTGATGATCAAATTTATAATGTAGTTGTAACTGCCCATGCATTTGTTAAACATTTCTTTATAGTTTTGCCCATTATATCTGGTGGCTTTGGAAACTGACTAGTCCACTAATAACTGTTGCACCACATATAGCTTTTCTGTGGATAAACACCATGAGCTTCTGACTCCTTCCTCTATCATTTCTTCTACTTTCATCATCAATAGTTGAAGCAGGAACAGGGACTAGATGAACAGTTTATCCCCTCTAGCCGGAAATCTAGCATATGCAGGTGCTTCTGTAGACTTAATTATGTTTTCACTTCACCTAGCAAGAATATCTTCAATTCTAGAAGCAATTAATTTTATTACAACAATTATCAATATAACCCCCCATGATAACACAGTATCAAACACCATTATTTGTTTGATCTGTACTAATTGCAACCATTCTCCTACTCCTATCCCTACCTGTAATAGCTGCCAGTATCACAACACTACTAACAGACTGAAACTTAAATACAACCTTTTTGATTCTACCAGAAGGGGAGACCCAATCTTATTTCAACACTTATTCTGGTTCTTTGGTCATCCAGAAGTTTATATTCTTATTTTACCCAGATTTGGCATAATCTCACGTATCATCACATATTATTCTGGTAAAAAAAAAAAAGAACCCTTTGGTTATATGGGTATAGTATGAGCTATAATATCAACTGGCTTCTTAGGATTTATTGTATGAGCCCATCGCATATTTACTCTAGGTATAGACATGGATATGTGAGCATACTTCACATCTGCTGCAATAATCATTGCAATCCCCACTAAAGTGAAGGTATTTAGCTGACTAGCAACATTACATGGAGCAAATATTAAATGATCCCCAACGATGTTATGAGCTAATAACTGAATGTGCTATTACCAAATGGGGCCTGGTCAGAAGAGGTAGGTGCCTGGGTAGGGGTGTGAGTGGCATAAATGGGTATATTCTTGTCCTTGGTTCTGTCTCTATCTCTGTCTCTGTCTCTGTCTCTCTCTCCTCACAGCCAGCTTTTCCCCACCATATCATTCCACAATGCTATTTCTGCCTTGAAGTTAGTCGACTATGGACCAAGCCCTCTGGAACCATGAGCCAAAATAAACCTCTCTTCTTTTAAGTTGGGAGTGTTGAATATTTTGTCCCAAAAACAAGAAAGTGACTAACACAATTCTCTCATCCCTTCCACCCCAATGGTACCTGAAATAAAACACATTTTAGCACCATTAAGATACATTTCCTTCTTCAGACTTTTCTATCTCCAATATGGGCAATTAGGTTCAAATTCCTTCTCTTCCCCCATTTCTTAGAAAACAGTAATTCATTCTATATGATTGATTTGAGGAGCAGACTGTAGGTAGCTTTCTGTGTTTGGGCCTGAATTGGAGGTGGGGGCAAAGAATCAGGCAGCTGGCAGTCACTGATCAATTTCTTTCCATTCTGGACAATTACTGTAAAGGCCGTGGCTGAGCTTCTTGGCCTGGCTATTGCTGAGCTCTGTTTTAATAGATGGTCAGACCACTGTCTATTTATATTTAGTCCCTCTGGGCTTAAACACTGTGATTAGTCTGCCCTGCCTACAGCTATACAGGGGCTGCCTGCAGGAAACAGACTTTGTGTCCCTAGGTCCTAAACCTCCTCTGGAAGACTCAGTCATCAACTCTGTATTAGTTATCTATTGCTGGGTCTGTTTTGTGCTGCTATAGTAGAATACTTGAGATTGAATAATTTATAATAAACAGAAATTTGTTGGCTCATAGTTTCAAAGGTTGGGAAGTTTAATATCAAAGTGTCAAACACTTGCCAAGAAGCTTCTTGCTGTATAAGGTGGGTGGGAAAGAAAGCACAAGAAGGATAAAAAGGCAAAAGGGAGTGAGAATAAAAGTGGATCGAACTCTCCCATGAAGAGGCACCTACTTCCTTGATAAGGGTATTTTCTCCACTCTGCCCTCATGCCCTAATTACCTCTCATTGGGCCCCACTTCCCATACTGCTGTATTGGGGATTAAGTTTGCATAACACATCTTTGGGGATCATATTCAATACATAGCACAGGGTAATAAATTACTCCAAAAGTTCATGATTTAAAACATGTACCATCAAACCTTTTCTGTAGGCCAGAAATATGAGCAGTTTAGTTGTCATCTGGTTCAGGGCCACTTATAAAGCAGTCATTTCTGAAGTCATCTCCAGAATCCCCTGGGAAGGGTTCTGTTATGACTTGTGTCCAGATGTCCCCAGCCACCAAAGCTTCATGCATTCATACGTGGGGCTTTTTCAGAAATAGCTGGATCTAGAGTGTGTGATGCTGGAATTGATTCATGGTGCAATGCTAGGATCAAGGGCACTAAGATTAAGGATGTGAGTTCTACCTCCCCTAAGTATCCTGGATAAGGTAGAAGGGATAGAAGGAGTTATTATGGTGCCTCATTGCTTTGCTACTTTCTACCCACCATGAACTCTTTCTCCCCTGTGCTGCCTATCAGTCATGCCACCCTGCCTTGGAGCCAGCTGATTTTGGGCTGAAATCTCTAGAAACTATGAGCTAAGTAAGCCTTTCCTCCCTTAACTTGTAAGTGTTGGGTATTTTTTTCTCAGCAATGAGAAAGGTAACTAATACAAGTTCCAAACTCACATATAGTTATTCTTATGTGATTGTTGTTAAGATTCAGTTTGTAATAGGTTGGGGCCCAGATGAAACAAAAAGCCTAAGAAGGAAGAAACACAGCTGCTAGTACAAGCTCAATTCATCTTGAGCAGGCATGTCTTCTTGCTGTAGCCAATGCTAACAGACACCAGACTCCAGCTTCTTATGCCTTTCAATATGACACAGAACAGTGACCTTCCAGTCAGTTTCCAGGCCTTCGTGTTTGGAATAGGGTTGTATAGTGGATTATAACACCTGGCTGAACTGAATCAGCATGACGGTGGATGTTAAACACCCACCTGAGGATTGTTGCTAACAGCATGAAAAAGAACCAGAAGGGAAGATGGGGTACTGTTGATTCTCTAGGAAAAACTTGTCGTGCTGGTTTTCCTGCACTCAGTTGTTCTCATCATTGGAGGACCTAGGGACCTTGGTGTTGCTGCGGATGGCTGCGGCTCTCTAATGGCTGCGGCTCTCTTTAGGGGAGCTCCGATCCTTACCTTGAGCATCACTTCCTGACTCCAGTGCGGAAATCTCAACTTGCTGGCACAGATCCTTCATCCTGATATAGACTTTCTAGCCACCATTATTGATCCTTGGGCCTTCCCAGTGCAGATCCTTGATACAGTCTTGCATGAGACATTGCTGTGGGCTCTAGGTCTTCAGGTAGACTTATGCAGGACATTGCTGTGGGATCCAGGCTCTCAGCCAGATTCTTTGCGTGTATGTTGTGTGGCCAGATCTCCCATATTCTTTGATATTTGACTATTGGGGTGAATATTATAAAATAATCCTATAAATTATGTGTCCTGTATTAAATCTTTTCCCTTGTAAACCCTGATTATAACAGATTGCATCATTAGTGCCTTTAGTTCTGAGGCTTTCAGCTTCTTGGACTGAGTAACTATTGGTTTCCCTGGCTTTCCAGCTTGTATACTGCCATTGTGGAACTATGCAGCCTCTGTGTAAGCCAATCTTATAATCCCCTTTATAATTATACATATATTTTATTGGCTCTGCTCCTCTAGAGAACCCTGGCTAATACAGTAAGACACTATTAAAGAAAGAGATTATTGTAAGAGAAAAAAGAGACTATTATAATAGAAAGAAAGGGAATATTGCAATAGGCAAAACACAAGATCACTAAGAGAGAGAAACATAAAAGGCTAGAAAGAATGCATAGTGGGGAATTCTGCAGTGAAGCTGCAGCTCTGAGAATATTAGTCCAGAGAATATTTATCCTGAGACCCTCTTATTTTCCAGGAAGGGTCCTTAAGTGAGACTGTCTTGTCTTAAACCTGAGCTTGGGAAAGGCTCAAGGGTTTAGAAGGAGAAAATTTTTCAAAAAGTCTTGATGGAACATTTCATTTCCTTTGATTGGTGGGAACAAAGCAGTTCAGTTAATCATTTACGAAGCCAAGAATGGAAACTTGAGGAGTCTCTGTCTGTCCTCCTCCTAGGAAACCAAAAGGGCCATCCAGCAGTCTTATCTAAATCACATAGGGAAGGGTGACTCTTTACAGTAAAATATTTCTAAAACACAATTAGTAAAGTAATTTCTTAACATTATTTATTAGTTTCATGCTGTGACCTATGCAACCAGCAGAGTCCTGAGAGGGAGCGAGCGAGATTGAGAATACACTAGACACATGCTAAAAGGAAAGCTAAACTGAGTGGGATCTGACCTTTCTGATGGAAAGGCAACCCAGTGTGGTCTGCGTCTTTATTTATGCATATAAAAAGGGGGGAAACACGTGATTGGGCCCAAAGCGCAAGGTCTCAGTGTTTTACTGAGAACACTGGAAGTGAAACATACTAGAGCCATGTGTGCTGAAGGTAACCGGGAGGAGCCCAGGGCCAGGTACCTGCTGGACTGGGCTTGCTTGAGGCAGCTGCTCCCCACGGGTTCCAACACATGAATTGGAGGGGCACCAATATTCAGACCATGACATTCATTCACAAATTATTTATATATTATGGACTGAACAATCCATCTACTTGCCAGTTCTTTCTCTCTCTCTCTCTCTCTCTCTCTTTTTTTTGTAAAAACAGAGAGTTGAAAAGTGAACGTCATGTTGGATTAAGAGAAACTTAAAGTAGCCTCTCCCCAGGCAACCACAGAAAACTTTGGTGGAAAAAAACCATGAAAGTTTCATGTCTGTTTTAGAGAAGGGAACTTTCACAAAAATTTGAGAATGAGGCCATGTCATTATGGTATCATTCTTATTAGTGCATATTAATTATACAAGGCAATGAGTTTTCTTGTGGCATTTTCATACATGTGTATAACATGTTTTGATCATATCTACCTGCCTGATTACCCTCCTTCATACTAATGTCTCCTGGGACTTCCTTCCTCTTCTATAATAGTATTCCTTCTGCATTCATATCATATTTTCCTGCCTAGATTCCACATGTATGAGACAATGTGATACTTCTGTTTGAGTCTGGCCTATTTCTTTTAACATGATGATCTCCAGGTCCACCATTATGACAATATCCTCTGCAACATTCTACCAATGCCAGCCCTCCCCTGATCATACCACTAATACAACTCACAGTCCATAACAAAACCAAGAGGCAATTAGGGAGACTTCTGACATTTAGCTGCCTGAGAGATTTCTTATCTCCCTTCTCCAATTTTCTAGAATTTCTTGACAATAAATTACCTCCCTTACTTCTCAAATCATTTCTGACTTCCTGATACCTAATTATGCTTAAAATTCAGCCTATCCAACAGGAGAAACAATTTCCTATCAGGGAGACCATAAAACACTACCAATAAAGGGAAGTAAGGAATATAACAAAGGAAGGTAATTACATAAACAACATGAAGAGCTGTTTGGCCTTGAGGAAAATGTGACTCATTTGCTCTGAAAAATCATCTGTTAGGACACAGAACAGAGAAGAGAGTAAGCATATTCTAAATTCTTCTATTTTTTCAGGGCAGTGCAAAGCTACTGTGCTCAGAAATAGACTTCCACAAAGATTAGCCTTTAACTTCTACAACATCAGCACACATTAGCAAACATAGTGTCTCTCTTGGTCCTCCTCACAACTCTTGACAGGTCAACAGTACTGTTCCCAGCTTGTGAATGAGGTTACCAAGTCTGGGAGCAGTTGCCTGGCTCAAGGTTCTATAGTCCATAAATGGCAGAGCCTTCATTCAAATCAACCTGACTTCAAAGAAGATACAAGGTTCCTGTGAACTTCTCTTTCCCAACTGGCATGCATTTCTAAATGCATGACTGTATTTAACAATTATCTATGCATCCCACGTAGTGCTTTATACATTATCAATCTTCAGTAAGTGGTTCATATAGAAAGTTCGTATCAGATGAGTTCAAATGTATGCAGCATATCCAACTAATAGTGGTTCTAGTAAATGGCAGCTCTTTTGCACACGGATATAGGTAGCTGGCTTGGGCCCCACAGTTTAAGCCAACCTCTCTGGAGTTCTCTCTAGGTGTGTGCTTTATTATCTGAGGCAGTGTTAGCCCAGGCTTTAAGACAGTACTGGCCCTGAGCCAAATGTGTTGATGCATGTGTGCAATCTCAGCACTCAGGAGGCTGAGGTAAGAGTATCGTGAATTCAGAGCATGCCTGGACTATTTAGTGAGACCTTGTCTCAGAAAGAAAAATTACCTGGCCTCAGACCTTCAATAAATAATAGTGAACTATCATAGACTGATCAGGCCCACAACCTGCCAAATGAGTAGATGAGTGGGTGGTGAAGGCTTAAATAAAAGAGACAAGGGATATGATTATAGGGCTCCAAGAGGATGAAAACCTTCTAACAGAATTTGAGATTCTCTGGGGACTGAGATGAACAACTTCTCTGGGTGGCCTGTATTTATTTGGTTTTGAAACAAAGGAAGGAGACATTGAGCAAAGCAAAAACAAAACATGACCTTAGGACTCAGTTCAAAGATTTTCCCATGTAGTAAATTATGCTAATTAGGAGAACTATCTTATAACCAGATTGACATTCACTGCAGGAATGAGACACCTGCAGCTAGTCCTTAGTTAATTGGGGTTGGAGCCATATATCCTTGACTGTGGCCTTATCTTGTCCTTTGAGGCATCATGGGATCATAGGCCACTACAGGCTTCAACTAGGGTGAGGGATTCATGGAGGTTTACTTACTATGAATCTGCTGCCCATCTCCAGACAAGGAGCCTAGGCCTTGGACAGACTCACAAGTAAAGAGTCAATTAATTAATTTTAAATCCTGCTCAGAGCTGCTTCGTGGTAGTTTCCATCAGAGAACAGCCCAAGAAAGTTTAAAAAGCTTGGCAAAGATCTCACAGGTAAGTAACTAGCTGAGCTTTGAAACTAAAGTTAGGCATAAACCATGGCTTTTTCTGCTCCTAACATATTTTCCTCCTGCAATCCAACTCTTCACCTAACCTGATAATTGATTTTAATGAGATTTGATGACTTGCCTCACCACGTGAAGAGGTTTCTTTACAGCATAACCTGCATTTTTAGGTCATAATAGAGGAAATTATAGTTCCTGCACTGGGCAGAGTAAGAAGAGATGGTTCAGATCAGCGTTGCCAGAGCCTCACAATGAGTGAAGTCACATAGGAAGATGGGGATTCACTTGGGATGTCTGTCTACTGAACTTCTTGTCAACCTTTTAAAACCCAGCTTGGCTGTAGTAAAAAATTAATGGATTCTTGTCATGGATCTCCTCAAACCCTTGCAATTTCCTAGATAATTGAAGTGTTTATCTAATAAAGTGATTCTCTGTGGGTGCCTAGATAGCACCTGTCTGCTGAATGAATGTTCTGTCTTCAGCTCCTTTGAGCTTTGGGGAGAGAAGCATGAGTGCAGAGTATTCTAAGGAATCAAATGCTTCTTTGCTTTGAGGATTATAAGTAAAAGAGTCGTGGGAAAGGGGCCTCTACCGAGTCACTGGAAGAACCCACAAGACAACTGTCTAACAAATCAGAGAGGATGATTTATGCCATAAAGAAATAACCCATATTTTTCCTCCCTCTCTTTGAGTCATCCCCAGTTGGGAATCCAAGTAAGAGTTAGAGTGAAGAATGTGATGAAAAAGTTATAGGAACAGTCAATTCTACCTGGGATCCCAAGGGTAGAAGGTTACACTGGAGGTGTTAGCTAGGGCAGAGGTACACAAATTGAACTTATGAAAAAGAACAAATCACTTATAAATATAAATCCATAAAAATTACAAAAACTTCTCAACACAAATCAGAAAGGACAACAAAAACTTGAAGTATTTCAAAGTCTAAAAGAAAACAGCTCCAACCCAGATGAATATGTCCTGGAAAACTGTCTTTCAAAATTGATAGAGAAACAAAATCTTTACATGACAAATAAATTCATATCCCTAAGAAACTTATGACTACCAAACTAGTACTCCAAAAATTTCTAAAAGATAAAGACAACGAAGTCAACAATGCTAAAAATGTATAATAAAATGAATGCACCAGGCAGGATGAGCCAATAGACAGAAAGGGGGAAAAGGGATTCAGCAACAGCAAAATGATGCAATGTCAGTACCTTTAAGTAATAACTCTCATTGTCAACAGCTTTCAATTTCCCAGTCAAAAGACAGACTGGTATGCTGGACCAAAAAGCAAGCCACAGCCATATGCTGTATATAAGAGACATATTTAATCTAAAAAATAAATTATAGAGTAAAAGCAAAGGATGAAAAGCAATATTCCAAACCACAGCAGCCCAAAATCAAGCAGGAGCAGCTATCGCATTTTTAAATAAACTGGATTTCAAACCAAAACTGATCAGAAGAGGCAAAGGAGGTCACTATGTATTGGTTGATAGAACAATTCAACACAAAAAGATAATACATATGCATTGAATACATATGAATACAGATGCACTGAACTTCATAAAGCAAACAGTATCAGACATAAACTATCAGTTAAACAGGGACTTAATTAAAGTGGGGAACCTCAGTATCCCACTGTCACAAATAGACAAAAAAATACAAAGAAATATCAGAGTGGAAACAAATCTTAGAATAGATGGACTTAACACATATCTACAGCATGCTCCACCTAACAACACACAATACACATTTTTTTCAACAGCACCCAGCACTTTCTCCATAATAGACCATATAATAACTTACAAAGTACACTTAAGTAAATACAAAAGAATGAAAATTATTCCATGCAAATTATTAGATTATAGTGTGATGAAACTAGATATCAACAGCAAAAAAAACACAGAAATTATGTAAATACATGCAGCTTAAACAATATGCTTTTGAATAATCAATAGATTATCTAAGAAATCAAGGAAAAAATAAGACAGTTCCTACAATTAAACAATAATTCCAGTATAACATACCAGAGTCTATAGTACATAATGAACATAGTGCTAAGAGGAAAGATTAAAGGTTTGGATGTGCACATCAGGAAAACAGCGTTAGCACAAATAAATTACAACCTAGTAATACACCACAAGGCCTAGAAAAACAAGAACAATCCATATCCAAAGCTAGCACAAAGAGTTAAATAATAAACATCAGAGCAGAAATTAATGAAATTGAGATTAAAAATATAAAACAAAGAATCAATAAATTGAAGAACTGATTCTTCAAAAGAATAAACAAAATATACAAACCATTAGCTGATCTTAACCAAAAAAAGGAAAAAAATCCAAAATCAATGCCATTAGAAATGAAAACTATGAAATTGTAGCAAACATCTCTGGTAGCTGGATGGTTAGTAACTGCTTCACAAACCTGTATATCACCAAGTACGGTGAGACACCTCTACAATACCAGCACTAAGGAGGCCGAGCCAGGAGTATCATCATTAGTTCAAGGCAAGCCTGGGCTTCACAGCGAGTTTATGGTAACTTCATAGTGAGGTGGTGTCTCAAAGATATCAAAAAAACAAACAAAAAACCCATACTCTAATAAATTGGAGAATCCAAAACAAAAGATTAGACTCCTTGATACATATGAACTACCAAATTGAATAAAGAAGACATAAAGACCCTAAATAATCCAAAAGCAGGGAAAAGAATGAAGGCAGTAAAAAAGGAAATTTTTCTTAGTTACTTTCTCATTGCTGGGACAGAATACCTGACATATACAACTTAAAGGAAGGGGAGATTTATTTTCATTCACGGTTTGTCTGTAGTCAGCTGTCTGTGGTCAGTTTATCTGTAGTCAGACTTTAGTCTGTAGTCAGCTGACTCCAAAGCAGGGCAGTGTAACAGAGGAGCACAGCAGAGGAGAACCGCTCAATAGCATGAAATCAAAATTTTCAAAATGAGTATATATATATATATATATAGTACAATATCAATAAAAATACTAACCACATTCCTCAAAAATTCTTGAGAAAATCCTAAAGTTCATATAGAATCAGAAGAGACCCAAAATAGCAAAAAAAAAAAAAAAAAAACCAAAATATTCCTTGGTAACAAGAGCAAAGCAAGGGGCATCATAATTCCAGATCTCAAGGTATGTGGCAAAGCTGGAGTCTGGAAATGACACAGAAAGAAACGTGGATCAGTGAAGGAGAACAGAGGGTACAGAAAGAACCCCAGGCATTTTCAGCCATCTTATTTTTGGCAAGTGGCTCAAAAATACACACTGGACAAAATATAGCCTCTCTTGCAAATTGTTCTTGGAAAACTGGCCATCCATATGCAGCAGACTGAATGTAGACCCATACTAAACCATGTACTAAACTAAAATCAAAATGGATCCAAGATCTAAACATCAAAATAGAAATACTGGAAGCATGGCCAATTGCCAAAAGCTTAAAGAACTTCCAACTGTAACAGCCATGAACCTGGCCTGCCTTTTTTCTCTGTTCTCATTTTCAACCTTGTCTAGACCCCAATTATTGAACACAAAAAGGCTGTGTACTGCATTTGAGTCATGGGGGTCTCAATGCCCATGTGAAGTTTCTGTAATTTGTGCCAAATATCTGAAGCTGATTGACTCATGCAGTGTTCTCTTTGAGTCTGCTTCTCCTTGAAAGATGGATCTATGCTTGTATGTTTATGAAAATCTTCTACTAAGCTACCACAGACAACTAGAATTTCCTCTTTGTCCTGTGTAACCTGTCTCAACTTTTCATAATAGGTTTCCTAACACATCTTTTTATTTCCACCATAAGAATAGTCATCATTTTAAATGACATGTTTAGTCCAGCTCTATTATTGTAATCCCAGGTTGGTTCTGTTGGAGGGACAGTAACTTCTCCACGATGATTCCCTTCTCCTTCTGTAGCATATTGTTCATTTGCATATCTATCTCCTAGCCTCTGCTAAGATTCTTCTTTTTTAACTGGGGTTGTAGTAGAAGATGCACCCCCATACCAGTCAGCATACCTCAGATTGTTAGCTGCCCAAGTAATCCTTCTGGTTAGAATCCCTGTTACTTTTGTTTCTTAGAAAGGTCGGTCACTGTGATGTATAGCTGGTAGCTGCGACACATATTGTAAGAACCAATCAAAGACAGCCAAGTACTCTACCTCTGTGCTTCCCTTTTGGAGTCCCATAAAAACCTCCCTCTCTGAGCCCTCAGGGACTGATATTTTAGGAATGGTCCCAATCAGTGCCTGTCGACATGAAATACATCTGCCTCCAAATCCTGGGTGTCATTTCCGTTTCCACTTGTCATTGCAGGGTGATACAGCAAGTGGCCAAAGCAAATCACACAGCTCATCATATGTGAGATCAGTGAAGAAGAAAAGAGGGTGCAGAAATACCCCAAGAATTTTCAGACATCTTTTGGCCAAAGGCTCAAAAACACACACTGGACAAAAGCCTCTTTTACAAATCGGTCAAAAGTAAAACTCAAAGTTTAAAACCCATCTGCAAATCTACTGGGATTTTCTGAAAATCAGTCTAACTGTTCTTTGTATTATGAATTTCTGCCACTGAAAAAGAAACCTGAACTTGAGACGTCCCCTCTACTCCTGGGACCTCTGCCAGAGGCAGGATGAACTGTGAGTTAGAAGGAAAAAAATTCCACTTAGTATATCATGTGGGGATCGTTATCATGGACTGATAAGGCCCACAACCTCCCAAATAATTGGATGGTGAAGACTTAAATAAAAGAGAGAAGTGGTATGATTTTAGGGCTCCAAGAAGATCAAAACCCTCTAGATTAATTCAGGATTCACTGGGGGCTGAGACAAAGACCTTCTATGGGCAGCCCATATTTATTTGGTTTTCAAACAAGGGAAAGGCTGAGAGTGGAACATGTGGGAAACTGACCTTCGGCAGTCAGCTCAAGGACTTCTTCAAGTAGTAAATTAAGTTAGTTTAGGTGAACTGTCTTATCTCCAGATTGACCTTCAGTGCAGGAGATGCCTGCAGCTACAGTCTTTGTCTAGTTCATTGGGGTCAGAGCCAGGCATCCTCAGCTGTGGCCTTGTCCTTTGAGGCATTGAGGCATCACAGGCCACTACAGGCCTCAGCCAGGACTAGTGATTCGTAGAGGGTCACTTACTGTGAATCTGCTGCCCGTCTTCGACAAGGGTCTGGAGCCTGGGACAGACTCACAAGTAATCATAGAAAGGCAATTGATCAATTTTAAATGCTGTTCAGAGCTACTTTGTAGTGGTCCCCATCAGATTAAAGTTGAGAACGAGGAGCTGGCCTGGGAATACCATATCTCTCTGGAGAACTAGACTTTGGTGGAGTTTCTGGGTCACTTGAATAGAGTGGGTCTGTTTTACTGGCCTGAGAATTATAAGGAAAGGGTTAAATGAACATCCCAGTGTGGTTGTTTTCATTAAACTCATATCCCCCTGAGAGACAGGTGGAGGTCTGAGGCTGGGATCATCAGTGATACCAATCTCCCCTCTGCAGGCCTAGGTACTATGTCTCTTGGGGCTTTGCAGAGCAATGGTTCCTAATATAGAGCCATTAAACCCTGAGCATAAGAAATTTCAGACCCCTTTCCTTGCCTTTTCCAGAAAAGATATAAGTGAATAATTTAGACTGCCATTCTGTCACTATTTCCTAGTTCATACTGAACCCAAACAGTACTGCAATAAAAGATAACTTTTTGGGTTTTTGTTTTGTTTTGTTTTTTCAGATTGTCAGGATTGAATTGCTCCAACTTTTTAGGATACAGCCTAATGGTGAAGTTAACAGGATCTGCAGGATGTTTCCCATGGTGCTTCATGGTGTTTTATGAAAAGGAAAGGAAGCATAGTTCTGAGATCTTTCTGAAGCCCCCCCACACCCCGCCCTTAAGGACAAAGACCTGCTGAGCCCTGGAGCATCTCCCACCACGGGACTCAGATTGTACCACCAGACACCTCTGGCAATGGGTGGCACCAGCGCCTTTCTTTTCTCAGACTCATAGCTTGTAGCCCACAATGCTCCTTAAAGATCAGCCTGGAGCCTCTACTGGCTCCACTTAACTACCTGAGAGCAGCATCCCTCCCTCCCATTAATGATGTTTTTTTTTAAAAAAAAAAAACTACAGTAATTATTTCTTAAGGCAGTAGAGATAGAAATCTATTTTTCAGCATTTAAGATAAAAAAAACCAGTAAGTTCTAAGTGCAAGGATAGGGTCTGTTATCTATTGACTAAAATGCTCCAGCTCGACCTCTCCATACTCACAGCTGGTAGAGTTGTTCCCTTTTTCTGTTCAGCCCTTAGCCATGTTTCCAAATTACCTTAATTTCTGTTAGAAAAAACAGGGAGAGGATCTATCCAGATTTAGAAGTGAAGAAGGAAGTGGCACCTATGTTCTCCAAAAGTGGGGACCTTATCTTTGAGGGTGAGATTTCCCGTGTCCATGAGGTTAGCTGGGAATATGTGGTAGAAAAACAAGGCAGAAAGATGAATTGGAATGGCTCCTTGAGGTCTTAGAAAACAGGACCCTCAGCCAGATATGGTGATGCAAGCCTGCAATAATCCCAGCACTCAGGAGGCTAAAGCTAGAGAATTGCCGTGAGTTCGAGGCCACCTTCAGCTACATAATGAGTCCAGGATCTGCCTGGACTGCATAGTAAGATCCTATCTCAAACAAACAAAAAACAAAACAATTTTGTGCTAACATCATTTGGAGAATTTTTAAAGCCCATATCATGTATGCTGATTACTTTAAAGATAATAATGCTCAATGTAATAACTATTGTTATTCTATTATTTTGTTATGAAATTTTGTTTAACTTTTCTTCTCTTAAAAAAAATGAAAAGAACAGAACAGAGAAGAAAAGAAAATAAAAAAGGCCACAAGCAAGTAACTCACTTAAGGTAGCAGGTCATAAAAGGCCATCTAGCAGAAAAGCATGGATGAAATCTGAGCACAAAAAAATAGGCAAGTGGAGGTAGGTGGTTACTCAAGCAGGAGATTAAGTTAGCAACATCTGTTTACCACCCCAAAAACTGAGAAAACAAAGTACTTGGAAGAAAAATATGTGGGAGTGAAATAGACATATTAAACAGAAGTTCACACATATATAGGACCTGTAAAAGGTTTTTTGGGGGGATAGAGGGACTGGAAGAGCCTAAAATAAATATGACTAGATTCCAGAATCTAAAATAAATATGACTAGACTTTCAGAAGCCCTGGAAGATCTTAACTGATTCATACCCACAATAAGTCACCAAAAATGAGAAAGAGAAGAAAAAAAAAAAGAGAGATAAGCTTGATCCCAAAATTATAATACTAGAGCCAAATAAATGAAGGGAGGAATCAAGCTACTATTCTAGAAATAACTCCAAGAGACTCCAGGGGGAAAAAAATGTAACAAGAGAAATAAAACAAAACCCTATTGTCAGGGTTCAACAGGTAGCCCTAGAAGCCAGGAGGGTCATGACAGCTGAGAAGGGCTGAAGTGTCACCCTTCTAGCAAGGCTGTGGCCTTCTCCTGTTAGCTGGGAAAATACAGAGGCCATGTGCTTCCCCTCCTGACTCCTACATGTTGGACACACTAGGAACTGTCGCTGGAGCCATGAGAAATTTCCCTGAGTTACCCAGCTCACTTACTTCCCTCCACTCTCCAGCCCCCTGCCTTTCCCTGATAACCAATGTCAGGAAAAAGGTTAAAGGATTTGCTTCTTGACACAGGAAAGTCTGAGTGGAAAATGAGGGACAAGAAGGGTATTAGGGCTTTCTTAGGGAACAGAGTGGGAAAGAAAAAAAGTAAACCAGTGTGTGGGCTCCTTATTGGTTTGAGTGAACAGGCTCGTGACCACTTGAATCTGCACAGCTTAGGACATGTTCCCAGCCACCCAAAAAGGAGCATGGTGGCATCAGGTAGACGGAGCTTATACTCTGCAGTTTTGAGGAAGAGAGAGAGGAAGAGGAGGGGGGGGAGAGGGAGAGAGAGAGAGAGGGAGGAAGAGAGGGAGGGAAGGAGAGAAATAGTTTCTCTGAAGAGCCTTACCTTTTGTTACCTTTAGGTTGTGCTTGCCAAGAAAGTATTACTGGCTTTGGGTTCCTGGAAAATTTTTATTTTGAGGCTCTTGGTGTCTTGAACAAAGAATTGCACAGGACACATGGAAAAGGTAGTAAGGATTTACATTAATTAAAGGTGGAAAAGAAATATGTTCTGCAAAGTGAGAGCAGGCCAGTGAACAGACTTGCAGCAACCATGAGAAATAATGGCAGGGCTCTTTTGTATAAGGAATTATACAAAATTGCTTCTCCCCCATGTGAACAAGGCATTTGGGATGGCTCTCCTATCGGAAACCCACCTGAGCTAACATCAGATTTAAACTGTCTGATCAAAGGCCTGCTTGTTTTCATACCAGATATAAATGAAGAATTGAAAATAACACTTTCTGATTGGTTCTGCCAGAGTTTAGGGAAGACACAGTGACCCCAGATTCTGTGTTCTGTGCATGTGCTCTGGGTCTCCATGACTGATTGGTCATGCCCACTTGCATAATTTTTTTTTTTTACCCAGCCCTAATTTCCTACCTCAGACTCACACTCTTCTTTGAGTTTGTACTTTAAATTTTAGCCTAATAAATCACTTTATTCCTCTTACTGAGGCATCTTGAAAAATTTTTTTCCCTGACAGCAGTTAACAAGCTTCCTCTGTGGTTAGGCCAGATTTAAGCTCTCTTCCTCTGCATTAGGATCCTCCTCAGACCTGTCCTGCATCATTTCATTAAATGTGATAAATGTACCATGCCAACATGAACTGTTTTGTTTTTTGTACCAGGAATCAAACTCATGACCTTGCTCTTGCCAAGGAGTCACTGTGCCACTGAGCTATACTCCTGGCTGAAATGTTTATCATAGGGAAAATTAGCTTTTAGAAGAGCAGTAGTTAGCACAGGCCAGGATGTGACTTCTTATCAATCACAGGCTAAGAAACATGTCCCCATAAATCTCTAAGCATCCTGGTCCTGCCCAGGGTTGCTCAAACAATGGCCACAGTCAAAGTAGTAGCCCATACATCAGTTCCTATGGAAATCCCCAAGCCAGTCGCAAGTGTAGAGATGCCTCTAAATGTCCAAAAACAACCTTTGACCATGGACAAACTCATTATCTATTCATCCATATGGGTAACCTCTCAAGAGATACAACTATAACAGAGCACATTACGTGAAAAGACACACACAGTTAACATAGAGGATATGGCTCAGCATGAGCTGTCAAACACGCCCAGACAGCCCACTAGAAGGACTTGATTCTTGACCAGAAATAACAGACCCCTTTTCTCTATCCTTGGGGCCACTGTGAGTCTGGTCACCAGCCCACTCTCACTCTGCAGCCCATAGTTCTTTTCTGCCTCCAAAAAATGTACATTTCCACTGCCTTTTTATGTGTCTGGCCCAATTCTTTGTTTGGAATGAAGAACCTGGACCGTGGGACCCACTAGTACTCTGGTAAACAACACTGCAGTGATAGTACTTCATAATTTTTCTGTAAATCTAAAACTTTTAAAAGTTTATCTTTAAAAAAATCAGAGCCTGTCCAAGCTTTCATCTAGGTATCAGGAAAATTGTGATTAAAGAAAAAAAAACTTTTTATGTACTACAAGTATGTACTAATAAAAGTAAAAATTTTACAAAAATTTGGTTAAACCATAAGATAATTCATCTAAAAAGTTGAATCGTTTAACAGAATAACTCTACGCATACATGATATTTCCACAGAACCTGTATAGAAAATGATTTCTGCCAAATTTGAGCCATCAGACAAAATTACAAAACATATACAGAAATCCACTCACAAAAGAGAGTTGGCAGGTATAACAAACAGGAAAATTTGAGGAAACTTAGACACAGAATGGTTAATCTGTCCAAAGGGACAAAGAGTGAATTTTTCTATAAAAAGGAGAGAGAAAAGACTAGATATTGGGAATATGAGAAAATAGTCATTTAAATTTTAAAAATATAGTAAATAGTTGACTAGATTCTGCTGTGAAGTAATGAATTGAGATCTTTTCAGAAATGAAAAAAGACAAATAGAATGCTCATACAGAGTTCTAAACAACATATGACAAAAATATACACAGAAATAACAGTAAAAACTCAAGTTGTCAAAGATAAAAACTTAAAATTTAACTACAAATGAACATGGAGGACATTTATGTTAAGTGAAATAAGCCAGGAACAGAAAAATATACTTGATCTTATATGTGTGGTCTAAAGTAGTAGACAGTAGAATGATACTTTCCAGGGGTTGGAAATATGAGGAATTTGGTGAGAGAAACTGGGAGGTGTTATTCAAAGTGTCAATAAAAAGTTTCAGTTAGACAGGGTGAAAAAGTTCTGGAAATCTATATACAGCATGGTGACTTCAGTTAATAATAATGCCCTGTATACTTGAAAACTGCTAAAAGACTAGACCTGAAATGTTTTACCACAAATAAAATAATAATTATATGAGATGATTTAGCATTATTTAATCATTTCACAATGTAGACATAGATTAAAACATCATGTTGGCCATCATTAATACATGTAATTTTTTATTTATCAGTTGTTCCTTAATAAGACTGGGAAATAAAATAAAAAGCTTCTTACAAAGGAAAGGCAAACCGCAGATGCTTCATACTAACACTAGATGCCAGAGACAATAGAATAATATCCTCACAGTATGAAGGGACAATAACACTCTGCTGTTCTCCATAAAACTTGTTTTACTCAGTTTTCTATTACTGTAATAAAATACCTGAGACTATAAACTTACAAGAAGGTAAGGTTTATTTTGACTTACAGTTTCAGAGGTTGTAGTCCATTGTCAGTTGGTACCATGGATTTTTGTGCCTATGGCTAGGTATGGTGGAGAACGTGTGGTAGAGTGAAGCTGCTTATCTTGTGATGACTAAGAAGAAAAGAGAGAGAGAAAGAGGAGGCTCCAGGCCCCCAATACTCCATTCAAGGACACACCTTCTTCAATAAAACAACTTTCTTCCACTTAGTTTCATCTCCTACAAGTTCCACCATCTCCCAAGAGCACCATGGGCTGGGGACCAAATCTTTAATACAAGCGCCTTAATGGAGACATCCAAATCATAGTACAGCTGTCATTCCAGAGTGAGGGCATGATAAATCTTTAGATTTTCAAACACTAAAAGAAATTACTTTCTATGAATCTTTGTTGTGGCAGACTAATTCACTTAATAATCATTTCAATTTCTTTCTTATATTATAAAGGTTTGAGTGCAAAAAATTCCTAGACTTGTTTATAGTTAGTAATCTGCATATAAAATGTGATCTAGCAAGACACACATAGAAATTTAGAAGGTAAAGTGAGCTATGTGAAATAGGAGCCACATAAGGGTCAGAGATGCACACTGAGTGGGAGGTATCTTGTTCACTTGTGGCAGCTGCAGCAGAGATTTTAAGCATTTGATGATGGACAACTGGGCTTTCTTCTAGCACTTCTCTTGGCTGCATAAATTCTGCTTGTAAACATCCAAATCTATGGCCTAGATTTGTACTGTTGTACTGTTTCTCTGGTATCCTATAATAAATTGTTTTTAGACTTAGACTGGCTAGATTAGCTTCTGTTTTCTAGAACTCTGACTTAGGGAGAATTTTTTCCCATGGTGGCAGGTGTTATGGCTTGTGTTTAGATGCTCCCCCAAAAGCCTTGTGCAGTGGATGGGACTTTTTCAGAAGTGGTTGGATCTAGAGTGTATGATGCTATAATTGATTCATGTACAGGGCTAAGATCAAGGGCGCTAGGATTAGAGGTGTGAGTGCTACCTGTGCTAAGTAGCCTGGATAAGATATAATAGATAAAAAGAGCTATGGTCGACCCTCATTTGCTTTTGTTACCTTCTGTCCACCACGAACTGTTTCCCTCTATGATGCCACACCACCCTGCCTTGGAGACAGCTGATGATGATCTGAATCCTCTACAACCTTCAATACAAGTAAACCTTTCTCCCTTTAACTTTGGGTGTCTCTTGGATATTTTGTTGTAGTAATAAGAGAAAAGTAACTATGGATTTGGTACTAGAGAACTAAGGTCATTTCTGTGACTATACCTGACCATGTGGTTCAGATATATTTTGGACTGTTTGTGAAAAGAGTTTGGAAAGTTTCAGAAACGCTGGCTGAAAAAGTAGAGCTGTGATGCCTAATGCTGTACACAGTGGAAGATTCCGGTCAGAGCTCAGAAGACCACAATACTCATAGAAATGTTCCTGGTAAAGGTCAGTTGCAGATGAATTCTTCTGAGAAGGACTGCATTGGCTGTTGGATTCCAGATAATGTACATTATGGCTTGGCAGAAAGTTTGTCTGCATTTTGCTTGTGTGCAGAGACTTTGCCTGAGACTGAGATTAAAGGTGGTAGACTATTAATCTGGCAGAAGAAATTTCAAGACAATCTAATGTGGAGGTGGTTGGTGGTAAGGTTACTGCTGCAGGCATTTAGCCAGATATATGTTGAGAGTCAAGAGCAAACAGCCCAGCAGAATTATTCAAAATGTTGTGAGTTTGTCCAGAAAGGAAGTCCCAGTGAGGTTGTGGCCTGCAATGATGGAACAGAGGAGAAACTGGTTGCTTAAAAGACTAGCAAGAAAAAGACAAGTATTTCAGAAGACAATAACAGAAAAGATTTCTTGAGGACATCAAAAGAACCAACAGGACTTTAGCCTTTTCAGTCTTAGAGTTGCAAATGTGAAAGACCTTGCCTTGAGAAGAGAGCCCCAGAGTACCATATTCCAGAATTGCAGTGCCCTAAGGAAGTTGTTCCTTGGGACTTAGTTCATAGGCACTTGAAACCCTACAGCCAAAAGAGAAGGATGCCTGGCTACTTACTGCTCCAGCTACTTACAGACCTTAGCATCATCCAAATGGCCCTGGTTAGTGCCTGCAGAAAGTAAGAGTTTTGGGGTCAAGAAAGCTTCCACTCAGATTTCAGAAGAAAGCCTGGAAGGACAAACAGTGTAACTGAGAGGGCAATGTGTGAAACTGTGAGTGCAAAGCCAAAAGTGTGGTGGAGGCCCAGAAATTTGGAGAAGCCAGGAATCTAGATCACCTGAGGAAAACTTCAAGGAGGGAGCAGAGCTGGCCCCAGAGGGAATCCATGGGATCTACAACCACTGCAGTGCCATTGGGGCAGAACCACCCAAGCCCCTTGGAGTTCATAACTTGTCACAGATTCTGGAAGGGGAACTGTGGGATTTAACATTTGCTTTGCTGTATTTTGGTCTTGCTTGTTTCCCATTCCTTGCTATCCCCATTTTTAACTTTTGAAATAGAAATGTCTGTCTCATGCCAATGAATGTTGAAAGTGCTTAACTTTCTTTTCATTTGTACAGGGGCTTACAGCTAAGAATTTGCCTTAACTCGCAGAGGAGACTTTAGATTCAGACTTTTCAGCAGTGCTGAAACTGTAAGGACTTTGGCAATTCTTGGAGATGTACTAAATACTTTTTTGTATAAAAGGATATGCAGGAATTTTAGCGGGGCCAGAGGTCTAATTTTATGACCTGTATTTAGATGTCCCTCCAAAGCCTCATGTGATATAGGTGAGGCTTTTTCATGGGTGGCTGTATCTAGAGTGAGGATGGATTGATTCATGGTGCAATACTAAAATCAAAGACACTAGCATTAAGGTGTGAGTACCAGCCTCCCTAAGTACCCTAGATAAGATACAAGATATAGAAAGATCTGTGGTGATGCCTTATATGCTTTTATTATCTTCTGCCCTCTGTGACTGTTTCTCTATCCTGCCTTGGAGCCAACTGATGATGGACTGAAACTACTACAAACTGTGAGCTACATAAACCTGTCCCCCTTTTAACTTTGGGTGTTGGGCATTTTGTCATAGCAACAAGAGAAAAGTAACTAAGACAGTAGACCACAGACTTTTAAGGAAATGGCAATCTGGAATTAGTTATCCTCTCTCATGGATTTGAGAGCAATGAAAATCTGGTAATCACTATAGGAAGAGGTATACATACTCCCTAGCATAAGGGACTAAGCAAACATCATTTGACATTCCCACAACCTTGTGGGGGAGTCCAGTAACAAATGAGATTTTGGCTTATATATCACTTATTGTAGATCCATGAGTCTATCCTGTGATTAAACCCTGAATTCTTTTCTTTTTACTTTTTTTATTTTAAGGAGAATAAAACAAAACAATAAAACAAGACAAAACAAAACAATGAAGACAATATTGGATTTCAAATATAAGACATTAAGAAATTCACAATAGTTATTATATTGTTTATTGTTACCCTCTAAATAATTGTTCAGACTATCAACTTTAGGCCTGCAAAGTCAATCAAACAATGCAAGCATTATGTTATTTCTTTACTTTAGTTGCTATCATCTCAGCCTGTGTTCCTCCACATCAACTGGTTGCTTGTGGGGGAGCCTCTTCTTCTCTTCTGGCCCACATGTCAGCTGGCTCACAGTGAGACTTGGCTTCCTAGTTCTCCTCTGCCTGGAAACTGCTGCTAGCTCACATGGGGGTTTGGTTCCTGGTTCTCTCCCAGCCAGCATGACTGCTGCTGGCTCACGGCAGGGCATGGCTTCATGGTTCTCCCCTGGCCAGTGACTACTGCTGCTCAAGCCCTGAGTTCTTAAGTGCAGAGTTGCAATGTTTACAAGTGACTGAATTAGAGAACAGTTTTAATAGGGTAGTGTTAAGTGAAGTGCCTCATCCTTGTGGAGATACTGAAACAAAAGCAACATTGTATACTAGAAAGAATCACCGAAGCTGGTGTCAACATTAATTCTTGACAGGTATAGAGCTTGTGATCCCTCTTATAGCTGATTCAACTCACCAATTTGGCCTCAACCTAAAACAGATGGTCTCCGGTCACATGAATCAGACTAGGAATCAGAAAAGACTACAGTTTCTCAGCAGAAGTCAATTGAGCAATTCTGATAACATAATGGTCCTCTCTGAAGATGTTCACATCTGAATCACTAGAACCTGTGAATATGTCTAGCTAAAGGAGAATTAAATTTATAGATGGATTTAAGGTTGCTGATCAGCTGACTTTAAAATAGAGATATAATCCTGGACTATCTTGATGGGCCCAAAGCAATCATAAAAGCCCTAAAAGTGAAGGGGAGGGCAAAAGAAATAGAGGAAAATGTGACTATAAAGAAGCTCAGATGCAGTGCTGCTAGTCCTAAAGCTAAAGAAAGGAGGGTAAAAGCCAAGGAATGTAGATGGTCTCGGGAAGCTGCAAAGGTCAAGAAACAGTTCCTACACAGAGCTGATGGAAAGGACACAACCTTTCTGTGTCAGACTTCTGATCACTTACTGTTCAGCAATTTTTGATTAAGGTAATTAGTTATGGCAGTAATATAAAACTAATGCAAATATCTTCAATTTTTTTGATAAACATTTATTTTCAATCCATTATCCTATATTCTGTCATATTACTAACTATGAGTTCAGGTTACACACATTTCGGACATTTCCCAAAAGAAATGTGTTTCTATATACCTTTTCTCGGGAAATCACTGAAAGATGTGGTTTTCCAAAGTAAGAGAGTAACCCCCAAAAATAGGAAGACGGGGCTCTATAAAACTGAACTAATTCTAACCCTGGAAAAGGTGGCAGAAAAGTCCAAGGAGTATAGCCACTTACAAGTGGAACAACCAGCCCAGCATGGAGCCACACAGAGGTCTGGGGTGCAGAGTGCCTACAGCGACTGGCAGAACACACAATGGATGTGCCCATGTCAGAGTCTAAAAACCAAGGAAAAATTAAAGTCTGTGATATAGAAAACTAAGAAATTAACAGGCAAGTTTTTATTCCAGAAAAACAAGGTTGTTTTGAAAAGTACAAATAATTGCCATGTTCTGGTTGTCTTGGCAGCGAACTCTATTTGCATGTTTTAAGAAACAGATGCAGGTGTGACTTGATTAGAAGGGTGTGGGGAAGAAAAGTAAAAGGTCTTTAGGTCTTCATTTTCATTGATTTATTGTTTTGATTTGTTCATAGACTACAGGGATATAACATTGTCTTAATTACAATCCTCAGTTTATAGCACTCTTAACATTGGTCCATGTATGAAATTCTTTTGGTTATCTAGTTTGATTAGTTACTTACAATATGTAATCAGCATCCCTGATCTTACTGCCCAAAACAAAAGCTTAAACTTGGACAATTATATCTAATACTGTGGTCCCCATTTAGACTCACACAAACTTGTACCCTTCTCCCCTTCCTGTGATAATACATATGCTAAATCTCATGTTCATGACTCCTTTCCTTTCCTCATATTTTAGCTGAGCATCTTAAATTTGGACCAGTATGAATTCAGGATCCTTTCTGTACTAGAAACATGAGTAGAAGCCAAACTGCTAAACTCAAGCATTTCATTCCCATGAAGCAGCAAAGAGCTTATTTTTCTCCAATGCAATTTATGAGACCTCAGAAAGCAGATGATTGGGTATAATAAACCCTTTCCCATCCTCCTTGCAATCCAGGAAGGTTCATATTTGTAATCCCATGGAGAAGCTATTGGAATTCTAGTGAGTTAATTCCAATCTACCATTTCCAGTGCAACCCATGGTGAGAAGAAAGACACTGAGACATAGACACAGTTGTGGGGAGCCTAGGGGTCTGAAGTCCAGCCAAGATGGTGGTCACTGGAACAAAGACCTCAAGCCAGAGACCTTCCCAGGTGTTATTAATTCTCATGAGGGAGTGGCTCAGGGGTGAGTGACAGTGAGAGTGGCAGGAAATACGTGACTGCCATGACCACTGTGAGCTGGGCTAGGCAAGAGGTCTTAGATCACCTCTGCCATAAGCAGAGGGCAAGAAATGCAGAGAGAGTAATCTTCGTAACACAACTGAGGTAGTATCTAATAATTTGGGGCCAGTGCTTCAGTTCTGATGTACAATCCTTTTTGTCCTGGGAAGTCACAGCCTCTTTTCCAGGCTCGGTTCCAACCAACAGCATGGAGCAGGGCTCTCCATCCTGCCTGGCTCAACCATGTATTTGGGGAGTCACTGGGCAGGGTAACACTGACTTGTTACTTTGCTTCAGAGAGTACACATCAGCTCCTCAGCTAATCCAATTTACATCACTTAAAGCCAATTAAAGGGGCAAAGACGTAGCCAGCTCTGTACATATTAATACAGGGAGGTAGGGCCAAGTCTATCCAAAATGGAGATAGTTGCTCTTCTTTTCAAGGAGAATCAAGGACAGTCATCTGTGTGGTTCCCCACAACTGGGCCCATGATTTTCTGACATTAAATTAAATATTACTGGGTTTTTGTTATGTTTTTATAAATGCACTTAGCATTGCATGTATTTACTTATTTTTCCCCCTCCTCTAACTGTCCCTTGAAATGAAAGAGCACTGGCAGGGAATGGGTGCCCAGAGATTCTGAAGGAAGATGCTAATGATCAGCCTTCACAGCAGCAAGAAGCTGGCAGCAAGCATCGGCCTTCTTCAGACTACACTGAAAGGAAAGGATGTTTCCCCATGGATGTCTCAAGCGCACCAGTCTTCTCAGATTCCTCCTTAGTCTCAGCTACCCTGAAGGGCTCTCATCACCAGAGGCTGTAATGTCACATCACAAGAAGCTTGGGAACAATGAGGGTTTAGCTGATTTGCGTCTATGCCATCTGAGGATTTTGAAGCCTGACTATAAGATAAATATTTGCCTTGACAACCTACCATGGCCAGTTACACAGGAACCAGCATGTGGGAGTAACTGGGAAGCCTGTTTGAAGACAGTTCTATGAGAACTGAGATCACAAGGCAGCCGCATGCTTCTGCCTGAACTGGATTGTCCCTTTGGGACTCATCTAGTCGAGTATTTTACAAAATATGTAATTCATGCACTGGATTTTAGGAGGATAACAGATTTTATCCAAAAAACAAAATCTCACAGTCAAAAAAAGTTGGAGAAGCTTGGATTTTTTTTTATAGTAAGAAAAGTTTCTGCACACTTTCTCAGAATCTTTAAGAGGGTAATATGTTTTTTCCAATTTAGATGGATGATTTTTAGCAAGCCTTCTAAGTCTGCTGAGCCTCAGTTTCCTCATCTAAAGAGCAGAAACAACAATGACCCCCCCAGGACTGCTGTGAGGAAGAACGAGATAATGAGCTCAGAAGCATTTAGCACAGCACTGCACACAGAGCGTGCCACTGGATCTTGTTCTTTTTGTCTCATTTGCCTTTCATTTTTCTTTCAGATTTTCCTTGAGGCTCAGCAAATCATACAACAGCTTGTGAATTTGTTTAAAACTGATTTTAACAGATGCTCTAGATGACATCACCATAATTATGTATGTAGTGAAGACTCTCACCCAGCTTATCTGCTGGAACCCAGGGCTGGTACAGCAGAAATCACGGAAAACACAGGGAAGGGGGTGACCACCACACACTGCAAGTGACAAATGGCTCTTCAGGCTCCAGTGGCAGCTTTGTTTTCTTCCGAGTTGCCAAGGAATAGATGGAGCTAAGGGTCCAAACATGCAGTACAGATTCATCATCACAAATGAGGGGACGTGGCAGCGAATTCAGAGGGAAAGGTTCTGGCTAAGGAATCAGAGGTCTCTCACTTGGTTATTTACCCTCTTCATGTTTCAATTTCCTCATCTGAAATTCAGGCTCTAGTAGATAATCTCTGTGTTCCCTTAAAGTAATCCATTCCGATCCAATTTAAAAGTATCAATAGTGATACTGCCACAGGTCCAACAGGCACAGTTCACACACAAAAAAGATCTTTTATTGAGACTAGAACAGTTAACAATGCATGTTTTAACAGCACATTGGAAAAACTTAGGTTTTATAAATTTCACATTCACAATTACAGGTCATTTTTTGCTCTGAGTTACACAGGGAACATGGAGAAGGTGGCAGATAAGTACCAGCTGCAGTCCCAGACCTAAAGGTTTCCACTGTGAGCTGGCAGTATTTGCAGACAAACTCATGGTAGAGAGAGAGACGCTTTCCCTGTGAGTCCCAGGACAGGAAACACTTTCAGCATTCCTGCTGCCTGGTCTCATTTCTGGTTTATAGAGTTTCTAGGCAGCATTAAGATGAAACTAATATCTACTTCTTGACATCACAAAGACAACAAGGATAGGTACATAAGTCATTTGACCTGAAACCTCCATTTTGGATTCCCTTTGGACTGAGAAAAAGCTGTCCTATGAAAGTAATTTCTTTTAATTCATAGTTTGTTAGGTAATTTAAATTTATAGTTTTGTAGGATAATTTAATTTTTTTCTATTTTTGAATTTTTCTAATTGCCTCTAATAAACTCCTATAGTCCTAATAGGGACTCCTATTGTTTATTAAAGAGAAGCAGACAGTGTAGCCAAGTTCAGTTTTAGCTGACAGCCAAGAGGTCTAAGAATACTTATAAACTCCTTCTTCCCCAAACCTCAGTTTCCTACTCAGCTACTTTGCTTTCCAGCATGCTTCAGCATGCTTTGCTTTGCTTTCCAGATCTCTCCAGGGTCAGAAGGAAAATAGACCAGGATGACAGCATAACTGTTCTAGGCTGTGGAATTAAGCTTGGCTCTGCTTCACGTATCTGTCTCTCTAGGTGCCACCGTGAGTCACTCAGGACCAGATGGAAATGATGAAAGCATTCAGTCTCTGGAATGAGATTTTTCTGGCAAGTGGGCCCTTAAGAAAAAAGGTTTCTTTAAGGATCCCATAGATTTTGGAAGTGACATGTGAATTGCTAAGATGATGTTGATAGTGAGTCTTCTTCTGGGAACTGGTGTGAAAAAATCTCATTACTCAGACCGACAGTGTGGAAAAATGACCTCTCTAGACAGTTTGGGTGAATGTGGTGTCTAAACACAATTATTTTCAGCCTTCTGGAAGGCCTGTTTCCTCATCTCCTGTGAAAGCAGAGCAGTGTCCCACCCCATCTTGTTTTTGTGTAATTGCAGGAAAAAAGGAGTTCTACCCTGTGGCTGAGTCTTAGTTCCTGGATCATCACGATGGCCTCCATCTGAAGGCAAGGACTTTAGCCAGGCCCTGCCCACCACTGACGGGTAGGTTCTGTCTGCTTGATGGCACTCTTCATCCTGAGCTCTCACCTCTTCCTTACTACTGATGGCAGACACTATACCCCAGAGAGGGATTCAGAAGTACTCAGCTACACCTCTGTTTCTTGCTGATCATTACAATTTAAATGGAAAAGTGAGTTCAGAACTTTTAAAAAAACAAAGCACACGTGCACACACACACACATAAACACACACACACACACACACACACACACAGAAAGAAGGTGCAAATCTATCCACAGCATGTTAAAAGAAGTTATCACAAGTCAATGAGATAAGGGGGCAATTTCAATTCCTTTTTTTGTGCTAACACCTTACTGAACAGTGAACCTATTTGCAGCAGAACTTGTGCTTTGGGGTCGGCCATACTCAAAGTGACTCAGTTATCCTCTATGAACGCTCAGTCAGCAGTAGGAAAAGCTGAAGATTGTTTCCCAGAAGCTGGAGGCAGTTGACTGCTTTTACTCCCATTAGAATGGGGGTTGCTCGTGGTTCTCTTGCGCAAAGATTCAGGGTGCTGCAGTTCACAGCATCTCTCAAATAAGAGATACAATTGATGCCTGTTGATAGGTGCTAACTTTCAGTTTTCACAGCAAAGGAAGCTGGGAGGTTGGGCATTTCCCCAGGGAATCAAGAGTCCTGCCGCTTCTGCAGGGACTTGTCTGCAGCATTGTTCAGATCCTGTGTTAGAGGGCAGGTTATTTTCCGATCTCAGCTAGAGACAGATCTCTCCGGCTGCTTCTTCCCAACCTTCTCTAACTCACTGCCACAATGGGCTCCACAGATGACAGGTCTGTCTTTCCAGATTGGAGCTGGGAGAAAGGAAAGAGCTTACTGGCTGGCACAGTCCTCTGACCATTGCTCTTTTCTGTCCAAGCCACCCTGAAGGTAGGGACCGGGGAGGGTGGCCTGTCCTCCGAAGGCTTGAGTGACCTTTGGCACATGCTCAGTAATGCCTTCAGCTCAACCCTAAAGTTCTCATTCAGCCAGCAGTAGATGAAAGGGTTGTAGCAGGTGCTACTCATGGCAAACCAGTGGAAGGCAAAGTAGAGAGCATTGTTAGTGTGGATGACCTTGCTGGACAGGAGGAGGACATAGCAGTTGAGAGGGAACCAGCAGGAGGCGAAGAGGACCACCACCAGCATCAGCATCTTAATGGTCTTCTTCTTCTTGCGCCGCAGGGCAAGGTACTGCTCTGTGGTCACGTCGCCAATTGTGTCGCACAGCCACAGCTTCTTGGCCACACGGGTGTAGGCCACAGAGATGATGAGGAGAGGAAGGATATAAAGCAGGATGAAGGTAGCCAGGTCCAAGTACTTCCAAAAAAGGTCAGCTGGCTCGGGGAAGTCTGGTAGGCACAAGGAACGCACAATGTCCTCACTGAGGGGAGGGAGGAGGGAGAGAGACAGAGAGGGACAGGGAAGAAATGTGTGTGTGGAAAGATTCATCCCAAGAAGCAGTGGCCTCTCCCTCCCTTGTGCCCTGGGCACACCTGTTTCGTACTGTACTTTTGATGCTGTAGCCTAATAATCTGATCATATTTCTGCTTCCCTACAAGTCTAGGAAAGATAAGGAAGACACTTGAATCTCTCTGCATCCTCTTGCCATTGACTGGTTCCTGCAGTAGAGATCCAATAGATATTTGTTGAGTGACTATAATAGTTGTGAACAAACAAGACTCATCCTTGAGGCAATCTCAGGATCTCCCAAGATACTAACTTCCTATCCCTTCAGCCACTTTTTTTTTTGTACCAGGGATCAAACTCACGGCATAGCGCTGGCCAGGCAGCAGGCAGGCACTCGTGCCACTTAGCTAAGTTCCCAGCCCCTTCAGCCACTTGTTAGCAAAGATCTATTTTATATGGGATATATTTTGGTCATCGTGTATTGACGATCATAACTAACAAAAGATGAGTACAAACCTTCGCTTCTGTTAGGAAAAAAAGTGTTCCATGGGTAAAGGCAGACAGGGAGACTGGATATTGGAGGCCTGGGTGTGCACCTCCTTCTGATATCCTAGCATTCATGGAGGAGGTTTTTATAAGCCAGTTGAAATCAGCCTGCAGAACCTGTTTCTCCTGACCCCTGCTTTTGTCACAGGAGTATGTGCTGGAATACAGCACATTGCGACCACAGCAGACACTGGCAGTGCATTGCCCTCCATCCCCAGGGATCCCTTACCAGTCACTACCAGCTCTCAACTTCAGCCCACACAGCAAGAAGCAGCTGGCACCTGGAATCTTCCAGATTCTTACATCTACTACCCTTCCCTTAAATTTACCTAGAGACTGAAGTGTCCAGGAATGCCTGGAGCAGATGATTGACTAACAAGAAATGTGAAAGCACAGTTCCTTTGCCCAAACTCTGTTTAGCAGATTGCTCCAGAGCCCCTGTGATAGCCCCAAATCCAACCCTGGGTGGTCTCTGCCGCACCCCCATCCTGCCCTGCCTCCCCACCCCTCACCCATCAGTCCTGGGCTTGTAGTCTTAATAAACCACTTCCATGTGTACCTGTGTTTATGTCAGGACTGGTTTGTAAAGAACCTCACCTAAAACAACTGTAAAATGTTTAAAATCACTACAATTCTTCCTTGCTTCCCTCATTCAGTAAATGTAGATTTAGGCTTGATACATAGAGAAACTAATTCAGGTGTTGGAATCACTGAAGTAGCAAATCCAAAATGCAGCCAACTCTTCTTAAACCTACAGTTTAGAGGGATTCAGACATTAGTGATCTGACCTGTTTAAAAGACAAGTGTTTGAATCAAAGAAATCCTCATTTTGTGAGAGCACATGATAAAGAAACCTGAACGAGAGGTAGGGGAGGTGGAGAATCCTCCCTCCAGCACAAATACACCTATGTATTTTATTTCTAAATCAGGTGAGAATTTAAACCATGCTCATTTTGACTCCCACCTCTGTCTGTGAAAGCACATGCCCCCTGGTGGCAGAAGTCACTTTGTCCTTGAAGACAAACTGGAAAGAATGAGGAAACAGAAATTGTTGAGAAGAAAAAATACCAGAAAAGTGCAGATAATGAGTGTGGACTAGGGCTCAACAGAATGGGAGAAGGCTAAGGGGGACTGAGAGGCAGGTCCTCATAACTCTGAGAATCATGGATCCATACAGGGCTCCCACCGTCCTCTGCCAGGGTCCCAGTCAGCTGAGAAAAGGCAGGGATGGATCAAGTTGCTCTGAGTCCTAGACTGCTCTTACAAATTCCTCTCACCTGTACTTGAAGGTAAACAATTTCTGGCAGATCGCATGAGGGAGTGAAAAGAATGTAGCCATGATCCAGATCACAGCGATGTAGATGATACCCTTTGTGACTGAGATCCGGGGTTTCAGTGGATGCATAATGACCTGGAAAACAAGCAAATTACATCATTAGTTGAGGAAGACTGAAGCGAATAAGAATCCAGATGACACAGCTCATTTGTCACACAAGGCAGGTCCTATTTATAAAGTTAAGATCCTTTCTGTTCATTGTTGAGCCCCAGGGTGCTAGGGAGTCATGCTCTATACATAGCCCACCCCCGGGGTGGAAAAGAGGACAGATGTCATCTGGATTCAGAGTCCTGGCCATTCGCAGGCCTCTTGCTGCAGTGGGAGGGGTTGGGGGAGACTGCTTGGGTGGCTCCCACAGCAAAGCTGGTGGAGGACAAGCTCATACTCAGCCCCCACCTCCTCGAGATCTCATCTTCCTGTAACTCTACAGCCCTGCATTTCTGAAGGGCTTGAGAAAGGTCCGAGGCCAGTGGACATGAAAAGCAAACTCTCATCACCTATCATAAAGCAGCACTGAGACTTATTTGGGAGTTCATAATGCAGTATTTGAAAGCTGTTGCTACAATTGCATAGGACCCACCTTTCTCGTGCCTATAATAAAACCAGTGTTTCTGGCTTCAGACTGAAATGCATCTTGGAATTGTTACTGTATGTCAATCAGTTCTTCTGAAAAGCTTAAATAAAGACCTGGGAATTTTAGAATATCCTCATTGTAAGATGAAAGTTATTACTTCTAGAAGAGAAAGAAAGAAAGAAAGAAAGAAAGAAAGAAAGAAAGAAAGAAAGAAAGAGAGAAAGAAATAATTGGAGGATAGGTGAGTCCAAAGTGTGAGAAGACAGCTTGTGCTGCCTGCCTCAGGAGACATTCCAAAACATGTGACATTCCAGATGTGTCCTCAGGATTGTTTCCTTCCAGGATTTTCACAGTCTTAAGGGAGGATGTGTGGAGACTTTAGAAGCTATTCAACACCTCTCCTTTCTACTCTTGTGCTCAAGCTGTGAGGGGAAGAGGCAGCCTGGGCCAGAGACCCCCAAACGCTGCTCAGGAACTCCACTGGCTTTGGGTCTAGGCTCTACCTTTGAGTTTATGTCACTGCAACACAGTCAGTGTGTCTAACATCGATCCACAGACGCACTCCTAGCTTCTTGAATTTACTCTCAGTTAGCTGTGTTAAACCGAGTTAAAAGTAGGCTAGGTAAAACTAACTCAGAGCTCTTATTGAATTAGAGGAGATAAAGAAAAAGCAAGAAACTTTTGTTTTCAGATCTTCACACTTTCCTCTATAGCATCTACGATAAATATAAAGAGTTGATTTTTACAAAATAAAACCATTTTAGAGCTAAACCAATTGGAAATAACTTTTTGTAATAAGCAGGACAAAGGGTTTGATATCCCTAATCTACATTAAAGAGATCACAAAGTTTATCCAGTCCAATGGTTTATCATATGGATGAATCTCTTCAAAAATATTCCTATCAAGTCATCATCCAAACTTAGCTTAGCTACAGGTGGTGATGAAGTTTGCTACCTTGCAGATCATTTTGCATCTTTGGATACTTCTATTAGAAAATTATTTTTCATATTGAATAACACCTTTGTGCCTGCATCTTTGAAGTTTCCTATCCCTTGGTGTTTGTTGTACCTCTTGGTGCTACTCAGGATAAATCCCATCTCACTTTGTCCTGGTAGCCCCAATGATACTGGTCTTATAGGTTCCTTTGAGTCTTCTCAGAGCAGTTTAATCTAGTGATCACTGAATGAGCTCAGAGCCAGACAAACCCTAATTCCTAATTCTAGCTTTGTCACTCATAGTCATGTGATCTTGTGAAAGCTATGCATGCCCCTTTCTGATCCTTTTATCCTTGATTTAGCATATTCTAAGCATAAAATACAGGCAAGTTGATTTAGCATGGGGAAAGCACCTTGCATGGAGCCGTCCCCTTTCCAAGATGGTCACCCTTGGGTTCTCTTTGGACTCCCACCACCATATCCACCCATGTACTTCTGATGGCTTCCCCTCAGTACCACCATGTCCCCCTTGATGCTTAGTCCTGCCATCTGGACATCCTGGCTTGTTTTACTTCTCAAAAGTCTGGGACAGTGAACATTTGTCTCCAGCTCAACAGCCTTATCTCTGACCTACAATTATTTCTTGCATTCTTCATCTGTGATTTTCCAGGTTTGCTTCTCAAAAATAAGTCTGAGGCAGAAAAATGTCATCAGTGAGTCTTCAGTAGGACAACCAATTGGAAATAACTTTTTGCAATAAGCAGGACAAAGGGTTTGATATCCCTAATCCACATGTTCATACCGATCAGTAAGAACACAAATGCACTCACTGAAAACTGGGCTAAGACACTGTCTTGAGAGTGTTTCCCACAGACTCCATGAAAGCAAGGCCAGAGGGGGAAAGAAAATGTTGAGCACAGTTGTCTTCACCTGGTGGCGGTCCACAGCGATGGCTGTCAATGTCAGCGCTGAGACATGCAGGGAGCAGTACTGGGCAAAGCGGCTCACGTGGCACATGCCTTTCCCGAACACCCATGTGCTGTTCACAAAACGGACCTGGAGACCAGCAAATGGAGGTTAGCAGTCAGGCAGGCCTTCATTCTGACACCTGCCTCCAGCCCTCAGTGAAACACACCCTGATCATGTTTTTAAGACCATTAGGTGTCAGAAGAGATTCAGAAAGACATGGGCTTTGTTTGGAGTTGGATTTCCTCACTGTAATAGTTTATTACTGTGCAACCTTAGACAATATATAAGCACTCTGAAACTCAGCTTCCTCGTTTGCAAAAATGAAATCGCTTCAAATAGGCTTAGTATAAGTCTGAAAAAGGGGGAAAAATCTGGTAAATTGTTAGAAGGCCATTATTAGAAATCAGTAGTAGGTATTTTATGTGTAATAATAAAATTCCTTTTTGGCCCCAGACATTTCAGTCCAGTGAGGAGACATATCTGAAAAATCACAATACAGTGTGTGGGCTGTGCAGGGAAATCTAGGTTAAGCCAATATTGCAACTCTTAGTCTTGGAAGGAGACGCAGGGGTTTAGAGAGGTATTTTGGTTTGGGTGTAGATCTCCCCACAAAACCTCATGCAGTTTTAGATGTTTTTTGTTTTGGGGGGTTTTGTTTGTTTGTTTGTTTGTTTTGAGGGAGGGAGGTAGCAGGATCTAGAGCATGTGATTCATAGTGTAATACTGGGATTAAGGGTATAATTACTACAGCCACCCTAGGGTGGGTAGCCTGCGCGTATGGGACCAAAAGAGGTTTGCCTCTCTTCCCCTCCTCATCGCTACTGCTGTCTTCACCACCAAGAACTGTTGTTCCTCTGCCATGCAGCCAGCTGATTATGAACTGAAACCTCCATAAACTGTGAACTAAATTTCCTCCCTTAACTTGTAGGTGTTGGGTATTATGTCTCAGCAATGAGAGGAAAGTAACTAAGAGAAGAGGTGTGGGTCAGAATGGAGAGCGCTGGGGCCCGGGAGCCATTCTAGTCTTGGGCTGTTGGGTCACTCATTTAGTATTTGAATGGCTCTGGGAGACTTCTCATGCCCAGGAGACTTCAGGCCTGACTCTCATCAAGGGCTTCCAACGCAGGCTGAGAAGCACCCAGATAACTTGACTGAAAGACAGAAAACAGGCCGTTCCCTACAACAGAGGACAGTGGGTCAGTGGATAGGGTGGGAGTTGGCAGAGGAAAGAGGGAAGATAGAGACAGAAACAAGGAAAGTCATCTCAATAGAGAGAGCACGGTGCAGAGACTTACAGCCGAGTTTTTGCCAGTTACACTGTCACCTTAGGCAGGGCACATAAGCCCTCTGAGCCTTGCTATCTTCATCTGTAAAACAAGGCCACTGTTTCACAGGGCTCTCATGAAAATCAAACAGATAGAGTACATACTGAGGAGGTGGCCCTATAAACTGCCACAGTGACAACAGAGCACATTTGAGATGAGGAAGGATTTGTGCACGTGGACACCAGAACAAAGAGTACTGATGCCACATCAGAAACCCAGTTTCTGTTTGGTTGATTTAGCTGCAGTATGTGTGTGAAAGTGGAGACAAGCCTGGCCAGGATCATGAACCGAGGACGTCAGATCACAGGCTTTACTTCCTCAGTGTGGGGAAAGGTTCAGCGAGGAGTCATTGAAGGTTTTTGAATAGTTCAGCAACATTAAAGAGGTAGGAGTTTTCAGCTACTCCTGTATCTCTCCCGACAATGACCAAATCCAAACCTCAAATAGGTTTCAAACCCACTCCCTCTTCTTCAGTCTCAAGGCCGTGGCCGTTACAGCCTCCTAGCAGCTTTCCCTGTTCTCTGGTCATGACTCCTTGTAATTCAGCCTTCACGCTTCTGGCAAAACGTCACATTGTTGCCAGCTTCCTTCTGAACATCTTCCTGCTCTCAGGGCACAGGCAGACGCCTCCATGCAAACCTGGCCCGGCCTCTCTGGCTGACCCGTCTTTTCCTGCCTCCCGCTCCTCTGTGCCTCTGTCTCTGTTTCAGCCAAACTGAGAAACGGAATGTTTCTTCACCACATCGTAAACTTGGAGGCCTCCTTACCTTTGTTTATTGCCACCCCTTGGCTACACTGAGCATTCATCTTGCTACTCATTCAGGCCTCACGGAAGTGCCAGGGTCTTTGCAAAGTCTCTTTTGACCCTCTCATGGGACTTGGGGAGTCAAAATAAAAGGTTTTCTCCTGCAGGTTCTACTATGTTCTATGTATGTCTCTTGTTTGCTGTTTTCTCAATGATCAGAACTGGACTTCATACTGACTACAGTGCGTGAAGCAGCCGGGAAGGGAGATCACAGGCATAGGGCACTGTTGCCAGCCAGCTAAAGTAGATGTCTTAGCCCACTTCAAAGCCTGTGCTGAGCAGACTGAGAGGTTAGAAGACCTCCCCCCCCTCCCCCACCGTGGCCAACACTTTGTAAACTCTAAGAGTTTGGATTGGGCAATGCCATGGGGCTGCTTCAAAGCCAAACTTCTTTGGCTCCTGCTGGGAGGATGGAGGGGGGTGTGCTGAGTTTTCAGGACCTTGACATCCTCTCTTGTGAGAAATCCTCTGGAGTAGGGTTTTCAACTCTCAACTATAGCTAATTGAGACCCAATCTGTGGCCTCCTCAACCCTCTTGTGTCTGGGGCAGGTCTATCCCCACAGGCTGGCCTTGGGAAGAAGCGCCATGGGACCTTTTGGTTCTCACCCTGGGTGGCCCAGCCCCACCTCAGCACTGCCCAGTCTCAGGTCAGAAATCAAGGAAGAAGCCAAGGACAGCCAGAGATCTTTCTCATGCATCAAGAGAGCACAGCAGATATGATCTGGAAGCTTCTTTGTCCTTGGTTAGTGCCTAGACAATTGAGAGTGGCCATCAATAGGCTACATATAAGGTAGAAGGAAAAATCCATGATCTGGAGCAATGGAAGCTGAACGTGGGCCAGAGAGTCCTCCACTTCTATGAGTGTCTGCTGGACAGACCTCTGGACCTGAGTTAGAGGATGTGGTTTTCATCCCATTTCTGCCTGTTACTAGTCAGGCAGCCTTGGACAAGGGGTTGAATCTCTCTGTGCCTTAGTTTCTTTATCTGCAGAATGTGATTAATGTTCTCATAAAAGAGAATAGAGAAAGAATGTAGGAGTACTTGGAAGGACATTCACATAGGCAGGCAGATGGACCTGCAGGACTTCATTCACTTCTTTTCATTCTCTCTCTCTCTCTGTCTCTGTCTGTCTGTCTGTCTGTCTCTCTCTCTCTCTCTCTCTCTCTGTGTGTGTGTGTGTGTGTATTGGGGGAGAAAAGCAGAGATGCAGAGACGAGAGGGATTCAGAATCTGCTTTTGTAGTAACTCAAATAACAATAAAGTCATTCAATACATTGGGAAATGTACCTCAGGTTATAGAAACATGCTGTATAACTGCGTTATGATTGCTCAGCCACCATCCTCACAGTTTTAGTTCATGCATGAGCACTGCACTCCTGGGTCACAGAGGGACAGAAATGGCACCAGTAATGGGAAGCCAGGGACTGGGGAGGAAGCCATGCACCCCTAGTGTGCAGTGCCTTGGACCTACCCCAGCTCTGGTGCCCAAGTCCACCTATTCTCAGCGGTCCCCAGCACAGAGCTCTTACTCAGCCTCACTGTCAAACCATAGCAGAGAAATGGAACTTGAATAAGCAGTCTGGGAAAAGGCACTTAGGCTCCTTTACCAATTAGCAGTTGTTTACTATTTCAGTTGTAACACAAAGTGGCACCCTTATGGGTGAGGCGAGGAATTTCATAGGCTGCACTTAAAGGAGGGTTGGTGCCCTAATAATCTCTGCTAACATTTCAGAGCTATTTCTCGGTAATTGAAAAAACCCACGTCCAGTGAGATTAACCAGCAGATGGTCAGTCACGTACAAAGAGCTGCAGAGGTTAACAGAAATGAGGAAGAGTAGTGGGGATGGGAGACAAGGGGTGGGGTGAGGCACACTCAGGCCGGGAAGGAGGATGAGGAGGAGAGTACCGGAGTATTTGAGAGAGGACACAAGAAGGCCTTGGAAGGCCCTTACCAAAGTGAAAGGCGTGTTGAACAGTGTGATCATGATGTCTGCCACCGCCAGGTTGACGATGAAGAGGCTGGTGGCCGAGTGCATTCGCTGGTTCTTGAAGATGACATGACAGACCAGGACGTTGCCGAAGAGTGAGAAGACGATGATGAAGGAGTAAGCCACGATGAGCAGAGCTTTCACCGTGGGCTTCTGCGACTCCGCCCCGTAGCGCCTCCGGCCCACAAAGTTCTGCCAGTCGGAGAAGGTGTAGTTGTTCCAGATGAAGCCAGAGGCGTTGGAGACCTCCAGGGCAGCCTCCAGGCTCTGCTCTGCTGCCAGGCCCCCGGGGCTCTCGGCGGCCCGCGCGGACTGGAGGAGGAGGAGCAGCAAGCAGGGCGGGACCATTGTGCCGGGGCCGGGGCCCCGCAGCGCAGGGTCCGGAGGTCGCGCCCGCTCGGGCTCACGGAGCGGGGCGCGCCTTGGCATCCGGGACCCGGCGCCCCGCGTCCGTTCGCTCCCTCGCTCGCTCGCTCGGGATTCTTTCCGCACTTTTATATCTCTGCTCCCACCCGGGCGCTAGCGAGGGCCTTTGCCTATTGGGCAGCGCAGCGTCTCTTGGGGCGACGGTGACGCGCTGGGGCTGACAAGCCTGGCTCTGCGCCCCGTGCCGGGCGGCGCGGCTGCGGTGCCCACGCCCTGCCCGCTCCGCTCCCGCCCGGGCGGTGCCGCACCGCACGTTCTCTGGGTTCTGCTGAGCCTCGGCTGAAGGAGGCGCGTGGGCAGAAGCACCCGGGGAGGCGAGCTGGAATTAAGTGGGGCCAGCTAGGAGCCTGGGTCGGGCTGAGAACCCCGTCAGGGACAAGGTTCAGTTCTGTTGGGTCGCACCTCAGCTGTCACCCCGGCGCAGTTTCAGGTTGAGGTGGACAAAGCACCCTAGTGGATCCCGGAACAAGGCAAGCAGTGAAATAGAGACGAAATTCGAGTTACTACTCTGACAGTCCCAGGAACACGACGCGGGGAGATTTGTTTGGCAAGGGAACTCTTTAGAATTAGTCATCCTGATGGATTGAAGAATCAGAGAATATGAGGTTAGCTGTGTGCCCCCCTCTGCCAAGAGCAGCGGGAAGTTGTACCTATAAGGGGTATTATGAGCCATGCTGCTTTTCAGACCCCGCCTGCTTCTCCAGGAAACCTTAAATCCTGTTCATCTGTCTTCATGCCTACTGAGAAGTCTGTGTCTGTCACCCTCCCTTGCCATCCACTTGCCTGACCTTTTCGTTAAGACTCTGGAGCAAGAGATGCAGTAATTTGTTGACTACTGGTAGCTGTACCCTTAGCTCTCCATTCTAAGGTCCTAATGTAGACTCTAGTGTCTCATTTCTCCCTACTGAGCATTGCCTTTGGGCTGACACCCTAATATAGAACTTAAGCCTAGGTTCTTTCCATTCTGTGCACTTGGAGCCAGGAAAAAGCCTACACTTTTGTCCAACCTAAACTGTGGAGAACAGTCTCCTACCTCACTGAAGTCTTCTTTTCTCTTTCAGCCTCAAATGGAAGTTCCAGACACCTATTTGGGACATTTCTAGGAGCATTAGGCATCAGTTTCTGTACCCTCTTTGAACTCCAAGTACATAGGCCAAACTCTTGTTGATTAACAATTAGAAAGTGGGCTGATAAGTGCCACCATAGTAAAATACAAGGTACACTATCCAGGTTGGAGAGTCAGGGAAGTGATATTAGAGTAATAATACCTCATCTCAGTCCTAACAGACAGCAGGAGACAGGTCAGGGAGGAGGAGAAAGAGAAGCAAGAGAAGGAGGAGGAGGAGAAAGGGGGAAGAATATGGAGAACTCCATTGGGAGGGAGTCATGGTCTACTCACAGACATGCAGGTGAGCAGGTTGTTAGGCAAGGTAAGTGGAGAGAGCTTGGAGAGGGATACAGGGACCTAAGAATGAGGGCTGATAGGTCATGCCAACAATTTGAACAATTTCCCAGGGGCAACAGGAATGCATGGAAGGGTGTTAGGAAAAGACCGACATGATTAGGCTTGCATTTCAGGCAGAACACTCTGGCGTGTCAGTGGAGAATGGAGAGACTGTGGCTTGAAACAGGAATGAAGGTTGCTTAAGTGATCTAAGAGTGGAGGGGGGACCTGAATCAATATGCTGGCAAGAGGATAAGAAAGGGAATCTGAGATTGGAGGGCAGAATAAAAGATGATTATGAAATTTAGTTTGGTTGTGTGAAACACAAAAGCATAAAAGATCTTTGGATGTCAATTCCTCCTAGAGCATTTAACCTTTCTCTCTAATTTTATCTTGCAAGTTCAGAGAAACCCACTCTTATCTCCACTTCCTGATGTCACATTCACCCTCAAGCCACTGTGTCTGGAGAAGATGGTGAATAGATGATCCTAGTTCTTCTGAAGGATGAGGCACTTCTCACAGGACTGTGTGACTGGGATAGCAAATTATACAGCTGACCCCAGAAAAATACAATACAAGGTACTTGACTACAGGATGTAAACCAGAGACTGCCCGTAAATCTGTAACTCAAGAGCTTGAATAGACTTGTTCCATCAAGATGATTTGGTACCATCTCATAAAAGGCAAGGCTGGAACAGGATGACAATTTAGAAAGCAGAATCCTGATCAGTAGAATTTTGCCCAGTTTCAAGAAAAAGCGTACAAGTAGAAGAGTTGCATTGCACATCAAGCACAAAGACCAAGATTCAAAAATCTCTTCCAAGCACCCTGCTTGGTGCTCTGTACAGACATATTAACCTGGGCCACCTAACTAATGACTTCAGTTTGATTCCTTACTCATCCTACCCACCCTGGAGATAGGAGAACATTTATGCATGGTGTCTGAAACTTTCTCTTTGAAAGAAGGGGTGAGGTACTTTAGTTCTCAGCTTTTCCTTGAAGTACATCACAGGACAGATTCTAGTGCATAGGTTTATTTAGGAAGTGAAGAAAACCACCAGTGAGGGAAGAAAGAAGAAAATGAAGGGAAAGTGGCCACTGAAGAGTTTGTTGTCTAGCTGGGTGCCACCAGCTTCACAGCAGTTGTAACACCAGTATCAAGCATGGACACCTGTTCTCCAAACAATTGGGTGAGGACCCTGGGACATCTACACATGGACTCCTGTTAGGCATCAGCTGAAGGCTTCTCCCAGAATGCATTAATTCTCTTGAGCTTCTGGCCTTCCAGCAGGCACTAAAAATAAACACAAGAGGCAGAAGATGGCCCACAGCAAGTGCTGTAAAGAGGTAGGTGCTTTGAAACTATCCAAGCAAAGTATGAAACCTAGAATCGCTTTCTTTTCTTTTCCCTATGGACTCAGCTCTGCATTTATACCAGGCATCCTGAATCCCCAGCCCAGCACTGGTGCCCCAGCTTATCCTGAACTTCTCAGACAACCCACTTTTTAATGAAGCAAGAATAGCCCTTCACTTTATGCTACACTAAGGCTAGGATATTGAAAATTCTTTCCACAGAGGCTGTGTATTATCATTACTAAGCAATTATGGGAAAATACAAACTACTGCTGCAAAATGAACCAACTCCTTTTATGCATTCTGAATAAAATCAAGTACACTATGTATAGTTAGTATGTGTTAAATAGTAATTAATGTCTACATGTCCAATAATAGATATTAAACATACCAAAGTTTAGTGCTGATTCAGATATAATATATATATATATATAAATATATATATATATTTTAAGACAGGGTCTCATTATGTAGCCCAGGTAGGCCTGAAACTTGTGGTAATCCTCTTACCTCAGCCTTCTGAGTGCTGGGATTATAAAACATATAACACCTGACTTCTTAGATTTTTTTTTTGTTGTTTGTTTCATTTCATTTTTTAGTCTTTTATGAGGTAGGTTCAGGCTGGACTTGAACTTGTAGCCCAGGCTAGCCTCAAACTCACTGCAACCCTCCAGCCTCAGCCTCCCAAGTGCTGGCATTACAGGTGTGCATCACCATGCCTGGCTTCTTACAGGGTTTTGAAGAGAAAGAAAAAAAAAGATAGTAAATCATTGTATAAGTATCTTAATAAAAAGGAAACAAAGAATTATAGAATACACAGGGGTCTTCAAAAGAGATGTCTCTGATAAGCCTCATTACACCAATTTTTCTGATACCACACAGTGCCCATTTAAATCACTATTTTCTATAAAGGTTGTACTTGAATGAAACCCTCACCACACCTATAATTCCCTTCTAGCATCAATTTCAATGGTACAAGGGAAGAGAATGCCATCAGCACAATGCAACTGAACAATGGACTGGTGTGCCTGAGAGTGAATCAACATTTGTTTGTTTGTTCATTTGTTTTAATTGCACAAGTCATATGTCAGCATACTTGGATTAAAAAGGAAACAAATACACCTGAAGATATACTTAAATAAAAATGCAAAGTATATGGATAGGCTAAGCCAGGAATTGCTTTCCAAGTTTTGGTAGGTTGGACCCACAGAGTAAAAATAAAAGGCATATTTAAGCCCCAATTTATAGCTTGTGATCTCAAATTAAATTTTAAGTTCCTTGAATTTACTCCACACTTCTACATAGAAAGTTTTATAAATGATGGCTTAGGTCTTGGACCATGCCAACCCGTTTAAGCCATAATGTTAGATGTACCATAGGATGGCTAGGCAGTTTTCAGGGTGCCATCTGACATAACCTGCTCCTCTTGAATCAAATGCCCCCTAGTGATCCCAGCCACCTCCAGCGGTTTAACCTTCCATCACTCATCAGTAACTCCAAGATCTGTAGCTCTATTCACTGCCTCTGTTGAAAGTTCCAAATCTGTGGTCCATATACACTGTTGAAAGCTCTGGACCTGTGTTACATATTCACCATTGGCTAGATGTTCTCATCTGAAATAAATGCACATTTAAAGTTCAGCAAGCTCCAAACTAAACTCCCATTATAGTCCATTCTATCCTCCTCCTTATATCTCTTTTTCTGTTCACTTGGGTTGAGAATCTTGGAGCCATCTCACACCGCACCAATTGCATGGTGCTATTTATTTGAAGATGCTGTTTCTCCACCTACTACCATCATCTCTGCCATCCCAGGGCCAGAAAAACTCTCTTTTATTAAGACCCAGTTCGAAGGTCGCTTTCCTGTGAAGAGGCTGGTCCTCTTGGCTGCCAAAGTCCCTGGGCAGGCAAGGTTAGTTTCCTTCAATCTACTGTTTTAACAGTGTTCCTATATGTGATCCATTCTCCGATACTGCGCTTCCCTTTTCATGGCTTCATTACCTGCTACAGGACTATCTTTTTACTAAATTGTCATGTCCCCCAGGCCAAGAATTGTTTTATTTTTAATGTTCTTCCTATAATCTAGCCCAGGACCCAGAAAGCACACATGAGCACAATTGTGGTAGATAGACTTGACAATCACCAGACAACACAGGATGTAAAATTTTCTCTGAAAATTACTTTACTAGGATCCTGGGGTATATCTAATCATTTAAAATTATGTAAGCCTCTTCCATCTCCTATATGTAAAATTTACCTTCTGTGAAAATAACTATTTTCTAGTTCTGTTGTTGATTATCCACTTAAAATGAACATTTTTTTCTTTAGATCTTGGAGGGAGCGAAGATAGAGTTTCTCTAATGGGTAGAGCCATGGGACTGATGTTTTGAGAGATTTTCCATAATTCTGTAAATTGAATCATATATCTTAGCACCAGCTCTAATTCTATGTGCTTGCAATTGAGCTATTTTTTTTCCTTATTATCTCTGCTGTGTGCTTTGTTTCAAACCAAGTCCTTAGAATGTGAAAGAGGATAATTAACTGTGATGTTTAAACCACTGAGTAATAGTGCTTCACAGAGGGAAATTATGGTTAAATATTTTATTTTTAACAACAATACAAAGTAGAACTCTTGTTAAAGCTATTTCTAGAAAGCATCACCAGGTCTGCAACTGATTTTCACAGGATATAAACAGTAGCTGTCATTGACACACTCTTGAAAAATGCTGAGGTTGTTTTTTTTTTAAATTACTGCTTAAGGGTATTAATTTTGAACTTCTGAAAAAGAAAAGTTGCCCTTTTTATATCAGTTTTAACATGACTTGTATAAATTGTGCTATAAGAAAGACAAATTTTAACAATTAAAGTTGAAAATTCTGCTTGCAGAATGGGACCAAAGGCTGTTGTAGTGTTTGAAGCAGGAGGATCACAGCTGTCAGAGGACAACACTGTCCACAGTGAAGTACACACGTAGAATGGGAGTGTAAAAGTCAGAGCTTACCTGCCAGTTGGAGCATTCCCAATGTCACTTAAGGACTTCACAAAAGCCTGAAGTTAAGGGTAGAGGAATAAAATCTAATCTAAATTGCATATGGAAAATGAACACTTCATTTATACTATATCTACAAGTTTAATTGCTAAATAAAAAATTCTATTTTCAGTTTTTTAGAAACCATCAGTATTTTTATTAGTGCATATTAGTTATACAGTAAAGCGGGTGTTATACTGAGTATGACAGACTTTGATCACCCCCACTGCCCTCTTCCTTCCTTCCCCTTTCCCCAAACCCCCTCCTAGTCTCCCTTCAGTTTTCAGATGGTTTTTCTTTTTTCCCTTTCTTAGAGTCCTCATATAAGAGAGAATATGTAATATCTGACTTTCTGAGTCTGCTTATTTCATTTAGCAAAATGGTTCCATCCATTTCCCTGCAAATGACATGATTTTATTCCTTACGGGTAAATAATATTCACATATATATATAGATATATATAGATATATATCTATATATATCTATATATCACATTTTCTTTATCCATTCACTTTTTTGATGAATACCTAAGCTTAGTTTTGTGAATTGTACTGCAATAAACATGAATATATGGGTATCTCTATAGTATGCTTTTTTATTTTAAAGAGGATAAAACAGAATAAAACAAATCAAAACAAATCAGTGTAAGAGATACAGACCTCAAAACATTATTAAATCAACAAGAGTTACCATAATGCCTTTTGATGACCTCAAACTAGCTGCAGATAACTTTGGACATAGTAAAAATCAAACAGAGAATAATAGAATAGAAACAATAAAAACAAGACAGCAAATGTATGCTTTTTTTTTTTTTTTTTTTAAGGACTATACTGAGGTATAGCATAGCTGGACCAAATGGTAGCTCTATTTCGTTTTTTGAGCAACCTCCCTACCAATTTCCACAATGGCTATATTAATTTATATTCCAACTAACAGTGTAGGAGGCTCCCTCTCCTGTCCCTCAATCCTCACAAGAATTTATTGGTTTTTCATTTGGTTTAGTTTGATTTTTTTTTTTTTTCTTGAGACAGCATCTCACAATGTAGGTCAGGCTGGCCTTGAACTCATTATGTGCCCTAAACTGGCCTTGAACTTAACAGTTCTGCCTCAAACCTCCCAAGTATTGGGATTAGAAGAGTGTGCTACTATGGAACTTTTGGTTTTTGTATTTTTGATGATAGAGTTCTGAGTGGGTGAAATGGAATCTTAGGCAGTTTTAATTTGCATTTCCTGATGCCTAAAAATGTTGAGAATTGTTGCCATTTTTTTCATAAATATTGGCCTTTGGTTTTTGTTTTGGAGAACTGTTAATTTCTCCATCTATGGGTAAGCATTTTTTTTTCATTTTGCTATTGTTTTTGGATTCTCTTTATAGTCCAGATATTAATCCTCTGCCAGAAGAGTAATTAGCAAAGATCTCCCACTCTACAGGTTATGTCTTTTACTCTGTTGGTTGTTTACTTGGTTGTGCACAGGCTTTTTAACTTATTGATTCTTGGTATTTTTTCTGTGGGTTTCTATTCAGGAAGTCTGCCTTCAAGTATTTCCTTTATGTTCTCTTCTAGTCATTTCAGAGTTTCCAATCTCATGTCTAGGTCTTTGATTCATTTTAATTTTTGATTTTAGTACATGGTGAGAGGTAGGGATCTAGTTTCAATTCTCTGCATATAACTAGTTTTCCCAGCATCATTTATTAAACAGGTTATTTTCTCTAAATAAACTCTGTACTTTTGACTTGTGGGTCAAGAATCAGATGGTTATAGTTTCATGGATTTGTTTCTTTGTTCTCTATTTCATTGGTCTATTTCTGCATTGGTACAATGCTGTTTTTGATACTATAGCTTTGTCTTATATTTTACACTATAATTCAGTCATTGTAATCCTCCAGCACCACTCTTTGCTCAGGATTGCTCTGCCTATTCTTTGTTGTGCTACCATATAAATTTTAGGATTTTTTCCCCTAGTTCTCTGAAAATATTGGAATCTTGTATTGATTGTATTATACTGTATTATATTGAATCTGGCTAAATAAAAATTCCCAAGTGACTTGTGGAAAATTCCTGAAGCCCCAGCCCATGTTCTTCCTAAGCTTTCCTTACCCCAGCCTTTTATTATACAATGTAATAATTACTGGCAATCTTTACCTTTACACCGAGTTTCCTTAAAGGTAGGTACCCTGCTCTTCTACTCTTTTAAGCCCAACTTAGCACAATGTCTTGGACAGAGCAGGCTAAATATTTAATGCATGAATACATGAAAACATAGATTGCTGAAAGAAAAGTTCCAACGCAGTCACAGAAATAAAGCTAATTTCACCCTCACTCTTTGACAACGGAAATACCACTTCTAAACACAAATGGCTGTGTTCTATAAGTAGAGATACAGCATATAAATTACAAAACTAATGATTCAGTTTCCTCTTTGCTAAAGACCTTCTTTACTATAGCTGAATACTGCCACTCTTGTCAGATTGGTTTAGTGGGCCAATTATACCAATAATCAATCTCTGACAATGACAATAATAAGTATCCTGTTATATTAGTGATCAGCTGTCTTCTATAAAGATTTTTTCTGAATATAAAAATTACTTTTGTTCTTGAGTATAAATGGCATTTGTGACAAAACTGAAAACTACAAAATTAAGAAAAGCAACATCTGCAGTTCTATTAACATTTTAGTGTTTTCTTTAAATTTCTTACATAATTGAAGTTTTATCAATTTTTTAGTTTATATTATTGAGAGAATTTTCCGTTACTAAATTTTTCTCAAAAACATTGTTCTAAATGGCTACATAATATTTTGTCTCATCGACTATCACAATATATTTGCCACTATAGTAAATAATGCTTGGTTAAATCATCTTTTTATATAAAAAATCTTTTTATATTTTTATATACTGTATTTTTAGACTTTTCACGTGGAGATTCATGTATCCACTATCTAGCTTCAATCCATTTCCTTGTGCTGGTCCAGACTGTTGGTTAGGATAGAGTCCAAAAAATAAAATTTCAGGCAAAAGATGAAAATATTTTAAATTTTAATTTAGCTAAATTGCTCTACAGGAAGGATATGTCCGTTTGTACTCACCGAAAGCAAGAGAGCACCTCTTTCACTACACTCTGGCAAACACCTAGTCATTTATTTGATTTTGTGAAATGTATTGCAGAGGATTTACCCACGGACTCTAGGCTATAAAAAGCTTACTCATCCAGAAGCGAATGATGAGATGGTCGGTCATTCAGACCTGGACTTCCATCCTCTAGTCCTTGTAGCTATGTGATTTATGCTAGTTGGTCCCTGAACGTCTGCTTCCCATCTAGTGGACAGAAATATCTACTTTAGGGGGCTGGGGATATAGCTCAGTGGCATAAAGTGTCTACCTGGCAAGTGCAAGGTCCTGAGTTCAATTCTCAGCACCAAAAAAATAAAAAACCTACCTTAGACGGCTTTGTGAGGATCAGATGCAGTGATGTTTACAAAGAGCTTAGCACACTACTGGCCCAATAAAAACAGCTTTGTGAAGTCATGTTTATTTGCTTGATTCACAGCTATCACTCAATATTGAAAAATAAAAAAAAGATCTGTCTTGACAGGTAAAAGTGGTAAGGCACCAAAAGTTTAATTTCATTAGGCTTTTTAACTATTTGCTTTTCCAGTCTAACTTTAAAATTCATACCCTTTGGTTATTTAGCCAAATAGTTTTAATATGAACACACACCATGTCCTACATATAGTTCAGTTCTTAGATGAAATCTAAGAATTAATCCTAAAGGAACAAAGCAGCTATATTCAAATATACATATATATTCTTTATGCTGTTTAGTACTTTTTGAATTTTCTAAAATAGCATTTTTTTACATTTAGGGGGAAAAATGATGTGATTTGGATAGAAAGGAGAAAAAGTTCCTATGGGTGGTTAGTTTTACTAGTAATTAGGTTCCTAACTGATGGCTACATTAAACTAAATCAGAAGAGTCCCAGCAGAAGCCTACTCTATCATCTAGTATAAATTGGTTTTGTTTTGTTTTTGAGACAGGGTCTTACTAAGTAGTTCAGGCTGGTCTTGAACTCACATGAAGTCCAGGCTGGCCTCAAACTCACCACAATCCTCCTGTTTCAGCCTTCCAAGTGCTGGGATTACAGGTGCTGAGCCATCACACCCGGTTCTAGTATAGATTTTTATCTAAATCATTTACATTTTCAACATGATGCAGAACACTCAGCATCTAATACAACTCCTGGTATCATGTGAAACGTCCTCCAAAAACAAAACAAAAAACCCTTGTGTTGTTTGCCCTGCCCAGGTCAGTTACTAGCATTAGACTTGACTTACAGCCTGTCCTGGGCCTTGCATTTCTTTTCTATAGGCTGTCTGTTCAAGCATGCTTCAGGATTTGAGGCTCATGAGTTCATCTGTAAAGACATGCCTCAGTTGATGGGAGGCAGTAGTTTTGTGGAAAAAAAAAAAAAAAAAAAAAAGGATTTTAATTCAGACAGAATTACACTTAAATCTCAGATTTATATGAAAATTCTTAATTTAATAAGGTTTAATATTTTACATAAATTTTAATTCTTAGATTTAAATCTCAACTTTAACACTCACTAGCTAAGTGATCTCATGATTAAACCATAACCATTCTCTATAAAAGGCATTCTTATGAGAAGTAAATAATATACACAGCTGGGTCTCCCATAGGCCAGCAACACAACAATTTCCCCTTCTTTCTTTTTAGCATCTACTGCATTTGGTACGAAGAAAAGACCTGCAGAAATGTGAGATGACTGTGATAAAGGCAGGTGGAAATGAGTAAAGAAAAGCCCCAGTTTCTTTGACGCTGGCTGTGTGGATGGAGAGAAATGTGGGTGAAGATACCATGACAATCAGAACTGCATGCAAGCCTGGGTTAGTTATTTTGCAAATGTAGGCAGAATGTAAAGGAAAGAGGGAAAGAGTCAAGGACCTGTAACCCCAGAACTCTGGGAGGCTGTGGCAGATAGACTGCAAGTTCAAGCCCAGCCTGGGCAATTTAGTGACTTTGGCAGATCAAGGGACAGTCCTGGGTACTGCAAAATAAACAAGCAGAGAGAGTTGAGAAGACAGTATGTGCTTTACCCAGGAAGGGAAAGGCAGTGTCATGCAGTCAAGAGAAACATTATTACCCTCTGCTGACAGAGCTGTGTCACAAATGGCAAAGGGACAAGTAAATGTGATAATATTTCATGTAGAAAATGGAAATATTCCAGCAAAAACAGAGTATATTTCTAAATTCACACAGGGAACCAGTATCAGTTTCTCTATCAAAGAAAATGTATAGGTAAGCCTGGAAATAAGATCGAGGCTTAAATTAAATAAACTCCAGTCTACAATAGTTATGAACTATAAGACTAAACTGAAATGTGGTATTTTTGTTAAAATCCTGTATTAGGTTATAGTAACATATGAAATTATGAAATTTAAAAATGTGAAGAGCCAAGAATTTTCACATCATTGAGGAATACAAAAAAAGTAGGATAAACTGTTCTATAAATAGAGATGTATTATTAAACCACAGTTATTAATTCCAAATTCTGGAACAGAATGTTCAGAAACAGATCGTGCAGACTGGAATAGAGCTGGTGAAAGTGTGGTCATTTCCATAAAGTGTTGGAGCAAATGCACTATTATATGGAACAAAATGAATGAATGAAACATGAACCCACAAAAATCACAAGATCCACAAAAATCAGTTCCTAGCTGTGTAATAGAGTTCAACTGACAAACTTCTGGAAGATAACACTGAAGAATCTTCATGTTAGGATAGGAACTGGTTTCTTAAGCAGGACACAGAAATATTAATCACTATTGATAAACTGCACAGAAGTCCAATTATAAAAAAATTCAAAAAGTTGTTCATTAATAGAACTTCTGTTCATAAGACACCATGTATAGAAAAAAATAAAATTCAGATAAAAAAAATTTTGACCACATGGAAAACAATTTCATTGCAAAAAATAAGCAAAATCAAAATATAAACAAACTAGAAAAACATTTTGCAATATGCTCCAAAGGTGGTATATTTCTTACTTAAAAAGGTTTTTATAGTAAGGGGAAAAAAAGGACAAAAAATCATAGAAAAATGGACAAAATACATGAGTAAGCAATTCATTAATAATGGATACTTCTTTAAAAGGTCCTTAAACTTATTTTTATAAGAGAAAAGCAAAATAAAACTACACTGAGATAGCATTTGTGACACATCATTGCAGTAAAGAATCAAAGTCTGATAGCATGTTCTGATGGCAAAGCTATGGCGAAATAGGCAGCCTTAGACCTTCCTGGTTGACTACAAAATGGCACCCACCTCTATCACGGTGAACTTGGCAATACTGAACAAAACTGGACATGCCTTTCCCTTGTACTCCATAGTCAAACCTCTGAAAATGTTCTTAGAGGACACACTCCTAAAATATGAAAGTGCTAACACACAATTAGTACCACAGTAATTGTAAATACTGAAACTATCAAGTTGCACAAATATATGAGACCAACAGGGAAAACTATATTTAATCTCGATGGAGTACCATAAAGCTATAAAGAAGTGAGGAAGATCTGTTAATGAAGCAATCTTTGGACATGAGAAAAACAGACCAAAAAAAAAAGAGAATCCAGTTATATCATGTACAGGTACCAATTCCCCATGATGAATGTGATCATTATGCATAACCTAAAATGTATCAATAAATGTAATCTTTTGCCTAAGAAGGGAGAAATTAAAATATATACAATTGTGCTTTGGCAAAAAGAAATGAGAAAGGACAGCAGAAGGGTGAGAGGGATAGGAAAGGGAGTGAGACTGTGAGTGCACATTTGAATTTTTAGGCGTTGTGAAGTATGTTAATGTTCTACATACTGAAAATCAGACCTTGCGCTACAGGGAAAAGATGCTATGTAGAAGAGTTACAGGACTATTGACAGAACTGGCACACGGACTGCAGATGAAGGCACTGTGGATATAGAACAGAATGTCTTTACTCCTCAGGGCCATCCACACAGGAGTGAGAAGCAGCGGAGCAAGACTCCGAAACCTGCTCTCCCACATCAGCACCTGGGAGGCTGACTACAAGTTTGAGCCTAGCCTGGGCAATTTGGTGAGATCTTGTCTCAAAATGAAAAACAGAAAAAGGGCTAAGGATGTAGCTCAGTACTGAGGCCCTGTGTTGAATCCTCTGTACCACAAGAAAAAAATGTACATGTTTGCATTTGTACATGAACGTAAGTATATGTATGTAAGACATATACAACGCATAGTTGAAAAATGTGACGAATGTGTAACTTAAAAAACTTGTAACTAACAGATACGTTGCCATTGATCCTCATAATACCCACCCTCTCACTTTGAACATGCTTATCCCATAGTTCTTTATACTCTTTCGGTTTTTTGTTTTGTTTTTGGTACCTGGAATTGAACTCGGGATCTTGTGTTTGCCAAGCAGGCGCTTGTGCCGCTGAGCTGTATCCCCGGCCCTACTCTCTGAAGCAGTTCTGGAAGTCCTTTTTAATGTCTTTAGCTGCTCTTGTGGCTGCTCAAGCGTTCTAAATCCATTCAAAATGTCTACTTGTCACGGTCATTTTGACTTTGGGGAAGAGCCAGAAGCCGCCTGGTACCAGATCCAGTGAATAAGGGGGATGAAGACACGCCGTAATGTTTTTATGGAACTACGTTCCCATTCCATGGCACCTGGCAGCAGCGCTCACCATACTTCTGACCATACCCCATAAAGCCACTCACAAGCTGGGACTTCCACAACTGCTTCACAGAGCAGCAAGGATGACAGAATGAGTATGTTCAAAGCAGGGGGAGTACTCTGAGGCGCATTAATGGCAACAAGTCTTTTACTGTAATAAATCTTTAAAATTTAAGTTTTAACTATGATGAGCAGGGTTATTTCACTGTTTATAGTAAACATTTTAATCAGCATAAAATAAATTCCTTCATATTTCCAGACTATAATAAGATCAAAAGAAATACAGCTATGCCTGTGATTTTTGTCTCCAGTAAAATTTGTTCAAAGTTGCATACATGGCAGCACGATCAGACAAGTACTTATGTAGACAAGTTATATTTACAAGCTTATAGGATAAAAATACTGCTTTTCAAAAAAAAATATAAAGTAACAAACTTGAAATTAAGCCAGCATGACCACAAATATTTTCCCACTAATGTTGGGCATATACACACGAATCATCAGGACTACACAGCAGCTGAGACAAAGCAGAGCATCACAACTAGCTCAGGAGCCAGCTCTTCTGGCTAGCTCACTCTAACACACAATCACCAGCCAAGAGCCCTTGAGAAATCACTCTACCACTTCTGACATAAAAGCATTCCAGATTCAATATTCTTTATTTGACCTAAAATGAACAATAACATTTAAGTCACACATTGCTGATGGTTTATTTAAAGGGTTAAAGAAGATGTGGAAAAAATATGGATGCCTAGGTAAGTACCAAGGTACTTACCTTGATATTAAGTCTAGAATATTTAACTACACAGTATGAGGTTGTAACTCAATAACATATTTTACTAATCATGCCAAAATTGGAGAAACATGTACCTTAGTATTTACAAAGTGCACATGAGGAAAAATTATAGGAAAACAGGTATTTTGATATGGAAGTTTGAAAACACTACATAAATGCATATTATTTTTACAATTTAAAAAGGGCTAAAATCAGCGATCTATCATGGGATATACAAATATGCATGGCAATAGCAACCTATGTGAACTGAAATCAAATTAAAATTCTAATATTTTGTAACAAACATTAAGTTCAAAATTCTTAAAAGGAAAAAAGTAAGCAAATGATGAAATGTGGACATTTTTCATGCAAAGATACAGAAGTCCTCTGAATTCAAAAACCAAATTTTAATATGTACAACTTTCTTAATAATTTTACTGATAGTTAACCTTAAAATGCCACAAAACACTATCAGTTAAATGTCTGACAAATAAAAAAAGGACATCAGATCACTCTGGGGGAAAGTTATATTAAAGTATTTTATATTTCAAACAAAAGTATACACTGGGAGCCTTTTTTTTTAATCAAGTTTTCTAATAAAGAATTTTTCTTTTTATGAAAACATAAAACATTTTTCTTCCTAAACTTGTATTTATAAATTTTACCAAGTTTACAATTCCTACAGTGACAAGCTGAACCAGGTGAAACACGTAAGACCACACATATATAACATTAGATGGCTAAATATGGTACTGCTGCATAGATTTAGTATTATTGCATATGTTCTAAATTTATTGCTACACTATATATGCTTAGCTTTTTCATTTCAAAACTGCGGTTGAAAAACTGTAACAGTACTTACAGGTGGAAGCACCACCTTGTGGCAGACTAAGCATCTGAGGGACAAAGTTGGGATGCTCACCCACTCCACAGGCTCCGGGGCGCCAGTGGTAGATAATCCACATTCTGACACACAGTGTACACTCACTTTCGAAGTATCTGTTAAACTGCATGACCTCTTTGTATTTATGGTAGGTAGTAAGTTCAGAATCTTATGAAAAAAAAAATGTTTTACATGTCCCTGAAATACAGGTCACCTGCCTAGATGCCTGGCTTTTCTGAGCAATCTTACTTCCTAAAACTGCCTAGAAGTGCAGTCTATTAACCAGGTATTTGCATAACAGGGAATAAGACACCAAGAAGAGATTTATTCTTTGGTAAACATGGGAGGATTCCTCACAAATGTTTTCCTCAGTATATTTTCATTACTTTTTCTCACGGCCTTCAAAAGCAATCACAAGTGTTCTGGAATCATCTGAAAGACTTCTACACACCAACATCAACAGCTCTAAAAAACTGTCACATAAAAACAACAGATTTTGATGCCTCAGTACAGAAAATCAAGATGTGTCACAGTTAACTATGCAACAATATTCAACTAGGAAGGCTTTTCCCATTTTATTCATATTTCTAGGGCTCAACACACACAAACTATTCATAAAAGGAATTAGTTGTAGAGATTTCTTCCGCTGTAACTGCATGAAATAGCTTTCCTCAGCAGCTCACTGCATCAGATCTTCTCACATCCTACAGAGACTTTTTAAAGAGAAAAGGCCTCATTCCTTTTTCCCAGGAACCCATAAGGGCACTTCAGTGACCATGCCTTCACACTACCCTCACACAAGAACATGTTAGCAACAGCCACCAACGGATGCTCCCCACTGCTCAGACCATGCTGGGGTGCCCTAGGCAGGGAGCTTGGGTGGGCTTACCTAGGAAATTTTACTTTCAGGAAATTCAGAACCTCTAGAAAATTATTAAAACTATGAAGGGGTTAATTTTGTTTTTGAGACAGCCTCACAGTGTAGCTCAGGGTGGTTTCAAACTCACATGATTCTCCTGCCCTAGCTTCTTGAATACTGGAGATACAAGCAGGTGCCACCACCTCACCCAGCAAGGTTAAATTTTATAGGCTCTTTCCTTCAACTTTGGCTAAATGTAACACTGAGATAATAACAGTCTTTCATCATGAAATAGAAATGGGTTATAGTGGATTAACTTTATTTCCTAATCAAGGACGATCTTCAGACAAACTTCTTATTGAGTGAAATGTACTTGTCAGAAAAATATTTTAAATTCTCAGATAATAATTACCAGATTAAAAAAATAAACAGAACCAATACTATGTTTATGTTGCTAAAACAGGTAAATCATCTTAATAGAGTAATGTGAATCACGTTCAGGAAATAATACTTAAAACATAAACCTTTATACATTAGCTTCTCTTAAGTCTTCTTCAGATTCCTCAGTTAAGAGCAATAGTTAGAAAATCCTCAACTGTCAACTCAGCTTGCAAAAATATTCCAGTTTTTCCTGTATCTTGGAATTTTGGAAGTTTCATTAAATACATTATCTTCTGTTTATTCTTAAAGAATTAGTGTTCATGAAAGGATCATCATCGTCGTCCTGAAATAACACAGAAATTTTAAGTCAGTGACTGCTCCAACCTTCCCTGAGGGAAGACAGACACACTTACAGCAAAATAGTACCAGCGAGAGTCACTTTCTCTTTTCACCTGGGGTAGATTTCATTTTTGTTTCCTTTATAAACATGAAATATATAAGTTCAATTAAACTCTTAGTGAGTATTAAAAATAAAACTTTATTTGGTGATGTATTGTGTGTATATATACCTACAATTGAAAAATATATATTTCCTCAGTTGTTAACCCCACTAACACAAATGAGGTATTTTAAGACAGGAAAAAAAAATGTAACCTATATATCTTTTTTGGTTTGTGAATACCAGTAGCTTTTTTTCATTTATAATTTATTACAGGTGACTGCTGTCCTGGAAATTAAGTCAAAATATAATGAAGCCAGCTTGTGGAGAACTAACTCGAAAATGGCTATAATTCTTCATTCCCATCATGCATTTAATGCCTGAAGTGACAGCTATCCTCAAACTAATGCAAGAAATCATTCAGTAAAGCAATCTTTCAAACACTATTTTGGAAACAGCTTAAGGAATTATTTCAAAAGTTCCTGAGGATGTAGATAATAGGCATAGTTAGAATAAAGAGGAATATGAAATGTTAACCAATGTTAAAATGTTAAATACAGGGAATGAAATCAATTAACAAACCTTGGATAAGCCCAACTTACATAAATTGGTTATAATCTGTAAATATTCAGAAGATAAAAACAAATTTATACATTTCAGATTTATGTTTCCATTTGTTAAGACATTGACAAAATAAATTATTTCTTGATGTCAGACCTTACTGGTGGTATTAACAAATTCAAATGTTAGCTCATGAGATGGATGTCTTGAGAAACACAAATTGACTTTGATAAAAAAGAAACAAAAAAACCTGATTTTCATGATTGATTTTCTTCTAATATAATGTTAAGAATCAAAGGCCGAAACTTATTACAGATAAATCCAAAATGAAGTATAGGAGACAATCTGCTAACAGTTCTCCTTTCTGGTTACACATGACCTAGCAGTCAACTTTTAACCAGAGGCATATCCAGATGTTGTGCTCATTGTCACCTGGAAGCAACATGTCAGCATTGCATAGATACACTGAGCTCCTGCTGCCACCTTGCTTTGAAGCCTAACTTGTGGTGAGCCCTCTCAAGCTATGTTAAAATTATATAAAAGACAGACAGTAAGAAATGTGGAGATAGATCTCCTGCAAATGGGAAGCAGACCAAGAGATGGAGCAGGGCCAGGGGAAGGGGATGAAAAAAGAATTAAGATGTGTTATGTAAATGTACCAACTTCTCACAAGGAATGTAACCTTTATGTAACGCAAACACGCACTAATAAAAAAATAAAAATTGAAAGAAAATCACAGCTGAGACAAAAGGCACATGATAGCAGCAGTCAATGCTCTATGGAGAGGAGGGAAACCACAGGCTGAAATGTGGATGAACCTTGAGGACATACTGCGAAGTGGAATAGGCCAGTAACAGAGATGAACACTGTGTGATTCCACTGATACGACATACCTGGAATAAATACATTTCTAGTAAGAGAAAGTAGAATACTATAGGAGTGGCTGGCGTATGAAGAATGAGGAATTATGCCAGATTGCAATTTTTAAAATTTTTTTGTCTGAAATTGTTGTATGCTAACCTAGAAAAATTCAAGCAACAAGAATCTGAAGAGAAAAAAATTGTTGTGTTCCACTGTTATGGTCATTTAAAAATGGAATGCTAGGCATTTAATGATTAAGGGGTATACAGTTTCAGTTTTGGAAGATGAAAAAGTTTGAAAGATCTGTTTTACAACAATGTGAATATATTTAACACTACTGAACTGTATATTTCATGGTTAAGATGGATTTTTTAAAAATTGTTAAGATGGTTTTATGTTATGTTCTTTTACTATAATTAAAAAGCCTTTTAAAGGAAAAATAAATAAATGAAAGGGTGACACACCTAAGGGAAGTACTTTCAAGCAATTTTAACAAAAACTTGCAAAAGCCCTTCCAATAGCAGTATGGCAGTTATGGAGGAAAGGGAAAGGTCAGGATTCTTCAGTCCTGTAGGTTTAATTCATTTTAACTGAAACACAGGTAACAGAGACAAGAGCAAATCCTAACTATACCTCTCCCTACTCCTCTTCATTAAAGTTAGAGGACATTTTAGTTTACGAATTAAGGGTTTTTCCTAAGTAGCATTTTGGTCAATGTCCAAGTACTTCTGTGCCATGAAAATCACCACCGTGTACCATCTTATATATGAAATGTGTGGTGCACAGAGTTGGTCCTTATAAGCATTCTGTTAAAGTAACATTAAAGCTCTTACATTATTATCACCATCATCTCTTCAAATATAAGTGGCAAAAGCTAGGAAAACTACTTCCATCTGTTAATTTGGGCAAATTACATAAAAGCTGAGTGAACACCATGTTTTAACAAACTGCATAATTACATCGCTGAGCACTCACAGTGTTACTTTTTGATTTTTAACATTATAGTTGAAAGGAAGGCTACTTTAAAAAAAAAACTTTTAGCAGCTATCTAGCAGCCTCTAATTTATAATTTAAAAACAGTTTAAAAGGTAATATTATTATTTTATTACCTCTTCTGATTCAAAATCAACCCCCTTAGCTATTTGGCTCTGGGGTGCATGCTTGCTGCCTGATGTACTTGACCACCTGTAAAGAGGTGAGAAGGGAAAGCCAAGACAATGATTAGAGCATCTAACAAAAACACATTTCTAGATAATACACTGCTAGATAATTCTCCTCTATCTACATTAGAGGCAATAAAAACTTAATGGTAAGAGAAAGACCTCTGGAACCATGGTTTGGATTGCAGCTTTTCCATTTACTAGCTATGAGGCTTTAAACAAGTTATTTAAATTCTCAGTGGCTCAATTGTGTCTGTAAAATGGGGATAATAATTTTTTAAAACAGACCCTTTGTGTTAATATGCTTAAACACTTAAAACAGTATCTGTTAAGTACCACAGAGATTTTTACTTATTATTACTAGTTTTTATTACATATTAAAATTTATCTACTACTATCTCCCACTTTTGAAAATCATGGCAACATTAAAATGTTTTTAATTCAAATCTGTTCTTTCCATAGCAATGATTTGAGGAAAGGGCCACCGCTTGCCAGAGCTCTTTCTTCTACCATAGTCCATGTTCTAAAGGACCATGACCACACATTATTAAAGTTCTGCATCACAGGATTTCACATATAATTATATACTGGTTCAGTCATACTTTAATGATTCCAATGCATTCAACTCTTTTCATTACAATTTAAGTCACCTAAAGCTAGTGACCATGGTAAAACATTCATTATATGTTCTATCAGATCTAATCTATTGCTTGCACATAAAGTATTAAAAAGAGTTACTGATTATTTTCTTAAATATGTTCATTAAATGAGCTTTAGGTAAGCAGTGTTCACTCAAAAGGTTAATATATAAAAGAAAACAGTAATACTGAGTCAAGTCAAGCTTAATAGAATCCGGCAAGAAACAAAAAGGATCAAAATATGTGAGTACTCTGAAGGCAGAGTAACTACACGACACTCCTTTGGTGTTCAGCACAGCATCATATGTAATTAAGAATATAAAATATGGTAACGAAAAACAGTTGAAATAAAATTAATAACAAAATACAAAATTATTTTCCATTTATTGAGAAACTAAGTCTTTGGTCAAGAAAACCACTGTATAGTAAATACAAAAATAAATAAAAACCAAGTTATTTAAAATTCTTTCCCCAGTCCTGGGGTATTAACCCAGGCTCTCGCTAGGTATGTTAGGTACTCTACAGCATCTTATCAAATGCTGAGACAGGGGCACACCAGCTGCCAAGCTGGTTTTGAATTTGTGCTTCTCCTGTGGTAAGGCTTTGAATAGCTGGAATTTCAGGCACACAATTTTAAGTTATTTAAATTTTCAATAAAAATGCTTGTAATAATGCTGCATCAGGTTTTATGAATTAGGCCTTCATCTATTTTTTTTCATTTCTCTACAAACTTTAATATTTGAAAGTAATTCAAAAATCATACAAAAAGAATATAATCATAGAATCCTGGTTAATTGCCATCTTTTTTTTTTTTAGGAAGTTTCTGACCTACCTTTGATCTGTCTTCGGAGTGGTAGGGAAAAGGTCTTCTTCCTCATCTGATTCATCTACCTCAATTGTCTAAGGAGAGAAGGAAACAAAACAACAAATGTTTTCTTGAGAATGGAACACCTGAATAAAAAATGAATTAAAATAACTGAATTATAATATAGCTTTTTCCCCCATATACAAAAAAAGCACAGAAAGGGCCAGGAACCTCACAGGCAACAACTATTAACATGAAAACCTATCTGACTTCCATCTGGTATCTTTCATTCATAAGCATTGTTCTCTACTGTGGATCTTAGCTCACTTCTCTCCAGGCCATCTCAGAAGCCTGGGCCCTGAAGAACACTTATATTGGTTAGTGACTCACATAGGCTTGAGAACAGCTATGTCCTGTGATTTTCTTCTTGAGTTCTGATGAGGAATTAAATCTTCAGTGTTCTGAAGGTGTAAGGTATCAGACCATGTGGGAAGCACTACATAGATTTCCATTACCTTTAGCCTTCTTAAATACCATTTGTAGGTGTTAAGATCCAACAAAGAAATTTCTGATTTCTCATTCCATCATGCAAATAACTAACCATTCCTCCACATTTTATGTAGTGTGACACCTGACACACATGTGCTATGTCTTTATCTGACATGTAAATGAGTATGAAGCCAAGGATAGTACCTAAGGCCAAGGACTTAACTAAATATCCTGCAACACAGCAGATATTCCTGCACAAAAAAGAACCATTTGATCTAGAATGCTAACAGGCTTGCTACTGAGAAACTCTGATATGGGAGGAAGAGTACTGGCTTAAGACACATGGAGTTTGAAAGTGGGGTAACAGACTCCTGAAATCTGAAGAACAACAGGACCATGCTAAATCTAGAGCAAAATGCAAAGATTCTTCAGTCATTTATTCTGCACTGAGTCTACTGATACAGACTTTAGTATGCAACAAACCTGTCTTCAATATTAGTATTCCATACTACTTTGGGTTCAGCATTTTTATTCTTAAAAATATTACTGTATGTAAATGCTTAACAGGTTTCTAAGAGTGTGGACCATTATTATTATAAAGAGAAATTTTTTAAAAAAAACCCCTATATTCCCTCATTGTAGATAACTGGAATCAGCTTTAATGTTTCATACATTTTCCTCTTTGACTTACTTTGTAAGTAAAAAAATTCACAATTCATAATGCAGGAAACAAAAGACTATTAAAATAGAACCCATAAAACTTCCTTACCTCTGAATAATTCTTAGTAGCAACATTGCGGGAGGGCTGCTGTCTTGAAGATTTAAAAGCTAGAATATAAAACAAAATATCCATTATGTAATTCTTGAAATGAAAAAATCTGTACTCTCTTCCAGCTGTAGGTTTTTCAAGTCTTGCTGCAAAAATCCACGATGATCAATTATAAAACCATCTGCATTTTTTAAAATCAGAAGGGACATGGAATTACATGTTCACTCAGTGTCTAGCCATCATTCTCATGCTCTCCTAGTTTATTCAAATATAGTAACAAGCAGTATTTATAAACAGACTCACACTTAAAATACTTTATTATAAAATATTCCAAGGATAAAATGTGATCACCCAACCAACTGAACCACAAGTTCAGTGAAGGCAAGCTTCCTTACATTTTTGTAATTAATGACAGGTTTTCAGTGGCTACATTATGAGCTTTCTCATTTTCTTCTACTTTGGCAGCCAATATTCAGTCCCTAAAAAATATATAATGGATAATTCTACACAACAGCTTATCTTTTACTACATGAAAAAATTTCCCTTTGAATCCTTTTTGTGTGTGTGCTTTGTAAAAATTTAGCTAACTCTTTACAAATGTGATCAAAACCTAAATTTTATTTATTTATTTTCAAGTCCATTTTATTTCAAAGAGGAAAAAAACTAGACAAAATTTCAAAGCATGTCAATCAGGGGGCAACAATGGTACACACATTGTGCATTGTCATCCCCAAATCATTCACCCAGAGCACAAGACACCTGTATTCAATTGTCCAAACAATACCAGCACAAATCTTTCTCTTCAATGAACTCAGAAATCAGTAGCATATCTTAACTATTTTTTCTATACATATGTGCATACATATAATTATACATATATTGTTTCTTTCAGCTTCTCACACTAGTGAGACAATATGATATTTATACATACGTGTGATTTATTTCACTTGTGAGTATGGTCTCAAGTTGCATCCATTTACCTATAAAAATCTCCAGCTTATCCTTCTTTATAGCTGAGTAGTACTCCCTTGCATAAAAATACCACATCTTTTTTTATCCATTCCTCAGTTGATGAGTATTTACGCTGTTTCCAAGATCTAACCATTACAAAGTGCGCTGTTATAAATATGGGTGCACATATATCACTGTTATATGTTTTTAATTCTTTGATGTTTTTATTCCCAGAAGGGGAATAGCTGGGTCAAATGGGAACTCTAGTCCTAGCTTTTTGAGGCATCTCCACGCTGATTTCCATAGTGGTTGTACCAGTCTACACTCCCACCAACAGCAGAGAAGGGTTCCTTTTTCCCCACAGCCCCTTTAGCATTTGTTTTTGGTTGATTTTTTTTGATAATTTGATATTGTCAAAGACAAGGTGGCTTAGTGTGTCTGAAGTTGTTTCTGCATCTTCTAACATGTTCCACTGATCTTCAGGTCTGTTTTGTTGCCAGTACCACACTGCTTTTATCACAGTAGCTTTATAGTATAATTCCGAGTTAGGGACTTTGATGCCCCCTGTCTTGTCTTTGTTGCACAGGCTTGCCTTTTACTATTCTAGGTCTCTTCTGGTTCCAGACGAATTTTAGGGTGGTAAAACCTAAATTTTAAATATCTTATTAAGTTTATTTTCTTATAAGCCTTGCCAGTTTGCTAATATCAAATTTCCCCAAGACAATCCCAACCAAAACAAGGCAAAGAAGGAAAGAAGATTAGAAAAACCAAACACCCAAAGAATCCTTCTCCTAGGCAGAAAAACCTAAGGGATCTTTCTACCTTGCCTACATTAATTATTTCCTCACGTTTAAAATAACTTTGTGAAGGGGCCAAGGATATAGCTCTGTGGCACAGCATCTGCCTGGCAAGCACAAGATCCTGAGCTCACTTCCTAGTACCAAAACAAAAAGAAAAACAAAACAAAAAACTAAAATAACTGAGGAATAAACTATGAAATGATTAATTGTCAGAAAAATAAGCACTATGTTTTGTCAGGGAGGTAATACATCAAGATGGCTAAAAGGTTTGGTTTTGGAGTTACTCATTCTGATTTCCTTCCCATTTGGGTGACTATGGTCAAATTCCTTGGTTTCCTTAAATCTCAATTTCCTCACCTGTAAAATAGCATGAGTACTTTAGGCAGACAATTGTGGAAAGGCGAAAGAGGTATTTAAAGGAAATTTCTCTGGCTGGTGCCCACCAGGCAGTAGGCATTCACACACAGGCAGCTGTTAATGGCAGGAAACATAGCAGCCGCAGTGGAACTCTTCACTCTTGGTGGTAAATTACATGTAAAAGCAAGGGGTACAGAGGTATCTTTTATTTGTCTCTCTCTTTGTCTTCTGCACACTAACTTCAATGGAAAAATCTGGGCTGTCAACTCTTATTTACAACTGCTGCTGGCTAAAAGTGTAATTTCCATCTTTGTCAACAAAATTTCAGTAGGACAATAAATCTCCGTATTTCATGGAGATTATTATAGTAGAATTTAGCCTTTATTTATTTCTTCACTCCTCCATTTAAAGTGAATATCTAGAAGTTTACAGCCTTAATGTTGCTTCTGTCCCAGTATGATGACAAATACAGTTAGTACTCCTTGGTTATTTTGTTAGACTTGAAAAACACCAAATCTTAACTTGGAAAAAAAATGTTTCATGTGTTCATGTTAAAAGTAGTTTTTTAAAGGCCCATCTTGGAAGTAATCAGTTAAATTAGCCTTAGATCAAATCAGTTAGATGAAGCCAAATTTAGACCAATGACATGGCTGTAAATAGCAGCATGTGAGGAACCATCTGGATCTCGAAGCTGTGGGGAACCTCAGATTTTATTCCTCTACCCAAAGGCAGGCTGACACTGGAACGAATATCAGCAAATATCTATGGGGGACACTACATATATATAGGTTTTAAGGTTAAGGATGCAATTTTAAGCAATCTCAAAAAATCTGGATAAAATGTTTGAGTTTAAGGCTGTAGGGGCAATCAGCAAAGTGGGTACACAGAGCTGCGGGTCAGGAACTGCAGGGTGACCTTAGTCTCACACTAAAGTTTTTATCACCCTTGCTTCTTGTTTACCAGGGGTAAGCTACTGCCACTAATGCAGAGTTTGCCATTTGTACCAGGCAGTTCAATGTCTCTCTCAGGTCACTGTCAGGCTACTCCTGACAAAATGTAACATCGTCTTGAGCATAGGATATAGCTTTCAAGGTAGTGCTTGCCAAGCATGTGTGAGGGCCTAGGTTCAATCTCCAGCATCGCCAAACAAAACAAGTATATACTATTTACCTTCACAAGTTTATTATAAAATTTCCACTAATATAACAGTAGCTTATACTAGAGCTTATATTAGCTTCTACTGAGCTTCCATAGGTGCTAATCAGAGTACTATATATACTTAAGTTTATTTAAAATAATTACACCTTGAACTAGTACCACATTGTTAATTTCATATTAACGGATCTGAGGCTTCATGAGTAACCACCCTGACACTTTATTCTTTTTTTTTTTTTTTTTTTTTGCCCTTTTGAAACAGGATCTCTCTGCAATTCAGGCTGGCCTTGAGCTCACTTTGTAGTCCAGGTTGGTCTCCAACTCGCAACGATCCTCCTGCCTCAGCCTCCTGAGCGCTGGGATTATAGGCGTGAGCTACCACACCCGGCTCCTGACACTTTATGCTTATTGAAAGCCTAACATTACTGATTCTGTACTCGATAACTCCCATGCATTTTCTTAGCAATCTTCCACACAACACAAGGAGGTAGAAGAAGAAACCATTACATCATTTCACAGATGACAACACTGAAAGTTATTAAAGATGGAAAGTTTAAGTGAGGAGTTAGGATTCAAAGCAAGGTCTTGACTTTACAACCACTCACCTTTATGCTATGCAATCTCTAAATGACTTTCATCCAGTTCTTCTCAGGGATTTAAGGAGCACTTACTGGCACTATGCCAGGCACAGGAGGCACAATTGATGAACAAGAATAATTCAGTTCCTGTTCTCACAGCACTTACCATGTGAGGGCACTGGACTGGACTGAACCCAGCCTGACTCCAGAGCCAGATCTTAATCACAATGTTATGCTGCACAGGGGACCACAGTAAAGTTTTAGAGTGTAGAGAGCCCTTTCCCAGATCTTGTCTTGGTCTTGAAAGTTTATATTTGCAATCCCTTGGGGAAGTTATTGGAATTCTAGCAAGTTAATTCCCATCTACCACTTCCACTGCAGCCCTAGGAGAAAATAAAGACACTAAGACATATATACAGTTGTGGGGAGCCAGGAGGTTCTAAGTCCAGCCAAGATGGTGGTTCACCGGAACAAAGGCCTGGACTGAGGCCCAACACAGGTTTTATTAATCTGCCATGAGAGGAGTGGCTCCAGGATGAGTGACTGTGAGAATGGCAGGAAATAATGAGTACTGTGTGCTAGGCTAGGTAAGAGGCCTGAGATCACCTCTGCAACATGCAGCGGGAAAGAAACGCAGAGAGAATAATCTGCATAACAACCGAGGTAATACCTAATATTTTGGGGTCAGTGCTTCAGCTCTGATGTACAGTCTTTTCGGCCTTAGGAAGTCACAGGCTCTTATCCTGAGGCCCTGAGTCCTGCCTGGCACAATCATGTTTTTCAGGAGTCAGTGGGTGAGGAAACAGCAACTGTGGCTTGCTTCAAAGATCACACATCAGCTCCTCAACCAGCCCAATTTACACTGCTTAAAGCCAATGGAAAGGACAAAGAAATGGCCATACAGTAGGCTAGACTATAATTCACAAAAACTGAAGCTTCATATTAATTTGGTTTACTGATATAGTCCCTTCCATAGATGAATATTATTACTGATGAATATTAGTACAGATGAATTATTCTTATTACAGATGAATATTATTACTGAAAGATCTTAAGTCAGGCTAACTTATAAAGCACAGTAACTGGAATACTGAAATACTGGTACTTGTATTTCTACACAAAAGGCAGTTTTATTCAACACTATCAACAGGCGACAGCAGAAGTCATTAAAGGAGGCTTCTGAATGCATCACTGCATAGTGGCTCTAAAAGAACTGATTCCAGAAAACTAAAATTGTGTTCTAAACCTCTATGATGCAGAGTCCTCCACATAAAAGGAAACAGGCACACAGGAGTATCAATTTATAAACAAGGATAAGATCAAAAAAAAAAAAGATTCGATGAACTGTTCACTGAGGCTAAGTGATTCAGATAAACCCCTCTGCTGAAAACAACTCAAATAGTAAGAAAAACATTTCTCTTCCAATAGCATTTGAAGAGCTGATCTCATAATAAGGAATTATTGGGCCAAAGCAGAAGAAAAATTAGAAACCAGAGAAGCAAGCAGTCCCTTTCCCTGAGGATACCTGTCATTCAGGGACAATATTAACACTGGCTGTGAGGGCTTAGAGGAGAAGGGAGAGAACTGCCTGCCCAAGGTAGAAGCACTATCCATTTCTTCCCTACCTAGTGGAGACCTTCACTGGCTAAAGAGAGATGTAGACAAACAAGATTTCACAAGCATACATGACTGGACTGGCATAGATAACCTTCTGGTTATACTATATCCATAGTTTAAAGTGATTTAAGACTTGAAGTACCCTAGAAGCCTTGAACTCAGCTTCACTCAGTACCTCAAGATTATTCCTTTAAGATTATTCTAAAAACAACAAATAGCAAAGCATGCAAGAGAATAAGTCATGGTGAATGAAAACCAGCAGAACCAAAAATCAGAAACAAGGAGGAAAGAGGCCAAAGACATCCTGAATTTGGTTATTTATTAGGCACAAAACATGAAACAAGTATCTTTACTATGCACATACAAAAAATTAAACATGGGCCAAAACATCACCAGAGAATTTCTGAAAACTATTAGAAACAAAAGATTGCTGTGTGTGGTGCACATGGCTGTAATCCCAGCACTTGGAAAGATAAGGAAAGAGGATTACAGAGAGTTTGAGGCCAGGCTGGGAAACACAGCAAGACCCTCTCTCAAACCATCCCTGCAAAAAAGAAGACATTCAAAATTCAAAGAATAGATTTTAGAGTAGATGAATACTGATCAGGTATAAATATTCAGAATGTACCACAGGAAGAGAAAACAAGGTATGAAAGCAACTGAGTCCTGGGAAGACAAAATAAAAAGATAGCATATTAATTTAACCAAAAGCCCAGAGGGAAGGTAAGACAGTAAAGGGGAGATAATATCTGAAAGGAGAACAATGAAAACTATTATATAAATAACAAAAAACACACTGATTTATGAAGCCCAATAAATGCTAAGAAGATTTAAGAAAAAGAATTCTGTATTTTGATTTATGTTAGCAAAACTACAAAACACCAAACACAGTAAACTGAGGGGAAATAAGATTACTTAAGAAAAGCTGCCAGCTTAACTAACACCTGAGGTCTAAAAGACAATGAAAATAACAAGGTTCATTTTAAGCAATTAATTCTACCCTTGGTGTCAAGCAATATGTCACAGAAAATAACCCGGGAGGAGGAAAGGCATGTTGGGTTAAGGTAATTACAACCTATAACCCTATCACTTGTAGGCCAACCAACTTTTAGTGGTTAACATGGAATTATCATATATTTTACTCACTTACTATGTTACTCTTTTTCTCACTTTTTTATAGCACATTTCATATATTCCTATTACAATATTTGCCAGGCTTTTTGTTCCATTTATCATCTCAGAACATCAAGTATGGAATGTACTACCATTTCCAATTTACATGTAAAATAACTTAGGACAGTGAGTGGCTTGTCCAAAACTATAAAGGTTTTTCCACGTTGAACTGTGAGTTGTACTCAGAGTGGGTCCTTTACAGTACACCATGCTGTCTTTTTAAAAATCTGTTTTTGCCCTTCTTTGCTTTATACTCCACTTGTCTGAATGGAATCTTTTTTAAAATGCTCCTCTCTAGAAGAGAAAAGTCAGTGCCTCCCAAGAATCGGCCATGCTGGGACTGGGAGGACCCAACAAGAAGCCAAATAGCCAGCCTTTCTGGTAAGCTGTACAAGTTCCAGGAAGAGAAAAGTCAGATGAGGCAGCACCTCCTATGAGCCTACTGGCGCAAAATGAGAATCAAACACTATCCACTCCCTCTACCACCCCCATCCCTGCTAAGTAACCAGCAAGTTCAGAGGGCAGGCTGAGTTGATAGCATACATAAAGCAACTAAATGCTTTTAATGTTTGGTTGATTTTGTAGGCCTGGGGCCAGCAGTCTGAGCCTGTCTAGGGAGGATGACAGTATGCAATATAGCAAATATGGGGCATTTCCTTCTATCTTGTCTTTGAAATCCAATGTTGTCCTGTTTTGCTTTGTTCTGATTGATTTGTTTTATTCAATATTCTGTTTTGACTGGTTTTATTCTGTTTTGTTTTTGGTTTAATTTTACTATACCTGATGGAATAGACAGCTAATGTGAAGATAACAAGATATACTATGGTAAGCTATTATTTTCCTAGTATCCTGCTTTGAAGTTCTGTACCAATTTTGCTGCTTTGTTTTGCTTGGTTTTGTTCTGTTTTGTTTTGTTGGATTTTACTATCTTTTTTTGAAAAAAAGCTCCTCTCCAAAATGTAATAAACAAGTTTCTGAAGTCAAAAGCTAAGGTCTTAGGGGATTTTCTGAAGCACTGAATAATATTTGAGTATAAAGATAGCAATAGAATTTCTGGTAAGAAGGTACCTTATGAGCCTAAACAATCTGATGTTCGTGTCCTTTCTCTAATGTCAGGTGTCATTCAAGAAAGGTCAAACATTTCCTTTAAGGAATTGACAACACTTCCTTCTAAGGCAGCTTATTATTGCATTTTTATATTAATTAGACAACTCTGTGTAACAGATTCCTCTAGTAAGAACTAGTAAGTAGGTTTCTAATCTTATCCTGCTCTGGAAACTATGAGGGATGCTCAAAATATATGGTGAATGTTTAACATTTTTAAAACACATCTATCACTGTGAAAGCACACTGTCATTAATCCCCTCAAATTACCCCCATACATTCATACACACCCTATCCCACCATTCTTCCTGCTGAAGCAGTTCTAGAAGTCCTCTTTCTGCATGTCTTTATGATGTATAAACTACAAAACTACAAAACTACAGTGAGTGCTGCTACCAAGTGTCATATAACGGAAAGGCAGGCTCATGAAAACATTATGGTGTGTCCCCACCAACCTTACTCAATAAATCTGGCACCATCTGACTTCTGGCTCTTCTCCAAAATCAAACTCACCATGAAAGGTAAGCATTTTGAATCAAATCTGGACATCAAGGCAGCTACAAGAGCTCAAATAAAGACACTGAAGAGGACTTTCAGAACTGCTCCAGAAAGTGTAAGAACAATAGAATGTGCATTGAAAGTGAGAGGGAGTATTTTGATGTGGATTAATGACAGTGTCTTTTACGATAATACTGTTTTAAATTTAAACATTAATGTATTTTTAGACCATACCTCATAGTACCATAGTCAACAACTGGTTCTGGAGTCCAGAAAATATAGGATCAATCCGAATTCTAGTACTGACTAGTCGTGAGACCTTAGGTGAGTTTCCCACTTTTTAAAGGCCTCAATTCCCAATTCTGTAAAACAGAGGTAATATAAATACCTTTTGCACAGAGCTGTATAAAGGTATTTCATAAAAATTAGCTACTATTGATACTACCAGTGATTTTAACAACCAGGACAAACTGGCTTAGCTCAATTCATAAAATGAGGGCATAAGTAAAGTTGTCCTTAAGTCTTCCAAGTTTATCCTATCAGATAATTTGCTAAAATCAGTGTTTTGGGCATTTCTCATCCACCCCATTCGATTTCACTGCTTCATTTTTCTATATACTCATTATCCCTGGGCCATGAGTAAAAGTAACTATATTTGTCTCAAAGAAAAAAAAAAATAAAACTTACTAACTCCTGAACAGTTATGATCATGACACAAATCTTATAATGTATCCCATGATCTTAACTGTTAAGACCACAGTGACCAAAACACAAATAAATGTGGGGCACAAATGGAGATTTCTTCAGTCATCCAGAATTTACAAATAACAGCCAGACAGTCATTTGCAGCCTGTACTCACCATCTAAAATAGACATGTTTCTGCATGTTGACACAGTGGTCCTCGGGCCCCTGCTTCGAGTAGAAGTATTCAGATCAGTGCCTGCTAGTAGGATAATGGGCAGTTACTATACAGTCTCACCAGCAGCCTGGGTTTTTCTTGTTTTTGTTTTTTAACATTGAACCTAAACAAGAGCTAGATAAAATTAAGTGAAAACAGTCTGCAATAAACCAAAGGCTTACAATAAGAACATCAAAGTTTGGTCAATTTTTATAGACTCTTCTTTTAGGCTACATCTGGTTCACATTTGTCTAATTAAAATTTAAGGAAAAATCTTGTGAACGTAAGGATAACAAAAATAATCATCATTAAAAAATGGAAATTTCTTTCCCTGGAGACTTTAAACTAAAACACTATTCATTTTATCAGCTTAAAATTCATAAGGATAATTATTCAATGAAAACAAATAAAAAATTATAATCTGTATCAGGAAGCAACTATAAGATCATTTTCTATTGTACATCAAATTAAATATAGTGATGGTAACTAATGCTAATGACTGCCTTTAAAAGTGAAATTGTTCTGAGGGAGTTTCCTTTTTTTAAATAAACTCATGAAGACCATTTTATAAGCATATTTTTACCTTATAACAATAACAAAAGTCATTTTTATAAACTGGAGATATTTTGTTAGACATTTTCTTTAACAATTCATATGTATCTATTATTACTTTACACTCGTGAAAGTGTGACAATAAAAGAACCCAAAAGGTAGTATAAGAGAAGCATAACAAAATATTCAAGAAATACAGGTTAGAACAATTAAAACTCTATGTTACAAGTGGCCATTCAAAATTCATTTAAGTTAAAGGCACATGTTAGAACTATATTAAAGACTTTGTACAGTACAAAAATAAACTTTTAAAAAACTGTGTTTCAGAAACCAAGATTCATAGCTCAGTTCTGATTACAAGACACAATCCTTCATTTCCAACTCAACTTTCCAGTGGGAAGTTTGCCAAAGACAGTACACAGCACTGACCTCTGCCTCTCTGAGACCCTCCTCGGGGGACGGAGCTCTGTCCTCGGCCCCCTCTTGGCCCTCGGCCTCGGCCTCGGCTTCTCCCTCTGCTGGGTGCTGCCGAGGTGCTGTCATCAGAGTCATTTACCATCTGTTCAGCAAGATCCATGCCCATGAGGTCATCTGCACTGAAGGCAGAAGCAGAGTCCTCTGACTGGGCTCTGAGCGCTCGGGCCCTACTCATAGCCTGTGAATAGGGGTGGAGGTAAAGTACTCATTAGTGGACAACTCAGCACCCCAACAAGAGTTAATTTAGCCATTCAGATTAACATTTAACACTGTCGAACCATCTGCATCTTTATTTCTCACTAATCATGCCATAAAAATATAAAGAACTATCCTACCAATCAGATTCAAACTTACTGTGTGTCAGATCAATTTACAACATTACATGTAAAACAATATCCTTTAAGCAGGTTTACCAACAAAATTGAATTTGACAGAATCAAAAAATCAGACCTGGTGGAAAAATTGACAATCATCCTTACTTCAATACCACATTTGTAAGACACTCATTATTTGAGCTACTTTTTAGAATGGACTCAATAAACAAGGAAAACTTAAAAACAACAGCTGTTTATTTCTGGTGGTGAAATTTTAAGGTGCTTTTGTTTCCTTTACTAGTCTTGAATATCATAAATTTTATACAGTGTGCTTTTCAGAAATACTTTTATATAATTAGAAAGAACATAAATCATCTCTTAAATATATGTACTTATATAAAAAGAAAAAAAGGCTTGAGAAATAGTAACTAAGAACTAAGAACATACAACTTTTTAATTTGACCAAGAAAATCTAGAAAAAGGAAGTTTGAGACAATCAAATATTCTAACATTAAAAGTAGAATAAAAGCAATTCTGCCCTGATCCCTTAAAAACAATCAAAATGATAACAAAGAAAATAAAAACACTTAAAATACATTTTAACTAGTTATATTTAAATACAACTGGAAGTAGATATAGTTCCAAACACACAATCTATGAAGAACAGTAAATAAATATAATGAATATTTGACCTAACTTAGAGGGAAAACTGAAAAGGTTAGAGGTTTAGAAAGGTTAGAGGTCTCATATTCATGTATACGTACATCCCAAGATACCACACACTGACCTTTCTTGCTAGGAAAGGCAAGTTTCAGGTCTTAGCATAGAAGATTAGAGCTAAAGTCTGTGATACCATAAAGTGAGCAGAGGCAGAACTAAGTGAAGAGATGGAAACCGGGCAGGGCAGGTAAATGTGGGAGTGAAGTGCATGTGAGGAGGTTAACTCAGTATTCAATCTATGTAACCTGAAAAACAAACAACTTAAATGGATCCAAGAATATAAAGATAACATCAATAGGCTAATTATCAATGAAAAAATTGAGGAAATTGTTAAAAGAATGACACCCTCCCAAGAAAGGAAGTTTCACAGGTAAATGTTACATTTTCAAAGAACAGATCATTCACTATTATTTAACAACTGCACTATACAAAGGAAAGCTTCCAAACGCTTCTTACAAAGTTAGCGTAACATGGTACTGACAAAGACTGCATCCACCAAAAGAAAATTACAGTGTCCTACCAATACGATAGCAACAAAGAGTAAACAGGAGCATATGGAAAGATAAGTAAGAGGAATATACCACTACCAGGGAGTTTACAAAGTGACAGGATGGGTCAATAATTGGATGGATATTATTGTAATTCATTATATTAAGAAAGGGAGAAAAACTCAGATTTATCTGCTTAGATGTCAAAAAAGGCACTGAACTTTCTAGCCATTCCTCATTTAAACAAATGAACTTCAGGAATAGGTGGATGCTTTCTACATGGCAAGAACCTCAAACATGTTATAGTAGTATGTGTATATGCGTGCAGTGAGAAAGAAACAGCACAAGTGTGTTTAAGTGGATGTTTCTACAAATCAATGAGGTAAAGATCACCCTTTGCTACGATTTGTGTTTGGATGTCCTCCCAAAGCCTCATGCGGTCATGGTGGGTAGGCTCTTTGAAGGCAGCTGAATCTAGCAATTGTGACTGGTTCATTGTGTAGTGCTGGGATTGGCAGTGTGAGTGCTGCACCCACTCTGGGGCAGGTAGCCAGTGTACAACATAAGGGAGGAAAAGAGGTGTGCTTTCCCCTTTTGCCCTTGTTTGCTCTTGTTGCTTGCAGCCACAATGAATGGTTGCCTCTCTGCTATCTGCCACTCTGCCTGGAGCCGCAGAGATGAACTAAAATCTCCAAAAACTGTAAGCTAAATAAATCCTTCCTTCCTTCATTTTGGGTGTCAGATGCTTTGTCTCAGCAATGAGAGAAAAGTATTCCACACACCCTCTGTTAAACAAATGAATAGATGTTTCACATAAATAACATAAATATACAAACTGTTCAGATTAACTAGTTTATAAAGGAAGTATGAATTAACAGTAGCAATGAGAAATAATCTCCCTTGGATTCCTAAAGTATTCAAAAGATGTAGTAATACTTTATAAAGGCAAGAATGTGGGAAGATAAGTGATCTCAAGTATTAGTTAAAAAGTAAATTGGTATGGTATCTTTGAAGTAATGAGGCAGTATCTGATAAAATTTAAAACTGATAGGTCCTATTATGCTTAACTCTTGGAGTGAATTAGTCTCAAATTTAACATTTTTCTCTTCATCCAAATACTGCATCTTTATTTCAACCATTATGTTCAAATAACATTTTAATTCTATCTTTTCTATGCAACAGATTTTAGAGTTTATGGATCTCTAGGATGTTTTCACTATCTCAAACTTAAACCCTAATACTCATTCAACAATAACTTTCCATTGCCCACTCCCTCAGGCCCTGGTAACCACTACTCTGTCTGAATTTAAGTAGAACAAATCCATATAATATTTGACTGTTTGCATCCAAGTTTCTGTCACTCAGCATAATGTTTTGAAGTTTCATCTATGCTGCAGCATGTATTAGAGTTCAGTTCTTCTTAAAGACATAATAACATTTCCTTACAGGCAGATATCAGATTTTGTTTATCCAGTCATTGGTTCAGACATTTGGGTTGTTTCTAACTCATACTGTTTTACAAATTAGCTATACTATTTTTCATCCTATCAGCAGTGTACATGGGTTTCAACTGCTTCATAATCCTGCCCATATTTGTTATCTTCTGTGTATTTAATAGTCATCCTACTGGGTATAAAGTGGTAACTCAATATGGTTTCAATTTGCATTTCTCTACCAATCAGTGATGTTGAATATCTTTCCAGGTGTTGACTGGTTAAGTCCAGTAAAATTTTAGCATTCTATAGCACATGGAAAAATTACCAGTGCTATAGCATGAATGTGTCCCCCACCTTCTGTGTTGGAAACTTAACCCCCTATGTCAAGTTAGTGACATTGAGAGGTGAGATCTTCTGAAGGTGATGAGGTCATGATGGTTCTGCCCTCATGAGTTAATGGGTTACCAAGGAGTGGGCCTTTTACAAAAGCAAGCTCTCTCTTGCAAAGTGTTACCTCGTGATACCCCCCACCATGTCATGACCCAGCAGGAAAGGTCCTCAACAGAGATGTTCCCCAGGTGCTGGCATATGCTGTTTAGACTTTCCAGCTACCAGTAGTTTGACTAAATTAACGTCTATTCTTCATAAATTACCTGGTCTCAGGCACTTTATCACAGAAACACAGGATGGACTGATACCTAGGAAGCCCTGGTTACCTACGAAAGTCTTCCACTAGAAATCTAAACTCATCACTCTTTGCTCTGAAAGACTCTCATGTGGAAATATGTCATATATTTTCCTACCTTCTTTATATAAAATATTAACTTTTTATTGATAGTGCTGGAAACTGAACCCACAGCCCCACATAAGGGCTCTACCACGAGGTTATCCCTCAGTCCCTACTCATCCTTTTAAAAGATTAATACAAAATTGAAGTCTGTGGCTTCAAACCCAAAGTATCCACCACAGAGAAATTTCTGTAATCGGTAAAATTAATGAAGTTAATCAAGATTAAGCCAGATGATTCAAGAACTAGGACCCATTTCTTTCTAGCACACATTTTTGCTATATGGCAAACTTTTCTATTTTAAGAGCATATTATAAGATGAATATAAATATAATAAATGTGGTAGGGACCCCTACTCTATTGTTTCTTCTCCTTAAGTTCCAAAAACAAGTCTGTAAACAGCATGGCTGGGAGTTATGGCACATGCCTATAATCCCTAGTACAAAAAGAAATCAATAAATAATTTCTTTAGACACATGTCTTTCACTTATAAAACTGAGAATATCTTGTGGACACAGACCATAGCTTGTTCATATTCATGTTTCTAACTAAAACCAGAATGTCAATCCATAGTTATAAAAATATCTTCTGATTGAAAGTAATCAAGACAAAAACCCAAGAGTTAATAATTTATATAACAAATGCTAAATAGTAGATAGCAATCATAGAACATTAAAGACCATCAGAAAACAAGAAAAGAATATTTCAACCAAGATACAGGCCCAAAATTTAAGTAAATGCTTCTTAACTTGCCCTTAACATGCAAAGAGACGAGTGATGATGGTGTCCAGGTTAATTTTAGAATGAGCATGGACACTCTACTTATCTATTGTAATGCATCTAACCAAACCATCTTTTAATTAAAAAGGGCTATTTTTGTAAATGTCCCCCCAACAAATGCTTTAGACAAGAGCAAAATCAAAATACAATAATGATAAGAATACCTATAGGCTCAACTGCAATAAATCCAAAGCAGTTTTCCTCAGCCAACCCCTGCTTGCTCCTATTCACAACAACTGTGTCCTGACTTCTATATAAAATGCTAGTTGTTCTAATTTAACTATCCCTATGAGCACAGGAATTTACAGTAGAAAAATTACCTCTCGAACTTCATCATCTTCTTCATTGGTATTTTTTTGTCTGCTTTCTCTGAAACGGCGTACCTAAATCATAACAGAGCAAAATGCAAATGTTACTCATCCTGGTTATATAAATACAAAATTGTGCACTATGATTAGGAAATGCTTCTTGGCATAACATGAAACTTGAAAATTTAACTATAGTTCATCTCACAAAAAAATGGCTAAATTATTTTTCCCAGTTACATTAAAATACCAAAAATGTGTTGTAAAACTATATTGGCTCTAAGCAAAATTATATCACCTGCTGCCAAAATGTTCTACACAACGACAAACAATCTGTCAGACTGCAAAGGAAAAACAATCCTAATATCCTATGGACATTGTACTTCAGTAAAACAGTTAAAAGTAAGTATCTCTCCTCTATGAGGTTTCAAGTATTTATTATATTGCTCAAATCACTCTCATACATTTGGCTGCAACATACCCAGGGGGCTCTCTACAGTGCTGTATGAAGTGAGTGGGCCGAGAAAGATCTACTTCTGTCAAGTTAACTACTGAACATGGGCTAACCACAGCTTTGGAACCAAGAAGAACACAACAGACTTCTTTGTTAATGTTTTCTGCTCACAGTGCTCTGACAATGTAGTTACAGTTATTTACTATGTAATTTGTTTAATATTCTACCCAGCAACTACTATGTACAAGGTGCTACTATCAGAAATAGGAATATAACAGTAGTCAAAAACTGACCTTGGAGAGCTTACAATCTAGTGAGAATCCAGGAGGGAAGATAGTCAATGCCTAAAGTTATATTTTATAAGGCAAAAGAGATAATGTTACAGTTTATTCCTGAAAAGTCTCTGGGATCTCCAGGGTCAGTTTGTTTACTGAAGGTTTCAACTTGTATGATCATGATTATGTGACCACAGGGAATAAAAGGATTCCTTGGGAATTTCTGTACAGATCCTGCTGTTCAACACCTGAGCCACTGTTTGCAAATGTAGGCTTAGGAAGCTTATGGCCAGATGGCCCACAGATCTTAATGCCAGCCTATAGTCTTCTTGCTGTGCTTTTTTACCCTCTGCCTTAATATAAAATCCTTAAGTGACTGTGTTTCCAGAAATTGTGTGAGTCCTTTCAAATATCCAATCTTTGCAAAAGGTAAGTGCTCAGAGAAAAGTAAAGTAGGAAAAGGGATAAGAACTGTTAAGGAGAAATTACAGCTTACCAAAACAGGCCTCACTGAGCTTATATAAAAGTGAAGATTTTAAGAGGTGGAAAATGAACCAGGAAAGTACACAGGAAAAATCATTTACACACAGGGAAACAATATGTGCAAAAGCACTGGGGAAAAGCATGACTGGCATGTTTTAAAAAACACCAAGGTCCCTGGGACTGAAGCAGACATGAAGGCAAAGAAACAACAGAAAGCGGGAAAGGACAATGGTAAGTAGTTTTGAAAGGCAAGAGTGACTGGATCTGAAATGCTGGGGTCACTGGATAGCTGAACTGAAGACTAAAATGGACAGGGAACGGGTAGAAGGGCAAAAGCAGGGAGATTTATTTGGAGGCTACTGGAAAAACCCAGATGAGAAATAACCATGCCTTGGAGCAGAGATGAAAATGGTAAAGAGGCAGCCAGATACCATACACACTAAAAGAGGAGCCCATAAGATATTAGACAGTCAGGACCAGAGACAGAATGACAGGAGGCAATGATGAATTCAAGGTTTTTGGTTAGAGCAATGGAAAGACTGTTACTCCTATAGGAAGAGCAGGCCCGAAAGCAGACTGTGAGGATCAGTCATGCAACCTGGAACTGTTTGAAGTTTGAGATGTCTATTAAATATGCCTAGCAGGTTGTTGGCAAAGGAAGCCTGCAGCTGAGAGGAGAGGCCTGCCACACACAGGAAACTGGATGAGATTACAAGAAGAGTTGCCTAGATGAAGGAGATGTCCAAAGACGGAGGTCTGGGGACTCAGTTTAACAGGTCAGAGATGAAGAAAACAAGAAGAGAGTGAGACTATAGCACCAATAAGGCAGGAAAGAGCCTAAGAATGGAGGCTGAGATGCCAATGAAAACAATGTCTTGAGACTGACAGTGGACAGCAATAGATGTGACTGTTACCTTGATGAGAGCAGCTTCACTGGAACAACAGGGCCAAAAGCCTGAGTGGACAGGCTTAAGAGAAAAACGGGAGATGAATTAGGGCAGCAAATACTGGAAATGATGGAGCAATTATGCTACATACAAAGGATAAATGGCAGTAGCTACAGGGAAATGTAAATCTGTATTTGCTTTTTAAATGGAAATATCAGTATGTTTGCTATGATGAAGGAGGTGACACAAAGAAATAATCTTTTGAAAAGATAACATAGCAGGTAACAGTGCCCCAGGCAGTATGAAGCAAACCAAAAGCTCTGCCTTTCAAACAGAAGAAACGAGTCACAATGAGAAGGCACAGTGTGTCAGGCAGTAGCCTATGGACTTTCTATGTACCAATTCTTTTAATCCTTGAAACACCACTGAAGGATGTTTCATTATCTCCATTTTACAGATGGGAAAACTGAGGCACATGAGGGTAAGAGAACTCACTGATGAACACGTTACAAAGATTTTGATTTTGAATACAGGTGATCTGGTCCAGGGCACATACTCTCAGCTGCCATGCTACCTGCACACATGCAAATGCGCGTGCACACACACACACACACACACACACACTTTGCAGTTCAGGAGTCAAGTGTCACTGCAGGTAGGGGTAGTCATGTTTTATTTCTGGTACTTAACTGAGAAATGCAGTGTACTAAAAATTAACAAACCCCACATCTCAGGAGCACAGAGCGAGTGGCTGCGGAGCATGGAGCATCTGCCTTGACTTGGCATTGAATACCACTTATCAACACCATAAAGCTTTAAGAGAACTACGTCAAACAAGGGCACTGAAACGAAAGCCGATGGAACACATTTTTCAAGTAGTATTGTTTTGTTTTTGCTTGGAAAATACAGAAAGTGATCCCCTCTACTCTAAATACAACTATTGATAGTGTGTTTACACATTAACATTATTGATGTCCACAAACTCACGTATACAAAATCATATGCATTTAGGACTGTTTTCCCACTTCACGTTAAACTAGAAATATTTTTCATGTTCCTCAAAACTGTAATATAGCTCAGCAGCATGATGGCTGCCTGGCAAGCGCAAAGTCCTGAGTTTTATTTCTGGTACTAAAAAAAATGTAATTTTAATGTCTATAAAGATTCTATATAGCATACGTGTCAACATTTAATGTTAAAACCCTACCAATTATTTCCCACTGTAACACTAAGATTAATGACTCCATACACAAACCTCTACACTATTTTCTTAGGAAAATTTCCCAGGGCCAATTAAGAATAAATCTTCTTAAGCCTCTGTCAAACTGCTTTTCAGTAAAGCTATTAGACATAATTCTCCCACTGGCAATGTACTGCTATTTTTCTCAAATCATTAGCTATCTGAATGTTCAATTATCCTTGGCTACGCAGTATTCATGTATTTATTAGCTAATTATATTTCTTCTGTGAACCATTTATTCATGTCCTTTGTTCATTATTCTACTGAAATATTTGTTTTTAAAAATTTACAAGAGCTCTTTAATACTACTTAAGCATATTAAACCTTTTGTTTAACTTATTAAGCATATTAAACCTTTTGTGCTCATATATATTTTTCCACACCAATACCTTTTAATTGTGCTTTTTGATATCTGACAGGCAAACATTTAAACTTTTTTGTGGTCAAATTCCTCTGTGATCTATATATTGCTTTTATGCTAGAGAGAATACATGTTCTAGATAAAATTCAAAAGCCAAATCAAAATTGACTGAAAAGTGAAATGAGCAAGAATTTTCATCTTACAAAGTTCTTTTTAAAGCACTCTCAGGATTACAAAGGAAGATGGTTTTTATGGGGGAAAAAACTAACATTTAACCAGGTGTGGTAGTGCATGTGTATAATCCCAGGACTCTGGAGGCTGAGACAAGAGGAGCACTGTGAGTTCCAGGCCAGCCTGGACTACATAGTTAAACCCCATCACAAAAAGACAAAACATAACAAAACAAAACATAAAAGTCCTAATATTTATTCAGTAATTGAGGTGGTTAAGCCTAATTATGTCAGATTCATTGGCTTGGGAGACTCCTAGGCTAGGATTAGAAAAGCACACTTCTGGGGGCACCTGCATGGGTCACTGAGGTATGATCTTGGATACTAAATATGGTCCCTGGCCCCTTTCTCTCTGGTGTTATTTCCTTGCTCTGCTTCCAGGATACCATGAACTAAGCACTTTTGCTCCACCAAGCTCTTCTGCCATGATGCTTTTGACTTAGAGCCAGTCAACTGCAGACTGAATTCTCTGAACCATGATCCAAGTTAAACCTTTCTGCTTTAAATTGTGGATGTTGGGTACTGTGCTCACAACTATATATATAAGACTCCATTCTAGCTATTTTCTAATTTAATCCTAGTTTTTACAGATGAGGAAACTGAACAAATCACAGAGGTTAAATAACAATGTGTGTGTGGGGGGGGAATTGAGATGCATTCTCAAGAACAGACTGTCCCAAACAGACCTACTTACACACCCAAATTAGTCACTCACCTCTTCATCGATTTTATCTTCCAAGGCATCGATATGACGTTCTTTAAGAAATCTCTGTGTTTTTTCCAACTGATATTTCACTAATTCCTCAATGGCATCTTTCTCTTCTTTGTCTACAAATTCTTGTACTGCCTCACCCATCCCTCTTTCTGTTAGCAGTGAGAGCTGAACATTCTATAAAAAAGATGCAAACCATTAGATGTAGAAATAGTATCAACTCCTTATAAAATAGTTATGTAAGAGAAAGGCAAATTACAGGATGAAGTTATCAGAGAAAAAGAAGTTAACCATTTATGTAGAGTGGAGGGGGACCAAATTGCTAGATACTAGTTAAGCCTGAAAAAGTTTTGCCCTAGAATAAGTTATTGTACAGTTATGGTGGTGGTCTAACATGGTGGAAGGCCAAAGCGGGAATGTCTACCATTTCCTCCTTCTTCTTTAGCCCTAATTGCAACTCCTTTTCCTGTTTGCCCATGAAGAAAATTCCAATCAGCTCCCTGCACGTCATCAATGCCCGCCTTAAGCACCACCCCCAGTCAAAGATTATATATGTCCCATACCCCATATTCCAGTCAAAGGAGACAGCCCAGCCACCATGTGTTGTGTACTCTTTTCCGTGTCCTCACCTCAATAAACCTGTTTGTTTTGTACTTTTACTTCTCTATTGCACCAGAATACTCTAACAAAGCCTGCTGATAAAAATTAAGGATCAGAAAAAGCAAAGTCAGGGTAACCCTTCTGGACCTTTCTGTCTCTCAAACAGCTTTCTTTCTCTCAGTAAGTATGTTCTGCTCTTAACCTCCATTGTTCCTAAAATTCATACTTTGATTTTATAGAACATGAACTCGTACTAGACATCTAGTAGGTTGGAGTTTCCTTCCCTATATCATTCCTATTAAGTTTCCATTTTGAAGTTTAAAACCATCTCCTAGAAAGGAAGTACAGAGGTCACTAGAGCCTGGAAGGTACAGTAGAGACAGGCCCAGGGTCTCCCACTCCTACTTAGTACGTGCATTAGAATCAGTTGGCTGGGGCTGGGAGATAAGGTTATTTAGCACACTTGAAGCCCAGCGACACCAACACACAAGAGGAGCCAGCTGGCTAGCTTGCAAAAAGCTACATGCCCACCCCACACCCAAGTGTGATAAGGCCCCTGCTACTCAGAGCAGGGCAAAGGGCTTGCCCAAAGAATCCCAAACAAGCAGGTCTGTATTTCCGGAGGCCTACAATGCTAAGGAGATGAGACATAAGCAACTTTTCCAAACGTCTTCCTGGTGCACAGAACCAGCACTCTCCTCCACCCCTATACTTTCCTCAGCCCACAAGAAGTGACAGAATATACAGACACTGACACAAGGAGGCCTGGACAGAGCACAGCTGCCTTTCCATAAGAAAGGGTATAAGGAAATTAAGATGGCTGGAAGTGCTAACACAAAGGTGCACTGTCTCTGCTTTACTCCCTCCACTGTTCCTTACTATGCTAGAAAAGGCCCTTGTCCACCCAGACGGGAAGATGGTAATTTGAGGAAAATAAGCCTCTCTGTTCCTTTGGAGCTTTTGTTGAATAAATCTTTTTTCTCCTTTTACCAAAAAAAAAGAAAAAAAGAAAAAGCAAAGTTAAATCAAGAAAAGGGAGGGCAGTCAAGAACAGGTGATGCGAGACCTGAATGGCTGGGACATACTAGAAATAGCTGCTTCTGATTAATGAGTTCAGGTTAAACCACTATATTGGTGGGCAAGATAATTTCCCCTTAAAGACATCCAAGGCTCAACCTCTAGGACCTGTAAATATGTCACATAATGAAGAGAGGATCTCAAGGCTTCTCATCAGCTGACTAGAAAACAGAGGCTACGGGGACACTTCAGGTAAATCCAGCAAAGGGAAAAAGCAAGGTAGGCAGAGGGAGCCAGCGGGAGATGGATGCAGGAATGTCACAGAACAACACTGCTGGCTTTGAAGATGGACAAAGGGGACCCAAAACCAAGAAATGTAGGCACCACTAGAGACTGGAAAAGGTAAAGAAATGGATTCTCCCTCAGAGTTCCCAGAACAGAACCCAGCTGTGCTGATTCCTTGGTTTCAGTCCAGTAAGACCTGGGCCAGATTTCTAACCTAGAGAACCGCAAGCTATTTGTGTTGTTTTTAAATAAGTACAATCACAGAAACTTAGAGTGACATAGACCCATGACAGTTTGAGTATCTTCACATGTGGCTGTATTTGTAATTCTGAATTTACATTCAAGTAATCAAATTAAAACTTTTAAGTAGAGATTTAAAAAAAGAGGGTAACAACAATAATGGTCATACTAACAATATAACATTAACATTAAAGGGGCACTAAATTTCCATTATTTTTATTAATATTATTATTCTGGATTTTGAGATGGGGTCTCATTATGCAGCCCAGGCTTGTCTTTGAATTCTCAGCAATCCTGCCTCAGCCTCCTAAGTACTAGCATTACAGGCAAGTGCCACTACTCACAGCCTAATTTTTGTTGATGTACAGTAACTACAAATTAATATAACTAAATAACACGGTGCTTACTTCATAGAAACATTGATAGTTAGCAACTACTCACTGCCCTAAATTAGAATCTGCTATTATAACACAGCCATTACGCAAAACATAAACTGTGAGACATAAAATGTAAGACATTACCTTCTCTGCAGTTTGAAAATACTGTTTTACAAGGTCCTCTACCCTGACAGTTGTTCCTTCTGAAGGTTTTGTGATAAGCTTCCCAAAGTTAATTTCTTCTCCTAGAAAAAAGTTTATTTTAAACAACAACAAAAAAACAGCTTTTCTTACGTTAAATCGGCCAACTTCATGCAGTTTGCTGTCACTAGAGGAGGAATGGCCATCTTCCAACCCTAGCTTCCTCCACATTACTTTCAGGGGAAAAAAGGCATCTTTGTTACAAGTCATTCTCTCCCACTGTCAGTATGACCTTCCCACATTCCAGGGAGGGTTGTCTCTTATGGGGGTCCCTACGGCCTTTTCAGGGTGTATGCCTATGGTGGATTAATTAATGGTCAACTTGCATGGGAATGCCCAGATGAACTGAGTCAATGTGGTTAAGGGTGTGGAAGATACATCTGATTGTTGCCAGAAGGCACAGAAGGTGAACAGGAGGGGAAGATCGCATGCTGTTGATTCTACTGAAGCTTGCCACGGCTGGTTTTCCTGATACGACTCTGCTGTTCTCGGAGGACCAGCTCAGATCCTTGCCATGGCCAGAGATGGCTACGGTTTTCTTTCAGGGAATTCTGGTCTTTTCCTTGAGCATCATTTCCTGGTTCTGGTGCAGATCCCTCAGCCTGCTGGCACAGACCCTTCACCCATCCTGGTGTAGACTTTCTAGCTTCTACTATGGCCTTGGGGCCTTTCTGGTGCAGATCCTTGATGCAGACTAGCATGAGACATGGCCATGGGCTCTAGTCTCTGGCTGGAATTGTTGGAGACACTGTTATGGGATTCAGCCCCTTGGCTGGATTCTTTAGGTCTCTAGCTTGTAGAAAGACCTCTTGTACTCCTGTGTATTTGACTTTTTGAGTGAATATTATAAAATAATCCTATAAACTACGTGTCCTGTATTAAATCTATTCCTTTGTAAACCACTGACTAGTACAATGCCAGGTCTAAACAACTTTCATGATACTACTCAAATGATTTTGCCTTTTTCGCTGTATGGATATTCACACAATGATAAGAAAGCTTCTAAGTAAAACTGCCAGTGCTTTGGGTTGAGTCAAGGCAGTGGCACTGAGCTTCACAGGAGTCAGCACCATGTAGTCACAGTTCAAAACAGACAAAAGGCCAGTTTACTTAAAAATGTCCCCAAAGAAGCAACAGACAGTATGACTCATTTAGATCTTAGCACTTGAGCACTATTTTTTCAACATTCTGTAAGGCAAAGGAAATATGCGTAAAGCACTTTTGTTACACTCTTAAAACAGGATGACTGCTCCTCCCTCCCCCAAAACCAGAAGGATGAAACAAAAAGAGTATCACACTAGCGGAAGTCAGGAAACACTGGATATAGGACTTGCTCTGCTGAGATTTCATCTGTGGTAAATGGATGTTAAGTGTCTAGCAAGTATGAGAATCTGATACTATAAAATACAATAATGAAGCTAAGTCTGGTGGCGTACTCCGGTAATCCCAGCACTTGGGAGGTTGAGTCAAGAGAATCACTGCAAGTTTGAGCCCAGTCTTGGCTTAGTGAGTTCAAGACCAGCCTGAACTACAAAGTGAATCCTGTCTTAAAAAAAAAAAAGGACAATGATAAAGAAAGATAGCTTCCCTGTCCATGAGAAAAATGATAATAATACAAGGTGGTAAGTGTAGAGGATATGACAAAGAAAGCAATTCTTCTCCAAGAAGGCTGAACATCATCTGGAGATATCAAATACAGTGTTCATTTGAGTCAAGAATTGAAGAACAAAATTCACTAAGCAAAACAGGAAAAAAAAAAAAAAATTTCTACCAGGAAAACTATGTAGAAGGGCCTAGAAGGTAAAGAGGCACAAAGTTCAATGTCTCTTGACAAATGAACAAAAATTTTACATGAATTTCAAGCAGCGGTTAATATTATTTGTTAAATAAGATTAGTACTTTTTTTACTTTGCCCGACACTGTACCATTAACACAAAGTACACTACCTAGGCCTCACAATAATCCTGAGGCCAGCAGTTAATATTATTTTATAGATAATGGTAAACAGCAGAGGTTATTAATGTCCACAGTGTTACACATGTAATTAAGTGGCAAAGTTGGCCAAAACAACAGAAAATGCAGAAAACAGAAATGTCCAATAAGACATATAAAAGTGACATTGTTTCCACTGAGCAGTGAAAGCTGAAAGAGAAAAAGGATCGCTAGAAGAAAATTTACCAGCAACAAAATGAAAGGAAATACATATACTGCTGAAGTTTTCTTTTTTTATTGGTACTAGGGATTAAATTCAGGGTCCTGTGCCTGCTAGGGAAGCACTGAACCAACGATCTACATCTTCATACTTTATTTATTTATTTACTTTTTGAGAGTCTTGCTATGTTGCCCAGCCTAGAACTTGCGATCCTCCTGACTCAGCCTATTGAGCATATTTCTCTACTGAATAGTACACCCATGTTTCAAAAAAATTGAAAAGAGTACACAGTGAAAGAAAACTATTAACAAGAAACCAATAATTAAATCTCAACTAATAAAACCAGGGTGACTTACTTGTAAACAAGAGCCATATGTTCCTATGAAAATTCTCTTAGTTAATAGCCTAAGAACAAGAGCCTCTATATTTAACATAATTGATATCTCTTATGAAAAAACTGCTATTTCATTTAATGACCTTGTTTTATCAATGTCAGACCATTGCATTTTTATAAAAATTTTAATTGGAAATTAACTATCTGGATCATCAGAAATATCAAACTTCAAAAGCTTTCCTAAACTATTGTACACTCTCAAATTAAAATATTTTGTAATGCAAAATGTAACAGTATACTCTCTGAATGTTAATGACATACAGTAATCTGTTATTAGTCAGCAGCATTATTTTAAAAAACTATGTTTCTGCAGAAAGTCTTCTATTTCTTCATTTATATTCACCAGTTTAACAACCGACTGTCTAATTTTTAGAAGACAAAACACTTAAATATTCCAACTATCATTTCTTGTCTATATTACAATATACTAAAATGTTTTCTGATGTCACTTAATACTTCTTTTCCCAAAGATCAATTTATACGTACCATGTAAAAGCATTCGTTAACTTGTAAAAAGAACTAGCTTACCTTTCTTCTCCTTTTGTTCTCTATGCCTGAAAAAATGGATAATGTCTTTTGGATTAGCTACCCGGTCCACGAATTTCTGGCTGAAACGATGAATGTTGAAAGGTTCAAAGCCTCCACTGTAGTCTACCTGGAAATACATAATAACCTATGAAGGGCAGGGAAGAACAATCTGCCAATTTTTAGGAAACAGACTCATTCTTTGATATTTATAGTGTTTATATTCAATACTTTAAATTTATAAATCAATTTTCTACCACACATTTTAAGGATTAAGAGGATATTATATCATTTATCCTACCAAGAAAATAATGATTGGGAAGTTTATAAACTTAAGCAAAATATTTTGTTCAAAGGAATCAAGTCATAGCAAGAATTTTTAGAATATTAGAATTATTTCATGTCCTAGGACAATAATAGTCCAGGTACCTAACAGGAATACCATCTGAAAAGGAGGTGGGTTTTCCAAACAAACTTCTAAACTTTCAAAACAAGAGGACAATAACGAAATACAGCCCCAGGCTCAGAGGAACTGGCTCACTGGCATATTGTCCCAGGGCTGCGCCTTCACGCTAGGCAAGGACAAATGCTAAGAGTAATCAGGTAGAACAGAATCAAGTCTGAAAACCTGGTACTAATACCTTCGCAACACAGTATCTGGTTGGAAGTAACAATCTCATTCAAGGAAGGCTCTTCCTAAAAAAGTCACTACTGCTGGGCGGACTTTTCCAAAGAGAAATACCACCTTTCCTTCAAGGAAAGACAATCATTTTTCTACACTAGTGGATCTCAAAGCATGCTCTGAAACCAGCACATTATCAGCCTGTGCAGGGGATCCCTACCCTGACTCAACTCTACCACATGTGACATCAAACTTGGTACCCTTTAATTGCTAAGCTTTCTCTCTATTCCACTTATCTATCTGACAATTGTTTGTCTGTATTTCTCTTAATTCCTCTGCTTATGAACTCAGGAAGTTCAATGATTAATCTGTATTACAGCATCCAATATCCGTTAGCAGAAGGTACTCAGTAAGATTTATGCAATCAATTAATGACTTAATTAGGGTCCTCTAGTTTTTACAAGGCATTTATGTAATGCTGTTTACATGACATATTTGTTCTTTTGTTTCGCAAATGAATTAATAATTTATTGTGTTAAGGAACACCAAATTGTTACCTAAGTTTGGTAAGTTCTAATAGTATCAGGCAGACAAAGAACAAAAACATGGGATCTTTGTTCCAATGAAGAGGACCATGTGGTTTCCCTGAAACACCCATCTTTGCCAGGCGTGGTGGCACACTCTTGCAATCCCAGAACTTGGGAAGCTGAGGCAGGAGGATCATTGCAAGTTTGAGACCAACCTGGACTACAAAGTGAACCCAAGGCCAGTCTGAACTGTATAGCAAAGACCCTGTCTCAAAAAGACAAAAATAAAAACAAAGCAAACAAACAAAACACCCATCTTGGTATCATCCTGAACATCTCCACAGCAGCCATGCTATAAAAGAGAAAATACTAAATGCTAAAGATACAGGGTCTCTCCAAAATGCCTCTGACTACAGCAGCATTTTATAATTTCTGCCCCCAAGAGTTACAAAACTCACTCACTGAACAAACTATTGGGAATCTTCAACATTCTAGGCACTCTGCTAAGGGTCAGGGATAGAACCATAACAGTACACAACACAGATTTTCAAACAATTCATAAGCTGATGACAAAGACAAATATAAATAAAAAACTGCAAGTAGAGTGTCAACAGTTCAGTAAGTTAGGTGCACAGGAGAAGCACTAACTCTGCAGAGGCCCGTGCTTCTTTGGGAGGAAGGCTTTTAATGGATGCCAAAAGAGAACAAAGCAAAGAAGAAGGAAATGTATGGCACACTGCAGGGGCAGCATGGAAAGGGTTCAAATGAAATAATTCCACCTGGCACAGGGACAAGGAAGTTTATTCCAGTATGACTGGAGCTTAGAAGGAAGAAGACTAAGATAAGGGAGGGGTGTAAACCAGGTACCATAGTACTAGGCTGAGTGTCACCTTAAAAAGCTTTGATTTGTTCCTGTTAATGCCATTAAATCACTGAGCTGTTTTCAGCAGGACAGACATCCAAGGTGTTTTACAAACACTCTGGCATTACTGTGAAGAAAAGACCACTAGTGAGGTGAGGGGAACGAGGGACTGAGCCTAAGAGAAAGTCACAGTTAGCTAGTTAGCTACAGTCCAGTAAGTGACAAGGGCTGCTAAGCTACAGCAATGGCAGCAGGAGAGAGAAAGGAACTGGATTACCTCCTGTGCCCCAGACACAAGTTCATCTGGAACTCAAAATGTAAAAAATACAAACCAATGGACAAATTGCTCGGGGTCACACCATTAGTGGTAGGGTCAGAATTAAACCTAGACAATGAGAAAGACAGAGGAAGAGTAGACGGGAAAAAGCACAGTAGCAAATAAACCTTTTATTATTACTAGTTTTTTCACAATGGTAAAAATAAGTGGGTTTACGGGCACAGGAAACAATTCAAACAATAACCTAAATAAGTAAATTGCACATAGTAGGTTAAGAGAATTTATTATGAAAAAGGAGAAGGTAAGTGACACCCACAGAGTCGAGGGGAAGGACTGGCCCTGCAATTTTTTTTTTAAAACAAAATAAAGAAATGATACAGAATTAAAAAAAAAACACAGTAGGAAATGAATACTAGTTAATATAATGCACACCATTATCTTACAAGTAGTTCAGGTTATAAGATTTAGGCATGAAAAAAATGATCAATCAAACAATGAAAACACAAACTGTTCTTTTTTGATGAACTTACAGAGATTAGCAGGATAGTTATCTATCATATATATATACACATACATATGCGTACCTATACACATATAATCTTTTCCCTTCTTGTTTTTCTCCTTTCCACTGTCCCAGTTGTTCTTTCCTTTTGAGCACTTTCTCTTTCATTTTCACAATATCTATTGTGCATTGCGGATCTTATTACTCTTTCAGTTTTTTTTTTTTTATTACACACTAAGGAGACAATATGACATTTAACCATGCGCGTTTGATTTATTTCACTTATAAGCACAGCTGTGCTTATATCTTGAGTGCAGGTCCCCAGTGAGCCAGTATCCAAACAGACCTCAGAGAGCTAGGAGTGTCTGATATATTTAAGAAACTACAAGAAGGGGAAGCTACCTTGAGTGGAATAGGAAGGGAGAGTAAAGATGATGTCAGAGTCCTCAACCAATTATAGAAAATGATAGAAATACGAATATAAAAATTAAACTGCAATTAAATCCTTACAAGTATATTATTTGGTCTCCAATAGTAATATTCATATTACTATGATCAAATGCCTTACTACTTTTCGAATAATCCACATGATCTGTACATTGCTATACTTAATTAACATTTTATTTTATGTAAGCAGGACTTACTCTTAGTCGTATAAGAGGCTTTTCTGGTTGTTGAGAATTTCCCAAACGTTCTCGTTCAGCATTTTCAAGCATTCCTTCAATCTCAAAAAAACCAAAAACCAAACAGATTTTTAAAGAGCATTAAATTTAGTTTAAATTGGCTAAAGAATAGCTTATAATCCTACCCTAAGGATTTCTCTGAACTACATGGTCACCTTTATTTCTTAGGTCATTTACATCTTTTTAAATTACCTGCTTGCAATATTCCCACTAGTAATGTTTTTCCTTTGTTCTTAATGATTTTTCAATCTCTAAAGTGATTCTTTTAGAAGAAAATTTAAAACATTGTTTCTGCTCCAATTTTCTATTCATATTTCAATAGAACTTCCCTGAACTTAAAAACAGATACCATACAGAATACATAAGAACCTATAAACAAAAGGTCTTTGGTTATTTTGGAAGAATTCAAGCTAAAAGAAAATATGAAAAATTTTTTCAAATATATGATGCTGTCTCCTGCTACAGATAGATAAGATTATGAAGTCATGGACTTGGAAAAAGATCTAAGGACAAAAATACTTACACCATCTTGCTTCTGAGGTCAAAACTAAATTGTAAGAAGTCAGATTTTAATACCAACACAACTTTTTATTTGTTTGTTTGGTGTTTTGGGTTGTTCTGGGAATGGATATCAAGTTCACGACCTCGCGCTTGCTTGACAGGCACTGTGCCGCTGAGCTATATCCTTGGCCTCGCAACACAACTTCTAACAGTAGAGTTGTTTCCCTGCTGAAGATCTAACCATTATATATGCAACCTTTTGGGAGAAAGAGTCTATGTAATACTGCCTCCTTATAACTTAGCCCTCTCAGAAACAACAGAACAAATGTTTCTGTCCTCAGCTGTGTCCAAGTATAATATTTTATAATCTTTTCTTTTAAACTATCTACCACACAGCTCAACAAGACTTTCAGTGATGATGTTTCCCATCTACAGTATTCAGTATGGTTGCCATGAATCACAAGTGGATGGATATAGAACAGCACAAATGTGGTTAGTACAGGGAGGAAGCAGATTTTTAATTTAATGTAATGAATGACATGTAAGTAATGAAATATGTTAATGACTACCATACTGGGCAGCACAGAGATACAAGCATATAATGTCACAGTCCAGGGATGGTGAGCCTTTTAAAGCTTTCAATGATACAAACAGCCTGCTGTAGCATGCATGCCACAGGTCGCCACCACTGTGTCAGTTCTTTTAATTCAACAACCATTTATTGAGTACCTGTTTGACAGGTAATAAGAAGGTCAAATGTTAAGATAGAAAAGCTAAGATACAGGCCTGTCTTAACATGCATATCAGCAATGATATAATGAAGTTGGGACCAGGGATTTTAGCTCAGTGGCATAAACACCTGCCTGGCAAGCATGAGGTTATGAGTTTGATCCCTGGTGCAAAAAAAAAAAAAAAAAAAAAAAAAAGGAGACAATAATAGAAACAAAATAGAGTAGAGGCAACAAATTCTATGTGCATACCCATGTGTTTAAATGGACCCTTATTACTGTGTTATTGATAGCAGTCATTTTCTCTGTATTTATGTGACCATTTAAAGTTCATGGGATTTAGGTGGAAGCCACCCAGTGGATTTCAATTAAGAGATGATTTTGAGCTCAAGGAGACAGCTGACAAAGTCTGGTAACAGGTTTTTTGTGGTTTTTTTGTGTTTTTTTTTTTGGTTTTTTGGTTTGTCATGGTTTGGGGAAAAGGGAACTTCTGGCATCTAACAAGTAGAGATACTACTAAATATCTTAGAATGCACAGGATAGCCTCCAACAACAAAAAATTTTCTACAATGTCAAGTGAGCCAACATTGAGAAATTCTGGGGTTAATCCAGAGAAGGGCATTATGTGTCGGCCCTGGATACCATCAGCACAGAATCAATACATGCATTTTCCATCTGCCTAATTTTAGGGATTGAATTTTGAGAGGCATACCTGGTCTCAGTCCAACTCAATGTTCAAAATTAATTTGGTACCAAAACAAACAGTTCTGGCTGAAAATATACTGTTAGTCTATTAGCCAGCATATCAGAATGTCTTCCTTAATGTGATGGTTAATAAAGAAACTACCAGAGTGAGTGGTAGAGAACTGAACACAAAAACAAAGAAACTCATAAGTCTATAAAAGTTTAAGTTCCTGGAGTCGGTCACCTTGAATCCAGCGTGCTTTTAAAACATGTTAGTTATATAAGCTACACACTGAGCATAAAGCATGCCACTGGACAAGTTACTTTAGCTAAGGTTCAGCTCACTGTAGCTGAAATGTGGATGGTAGGACTGGGGTATGGCTCAGGGGCAAAGCAGTAGCCTAGCATGTGCTAGGCTTTCATTCTTGAGTTCTATCTTTAGAGCTACAAAACAACAACAAAACAAACAGGGATGGCAGAACTTAACTACTTAGAACACTGTAGACTACATTAAATGCAAAATGCTTTCAATAATGTACAGTACATAAGCAGTCACAATTGCTATCATCATTACTGCCTTATGTGTTTTTTTATAAGAATAAAATGTATGCCCAGCAACCTCCAAGCAGCTAGCAGGACCCTGAATTCACTCTCAGGAGCCAAATGTGCAGGAGTTGATTCCCAGTGCACGGGTGAAGCTTTGGAATGTCCCTCCCAGCTGGTAAGACCAGCATCTTCAAATCACTGGAGGATACTCAGGAGGTCCCCGTGGGCCTAACTGGGCCGTGCCCAGTGACCTCCAAGCAGCTAACAGGGACCTGAATTCAGTCCCAGGAGCCGAATGTGTGTGAGCTGAATTCCAGCGCACAGGTGAAGCTTTGGAATATCGCTCAAAACCCAAAAATATAGGAAAATGACAAAATGAAAGAGCAAAATGCAATCTCAAACTTCTAGTCCAACCCAAGCAAGCCTAGGAGACATGGACACAGAACAAAATGTAAGCCATATACCTGAAATTCCTCAAATGATAACAACTGAAGTAAAGAAACAACTCTGAGAAGCTATAAAAGAACTCAGATCAGAAATAATCTCCCAGGTAAAAGAAGAAATGACAAATGTAATGAAAGAAATACTGAACAAATCTAAAGAAGATATAGTTAAAAAATTAGAGGAACAATGCAAACAGATTGAAACCCTGAATAAACAATATAAGAAACAAACAGAATGCATGAAGCAGATTCAAAGAGATATACAGGTAATCAAAAATTCCATTTAAAGTTGGCAAAACTGCCTCAAAAAAAAAGTGAAGCTAGAATATCAGACCTCGTAGACAAGATTGCAGCTAGTGAACAGGAAAGACCTTTTAAAAGTAACAAGAAATCAGGAAATAACAATTTAACAGCTGCAAGATGATGCAAAGAAAAGCAACATAAGATTGATAAGTAAAAATGAAAAAGGTGACAACACAAATGATATCAAGAGGCTATTTACAGAGGTAATAGCTGAAAATTTTGCAAACATGAAAATGGAAATGGACATACAGAGCAGTGAACCATATAGAACTCCAAATAGCCATAATCAAAATAAAACTACACCCAGACATATAATAATCAACATCCCAGAAATCCAACATAAGAACATAATATTAAAAGATGCTAGAGAGAAGAGAGATCACCTAAAAGGAAAGCCTATCAGAAGCACAGCAGACTTCTCAACACAAACAATGAAGTAAAAAAGAGCATGAAGTGAAGTATTTCAGATCCTAAAGGAAAATAACTTCCAACCCAGACTGATGTACCCTGCAAAACTGTCCTTCAAAATGGATAGAGAAACAAGATACTTCCATGACAAAGAACAGCTGAAGAACTTCATGACCACCAAACCAACCCTGAAAAGAATACTGAAAGACATTCTAGATAGAGGAAAAAACCACTAAGCAAGGCAAACAATTAAACAGAGTGGAAAGGTAAAGAATCAACAGCAGAAAGATAACATATCAAAAGTAAACCAATACATATCAGTTATAACCATTAATGTAAATGGCCTCAATTCACCAATTAAAAGAAAAAGACTGGCAGAATGGATCAAGAAACAACATCCAAACATATGCTGTCTACAAGAAAGCCATCTAACCCAAAAGGAAACTCACAGACTGAAAGTCAAAGGATGGAAAACAATACTCCATGCAACAGGATCCCCCAAAAAAGCAGGAGTAGCTATTCTGTTTGCAGACAATGTGAACTTCAAATCAAGAATGATCCAAAGAGATAAAGCAGGTCACTACATACTAGTTAGGGGAAACCTTCAAGAGGAAGAGATAACAATCTTAAATATATAGGCACCAAATTCAGGAGCACCCCGCTATACAAAACACATATTAACAGAAATGAAAAATCAAATAAACAATAACACAATTATAACAGGAGACCTTAACATGCCATTGATACAAAGGGACAGATCAACTAGACAGAAAATCAGCAAAGAAATAACAGAACTGAATCACACCTGTGAACAAACTGACTTGGTGGACACATACTGAGTGTTCCTCCCAACAACATCAGAATATACATTTTTCTTAGCAGCACATGGAACATTCTCAAAAACAGACCATATACTAGCCCTCAGAACATGCTTAAGTAAATGCAAAAGAACTGAAATTATCGCATGCATGTTATTGGATCATAGTGCCACGAAACTAGAAATTAATGACAAAAGAAACTGCAGAAACTCCAGAAACACATGGAAATTGAATAATACACTCTGAGTAATCAGTGGGTCACAAAGGAAATTGAACAATATCTACAAGCAAAAGAAAATACAAATACATCTTACCAGAACCTGTGAGATGCAATGAAACCAGTTCTCAGAGCAAAATTTATTCTGGTGAATTCCCACATCAGGAAAACAGAATGAATACAAATAAACAACTTGATGCTACACCTCAAACATCTAGAAAAAGAAGAGCAAGTCAAGCCAAAGCCAAAAGAAGGGAGGAAATTATAAAGATCGGAGCAGAAATCAATGCCATAGAGACTAAGAAAACAATACAACGAATCAATGAATCAAAGAGTTGGTTCTTTGAAAGAATAAATAAAATTGATAAGCCCCTAACCAACGTTGTTTAAAAAAGGAAAGAAAAAGCTAAAATTCACACATTAAGGAATGAAAAGGGTGAAATCATTATAGACCCTGTGGAAATACAGAAGATCATCAATAAGTATTTTGAAAACGTCTACTCTCATAGGCTTGATAACATAGAAGAAATGGACAGATTCAGGGCCAGGGATTTAGCTTAGCGGCTTAAGCGCCTGCTGAAAGAAAGGAAGAAGGGAGGGAGGGAGGGAGGGAGGGAGGGAGGGAGGGAAGGAAGGAAGGAAGGAAGGAAGGAAGGAAGGAAGGAAGGAAGGAAGGAAGATTCATTCCTAGAAACATATGAATTACCAAAGCTGGGTCAAGAGGATGTGAATCTTCTGAATAACCCAATTTCAATTAAAGAAATTGAAAATGTAATTAAATCCTTACCAACAAAGAAAAGCCCAGGTCCAGACAGATTCTCTGCGGAATACTACAAGAAATTCAAAGAAGATTTAATGCCGGCACTCCTCAAACTCTTCAATGAAATCAAAAGGGAAGCAATTTTTCCTAACTCATTCCTGGAAGCAAATATTACTCTAATACCAAAACCTGAGAAAGACCCAACTAAAAAAGAGAACTATAGGCCAATCTCCCTAATCAACATAGATGTAAAAATTCTCAATAAAATATTGGCAAACAGAATGCAGCAAATCATCAAGAAGATTACTTACCATGACCAAGTGGGATTCATCCCAGGAATACAGGGATGGTTCCACATATGCAAATCAATACATGTAATCCACAAAATCAACAGAACCAAAAGTAAGAACCACATGATCATTTCTATAGACGCAGAAAAGCTTTTGATAAGGTCCAACACTTACTCATGATAAGAACCTTACAGAAAATTGGAATAGTCTTTACCTCAATATGATAAAAGCCATCTATGACAAACCAATAGCCAGCATCATATTAAACAGCCAAAAACTGAAAGCCTTTACCCTAAAATCAGGAACAAGATAAGGATGTATATTATTACCACTCCTATACAATATAGTGCTAGAAATACTAGCCAGAGCAATTAGACAAGAGAGAGAAATAAAAGGAGTAAGGATAGGAAAAGAAGTTAAATTATCATTATTTGCAGATGACGTGATATTCTACATAGAAGTTCCCCAAAACTCCATTGAAAGACTCCTAGATAAAATAAATTCAGTAATGTAGTTGGATATAAAGCCAACACTCAAAAATCAACAGCATTCCTATACACTAACAAAACCACTGAGAGAAAAATAAGAGAAGTCACAGCCTTCACAATAGCATCAAAAAAATGAAATACTTAGGAATCAATCTAACAAAAGAAATAAAAGATCTATTCAGGGAAACTTATAATACCCTGAAAAAGAAATCAAAGAAGACCTCAGAAAATGGAAAGACATCCTTTGTTCATGGATAGGAAGAACAAACATTGTGAAAATGGCCATTCTCCCAGAATTGTTATACAGATTTAATGCAATCCCAATCAAAATGCCACTAGCATACCTCACAGATCTAGAGAAATCACTCCTAAAATTCATCTGGAACCAGAAGAGATCTAGAATAGCAAAGGCAATTCTAAGCAACAAAGGCAAGGCAGGAGGCATCATAATCCCTGACTTGAAGTTATACTACAAAGCTACTGGGATAAAATCAGCATAGTACTGGAATAAAAACAGACCTGAAGATAAATGGAACAGATTAGAAGATACAACTAGAACCACAAATACACTCAGCCACATTATCTTTGATTAAGGGGCCAAACACATCCACTGGAAGAAAGACAGTTTCTTTAATAAATGGTGCTGGAAAAATTGGCTCTCCATATGCCGAAAACTAAAACTAGACCCATGCCTATCACCATGTACTAAACTAAAGTCTAAATGGGTCAAATATCTAAATATTAAAACAGAAACACTAAATCTGTTGGGAGACAAACTAGGTAGAAATCCTGAAGACAGGGGTAGGTAGAGAATTCATGAACAAGAATCAAACCGCACGCAAAATACTTCACAGAATCAATAACTAGGATCACGTCCTATTAAAGAGTTTTTCATGTTGAAAGAAATCTCCAGCATAGTGAAAAGAAAACCCACAAACTGGGAAAAAATCTAAGTGAACTGTCCCTCAGACAAAGGACTTCTGTCTAGAACTTATAATTAAAAAAATCAGACCCCTGAAATTCAAACACCCATTCCAAAAATGGACATCTGAGATGAATACACAGTTCTCAGATGAAGAAATACAAATGGCAAATAAACACATGAAAAAAATGTTCAGCATCATTGGTCATTAGAGAAATGCAAATTCCACACTGAGATTCCATCTCACTCCAGAAAGAATGGCCAGGATCAACAAAACTACCAACAACAAATGCTGGAGAGGCTGTGGGGAAAAAGGAACTTTCTGCACTGTTGGTGGGAGTACAGATTGGTGCAACCACTGTGGAAGTCAATCTGGAGGTTCCTCAGAAAGCTGGGATTGTAAGTCCCATTTGACCCAGCTATTCCACTTCTGGGTATATTCCCAGAACTGAAAACATCACACCACAATGATATATGTGCACCCATGTTTATAGCAGCACAATTTGTGGTAGCCAAATCTTGGAAACAACCTAAATGGCCATCAACTAAGGAGTGGATAAAAAAGATGTAGTATTTTATACACTGGAGTACTACTCAGCTATAAAGAATGATCACATTGAGATATATAAGTAAACGGATACAACTTGAGACCATGGTCATAAGTGAAAAAAATCAAACTCACATGTGTAAATACCGGATAGTCTCCCCTAGTATAAGAAATGGTAAGAGCACATAAGATACAAAAAAAAAACTCAATAAATACAATGAAAGGATAAGAATCTGCTTAAAGGGGAAAAAATATCTCAGGGAAAATGAGGGAAAAAAAATAACAACCCCAGTTATGTTCCTACCACCTTGTTTTGAAGGCCTATATTGTCCGTGTTTTGGGCTCTTTGCTATTGTTATTTATTTGTCTTTTTTGTTTCGTGTTTTTCTAGGAATGTGTTCTCTTTTGTTTTGTTTTTCCCTCTAACACAGAAAGGTTAGGTATACATGTAGAAACTCATACATGCATAGAACTTCTCCTAAACAGTTTATGAGAATTGATTGTATAATGCATGATGAAGTGAACAGCTACTTTGAAGAAAAAGAGACACTATGGTACTCAGTGCTGATGCCATAGCATCATTCTTTGTTTAGAGTGATTTTAGTCTGTTTCATATTGTTTAATTTCAATATACATGAAGGTATGGACAGCTATTTTGAAGATAACGGGAGACATTATGGCAGCCATTGTTGACTTCCCTATTGTCTGGTTTTGAAGGCCTAAAATGCCTTCATCATCCTGTTCTGATCAGTTTAATACTGTTTTGTTTTGTATGAATTCACTGTCTGTGATGATATGGACAACTATTTAAAAGAAAACAAGAGAAAATGACAATATGATCTCCTGTTGTCTTGCTTTAATATCTGTGCCTCTTACATTGTTTTCTTCTGATCTGCTTTGTTCTGTTTTGTTTAGTTTTACCCTCTTTAAAATAAAAAAAAAATTTTAAAATAATAAAATAAAAAAAGAATAAATGTAATGCAGGAAAGGGTAATAATTGAATAAATGTCAGCAATTAATGTTATTACGGTATTCAACTATGTATTAAATACATTCACCAAATTCACTAGGGGCACCAGAGTTTCTACAGAGGTTTAGGGGTAGCAATCTAATGGAGAGGTATAGGGCTTAGGCTAAAGGCACAGAGTATAAAGTAAATTTTATTTAAGATGGCTTTCAGAGTAAAATGATGCTAAGTATCACAATATCTTCCCAACCCCAATCAACGTCACTATCTGTTTTCCATAAGTAAAACAAAGCAATCACCAAACCAGGATAATGAAAAGATTGTGCTGGTTTTTTAAAAGAAAGGAACTGTGAGAGAGAAGTTTTTTCTATACCTTGTATTCCTCTATTTCAATGACTATAAAACAACAAAAAAACTTTGACACAAACTCATTTCCTGAACAACATATATTTTACTATTCATTTCACAAGAATGTAATAAACAGAGTAAAGTCTTCCCTATGTTATTTAATTGAAGGAAATTAATTTCTTGGCCAAAGTAGATTTCACTGACTTAAAAGATTACCTTCTCCACACAGAAGCTCTGTATGACTTGGGTTACTTTGGGATTATCTGGGTTAAAAATGTTCTGATGATTAGCCAAAACAATATCTTCTATAAAAAATTGTCTCACTGTTTGAAGAGGAATTTTGTGCATATTCATTTTCCTCCCTTTAATACGCAGCAAGCCAACATGTCTAAAAGATTGGGAAAAAATTGAAAGGTTAATTAGGACTTAAGTTTCTTGAGGAAATGTACAAATAAAAGCTATTCTACTTCTAAATGCAGTTCTACAAGATATTTCTTTACAAAATCATACCCTTAAAAATAAATATTTTGGGCAGTTTAATCATAATGTCATTAGAGGAAAATGTTCTTTCTCAGGATAACATTCATTCATCCACCATATTTGCTATCTAAATAGATACATTGCTTTCTAATGGAAAATAGACCTAACAAGAATAATAAAAAGTTATCAAAATAAAACCAACAATCACACTTCCTATTACCATATTCTTTAAAAGTATTTTTTTTTTCCTTTCTGAGACAGCCTGTCACTAGCTAGTTCAGGCCGGCCTTGAATTCACCATGTAGCCCAGGCTGGCCGCAAACTCGCAGTGATCCTGCCTCAATCTTCCAAGTGCTCGAATTACAAGTGTGAGCCACTAAACCCAGCCTTAGAACTATTACTATAGCAATCAGAACTTGAATAGATTCAACAGGTAAAATCCATTATAAAATTGACTTTAATAGCTATAAACTTCTTTTTAAAAATATATCATTTTGCCATAGAAGTAAAAGGAATTAGATATACTACACCAGTGTTGGCAAACCGAAGACACATGTGCCACAGTGGGCTGTTTGCTATCACTGAAAGCTCTAAAAGGGTTGCCATCACTGTAGTATAATGTTGCATTTATAACATAGGAAAATCAAATTAAGCAATTTTCTAGTAACAGGTTAATACGACTCTGTGAAATTAGCAATCATCTATATAGCATCTAATCTGAAACTTAGTAAAGAAAAACATTAGTTTTGAATCTGCTAATGAACAGCAAAACCATTAATATCAACTGGATGCTCTCTTGCTGAAAATGGATTAACATCTAGGAAAACAATAAAACTACATGAAAAGACAACCCTTCATAAATAAATCTGTTTATTTTGCCAGTACCCCAAACCTAGGGGATGGCTGGCAGGTTATTAAAGGGAGGAATTCTTAAAAACGTATTTGAATAAGTAACTGTTACTTACTTTTTCACAGCTTCTCCTGGGGAAAGAGAAGTAACCACTGAGCTTCCAGGCTGTGACACGTAAAAGAGTTGTTGTTCATTCTTGGTTGGAGCTATTTTACACTCATGCTCATGGCCCCAGATAACAAGATCAATGAAGTCGTCCAAAAACTGTTCTGGAATGAAGTTAGTACTTCCATGTTTACTCCTACACCAAGATTTGAAAAAACAAGTAACATTAACTCACAGCAATATAGAAAAATGCCACATTAAATAAAAAGTCTACACTGATCTTTCTCCATTCACTGATGATACATTATATCCTTGTTTAAGAAATCACCCAAGGGACTGGAAATGCAAAGATAACCAGTATATAATTCATGACCACCAAGAATTTACAGACTTTCAGGACACAGTCAAGTAATCACCCTAGGAGCAAAGTTGGTTGAATGTACATTTCAAAGAAGATCACAAAAAGCTTTACTAGGGAAGGACCCACCTTTGTTCAAATCGGAGGCATATCACCTATCAAATCATAAAAACCACAACCCACTCTCACTATCTACCCTCAAAGACAGAAAATGAAAGTGAGTTAAATCTAAGCTTTGTGGTCTAAAAAAAATTTTTTAAATACATCTAGTCACTTGAAATAGATGTCTTTTAATTATACAAACATACTAGGAGTAAAAATGTCAATTCAACACGAGTAAAGAGCTTTCCAATTATTAAATATCATATGAACAAATAATTTGCAAACCATAGTTTTATACTTAGGAAGGCTATTACCCAGTAAAAAAGATAGAAATAGTTTTTCTTAATATTAACCAATATTACTTGGTGAAAGTGTTTGAATATGTATGTCACTCTAGCATTCATTTGATCCAAACCAATACTCATTCACTGACTCAATATTTACTGAGGGTCTACACTGTATCAAATGTCTCAAGCAGCTAACAGTGTGAACAAAGTCCTTGCTCTTGTCAGGAAATCAAGCAATAGCACCGTGTACATGTGTAATAAAACTTGGCAAATCATGACAGGTGATATAAAGAATAATAAAAGGAAAAGCAATAGAAAAGGATGCTACTCTATTTATGGGGTAGTGAGGAAAGGTCTCTGCAGAAGCAACATGAGCAACAGCTGCAATGAGTGAGGATGCAATAGAAGAGAATCCTCTGCATGGGGAGCACTGACAGCAAAGGTGCTGAAGTGCAGAAGCCATTCACAAGGTCAAGACGGTCCACAGGCTGACGGTGGGTTAAACTTTTTAGTATGAGACAATAAGGTTTTCAGATTTAAAAATGCTTTGGTGGGTCAGGCATGATGGCACACGCCAGAAACCCCCCACCTGAGAGACTAAAGCAGGAGGATTGCTGCAAATTCGAGGCCAGCCTGGGCTACAACATGAGTTCAAGGCCAGCCTGAACTTCATATGAAGTGTCTCAAAAAAGACCAAAATTGGGCTGGGGATTTAGTTCAGCAGCATAAGCGTCTGCCTTGCAAGCAGGTGGTCATGAGTTCAATCCCCTGTACCGATAAAAAAAAAAAAAAAGACCAAAATTACATACAGACATACATAAAAATGCTCTGGTACATAGGTAAATTAAAAAACAAAAGTTTTCATATGGGCTATGACAACTGATTGTTGCTAATCCTATGGTGCATGAAATGTATTTATGCCTCCAACATATATAGGTCTTTTAAAATGTAAAACTGGGATTGTTTATGATAATAAGGCTTTTCTTTCAGATCAGACATCTGTCTTTCTCTTGTGCCCCAGATATTTGTGATAACAGGTTCATATCAAGCCAACATGAGGTCATCTATCAATAATATTTTTACCAAAATTTACATGATATATATGCTATGTATGTGCCGCTGCACTTAGAAATATTTAGACATTAAGCTATCCAAAAAAATATCACAAATTTCAATGACATCCCATTAAAGGATAAGAAGTTAGGTTGAGTTCCTTGAATATTAGACAGAGATAATTAACTTAAAAGCCTTTTATGCCAATATGGAGATTTAAGTATACTACAAAATATCATGATTGCCATGATACTGTGTATGGCTTCTGATCTCAATTTTCTCTGTCAAACTATGTAACCATCACCTGTTAACATTCTATAGGGATCCAACTACTAGAACATCCATGGTTGGTAAAAAAAACAAATAACAGTTCTTGAGCTATAATTCATATTTCTAGGTACATAATTTTCAGATAAAATTATTATAATTGAGCTCACTGCTCCTATTGCAACGCTGATTTCACTAATCTTTTCTGGATATTCAACAACTAGAAAGGTAGATGGGCTATAAGAGTCCAAAAACTAGAAAGATAGATGGGCTAAAAGAGGCCAGCCAATATTTTGGCCCTAGCCCTTGGAGGTCAACAAGAACCCAGGATATGAGGGAAACCTTCCTGTGTCATCCTACAACTCTGGTAGCTCTTACAGAAAGCAACTTGGTCAAACAAAGGCTATGACTCATCCAGGTGGCTTACAGTGACGTTAAGAACTGAGAGGCACTATTACATAGCTCCAAGGCAAATCGTGAGAAGACCTCACTTTGACAGATACCGAGAGGTTAAATTTCATTAATTCAGGTCTCGATTTAACTTGGTCACTCGAAAACTATGACCAAGAGATATTCACAACAATGTCATAATAATAAGCTAAATATAGGAAGAGACTTCAATTACTAACCTCTTCTAGCAATTTCTAGTTACGCCAATAGCTTAACTGCTGTTACGGGCCATTAGTAATAAATTGTGATTAAACCTATAAAAACTCAATAAAACTCTCAAATTCTTTAAGTAAGATAAATAAAACCAGAGGGACTTACGACAAAATATCAGACTCCATTTATACAGAAATCTAAGAGACAATGGATTACAATCACAATTCTAATCCCATAACAACGATTTCCAGACTTGGCTCTTTCTCAAACCTGCTTTACCATTCTAGCTCATGCTTGATTAAACATGCTCTAGTTTCTCGAAACTTTTTTTTATTCTTAACTAAAGGCTGTCAAACTCCAAATGATCATAAAAATAATACCAACAATAAACATGCTAGATTCCTCTATCCAGGTCCACTAGATCAACTTCCTGTAAGAGTTCACAACTGGTAAACTCCAGCAGGACTTATAATGCCTATTAGATTAGTTTCCTGTCTCTAACTGCTGTCTCTCTTTACATCCACTCTTGTTACATCCACATCTTCACAAAGCAGTGAAGATGAAAACTATGCTGTCCCCCCTAACTACAGTTGGGGATAGCTCTTCAGAGGAATAAAGTATTACAGGCAGTTAAGTTAGTTACAATTAATGCAGACAGTTAAATAGGGGTGGGCCTTCAGCACAAAAAGATAATGGCTAAAAACACCATCACTAAGACCAGGCTTTAAGAAACAAAACAATTCAATTCATTAAAAAAAGAAAAATCAACTGCCGAGCACAGTGGTGTATGCCTGTAATCCCAGCACTTGGGAGGCTGACGAAGGGAACTGTTCCAAGTTTGAGGCCAGCCTGGGCGACACAGTGAGCTCAAGGCCAGCATGAACTGCATAGTGAGGCCCTGTCTCAAAAAGACCAAACAAACAAACAAACAAACATCAATTAAATGAACAAAAAAGGGCTTCTTCAAACAGGGGAGGTTATATGATAGCCTCCTCTTCTCAAATACAGGATATGGGTTTTTTTCCGCACAAAAGACAATTACAGGCCTTGCAAGATAATTCATCCAATCCCATTAACCTCTTCTTTGATAGTGCTTATGTTTGCAGTGCAGCATGCCACATTAAAACTGCCACTAAACATACTAGCCAAAAACATCCTTTTTTCATACTCTCCAAACTGTCATTTGGTCTAGCCCTCTCCCTCGATTTATCAGCATTTATGTTCTGAATCCCAACTGCTGAGGTCTTTCACTAATGACAATGCTGTGATAGAGTTCTGGTTAATGTGAATCTTACAACCTCAGATATCCTTCAACAGGTTTCTGCCTCCAATGTCACCTTTCATCAATATGCATTCGTCTTGTGCACTCTAGGAACAGACTCAATGAGTTTCATTGGATTTATGTTTCAGTAGATGCTTCCTTGGGATTTATTTTTGCCTCTGCTTGCACTAGTGAGGTGGCTAAACACTCCATTGATAATTGCTTAGATGGTTTTGGTACCCTTCACTGCCCATGGGCACTTAAGACTAACAATGGACCAGCTTACTCAAGTATTGCTTTCCAAACATTTTCTAACACTTTCCACATGTCTCTTACCATGAGACTTTCTTGTAACCCTCAAGGTCAAAAAGTGTTAAACATGCTCACCTTATGCTCAAACTTCAACTACAAAAGGAGGCATTCTTCCCTATAAAAACTTCACCATAACAGACTTCACTTGACACTATTAACTTTTAAAATCCTACTCAGGATGAGATTGCAGCAGCAGACTGACCAATCAGGTAAAGGAATCACAGCTAGGAAGGGTCCTTTGGAAAGATCTTCATACTGGAAAATGGAGGGGACCCAGCCCAGTACTTGTATGGGGGCTGAAGGTATGCCTGTGTCTAGTTCTAGAGTATGCTGTATGGCTGTATCATGGTCCCAAATCCAGAAAAGGAGTTGGTTCCACCTTTCAAGAAGCTGATTCTCTGTCCTATGATAGTGATGCCTCAGAGATGATAACCAAGAGCAGAAATACTAACAACCCTGCTGCAATTTTCTTGGCCATGCTTACCTTGGTCTCTCCGCACGAGAAGCTTCACATACTATGCCCCATTGGACGTTCTTTCCTGATTCATCCTTGGCTCACCCATTACCCTGGGAGGTTCCTGCTTCCATACCTGTTTTTACAAATCAATCCCAGCTTCTGGTTGGCCGTTCAAATGCTCACATTCTTCAAATATATTCATTATTATTATTATCATAATTATACTGATCAAACAGCTGCCCTTCCTCTCTGTGTCAGATCATCTTCCCTACGCTTATCTACTTGAATTACAGAAAATTGGCCATTGTCTGTAATTCATCAGGAGCAGACAGTGATGAATTACGCCTCTTAAATAGTTTCAATCTGTCTCTAATAGCCATCAATTATTCATGTCCACTTCACCACTTGTTATGTGCTACTAAATTTCTTCCCCAGGAGGAATGCAGTACTTATCAACTTATCACGACTACCATTACAAATGTGACTATTAGGGATTGGTCCTACACTATGTATAATGTTACAGGGCATTATACGCCTTTTGTACTCTATGTTTCTCAAACATATCTCCAAAATAATTAATGGTGTTTGGCTGGTAGTCTCTTCCCCATTACTGTGTCTACTTATAGCCTCAAAGAAATTTATCATGTATGATCTAAAAAATATTAGTCCAGAGTCTATGTCTACAATCCTTACGTTCTTTTGGTAGGAACCATAGATTCATACAACATGATTATTACTATTCAGTTGCAACAACTGTAATCTTACTTAGTGCATTACTACCTTAAATGAGGATAAAGATATTTTAATACTGTATGGTTCATTATGATTCCTACTAATTATCTGTGGACCATGATACTATGATGAAGTCTACAAGTCCTCAAAGAAATTAATAAGCAACTGATTCATCCTAAGAGAATGGTAGGGCTCGTAATTTCCGGGAATTATTTCTTTAGTTACCTTTCTTGCCACTACTGTGGTCTCATCTGAAGCCCTAAACTAAAGTGTACAAACTACACATTTTGTCAATCATCTGGCAAAAAACACACCATATGCTTTAGAGACCTAAGAAAATAAAGATTTAAAACTAGAAGTACAAGTCAATGTCCTTGAGGCAACTGTTTTAAATATAGGTAATAAAGTTAAAGCCCTTCAATACTGTCAGGGCTTACAATGCTATGACAAATTTAGCCACATATACGTGACTTCTCTGCCATACAATGAAACTCAATGGTGCTGAGAAAAGATGGTGGCACATGTACTGGGCATATTCATCATAATAATATAAGTTTGGACTTACAAACACTCCATCAATAAATTATGACTCTTCAACATGACCAAGTTAGTGTTCTCATGCCAGATCAGGTAACTAAGTCTGTATCTGACCTGCTAAATGGATTTAATAATTTTAATCTCACATGCCTGGAGTCATCATGATATTGAGCATCACTTCAGTTATTATTATATTAATAATTTGCTTATTAATCCTCTCCAAAAATATCTAAGACAAATCTTCACCCTTGCCTTAAAACAACATCATCAGAAGCTTCAACTACAAAACAGAAAAGAGGGAGATGTTGGGAACAAAGCTGTCTGTACTTCGGGTATCTAGGACAAGGCCACTGCTTCTCTTGAGTTTGGCAGGGCCCATGAGAAATGTGGACAGATCGGGGAGTTGATGCACATAGTGACTTAGCCTTCAAAGAGATAATACAGACAGGTTTCTCACTTCCCATGAAGCTACCAAGACATGTTGTTCTGCTAACTGATTAGATATTCTTCCTCTCTCAGATCCTACCCTCCCCTTAAAGTCCCCATGAATTTATTTATACATGGATTATATAAACGCACTTCAGATGCTGGGCAGTTTCTTTCTCTCATCAGGAGAGAGGGCTCCACCTGACACCAGCTTTCTGTATATTGATTCCTTTCTTTTTCATCCCCCACCATTCTCCCTGCGAAGTTTCAAGAGTTGCATGAGACACGGCAGGGTACTTTATGCTAGAAAAGTAATACACAGCAGGGTACTTTATGCTAGAGAAGTCTGTAATACACCATAATCAAACGATGGCTAACCCACCAGCAGTGAGGCAGACCAACATCACATGTTTACCTGTTCCCCATACTAATTGTTATGGATTGTATCTAATGTTCCCCCAAAGCCTCATGCCCTCTTAGGTGGAGCTTTTCAGAGCACCACCCAAAAGGCTTCTGGATATGATAAAACGGAAAGATACAAAGCAGGCTGCTGCTACTGCCTGATGCTGCTTTCTGCCTACCCTGCCACTGACTATTTGCCCTCTCCAATGCCCCTGTGCCATGCCACCCTGCTTTGGAGTCAGCCAGCGATGGACTGATACAAACCGCAACCTTTAAAATACACCTTTTCTTCTTTAACTTGTGAGTGTCAAGTATTTTGTTGCAGCAATGATGAAGGTAAGACACCAATGCTGCCTTTTATGTTTCATTCTGGCTTAAACTCTTTAAATTACTTAAAAGCTTTCCTTTCAACTAATCTTTATTTTGGCATAGTACAAAGTCTGGCAAAACTGGGAAGCCTTCCACAAGAGAGAATAAGTCACAAGTGTGCGAAATTACATGGAGGTAACACACATCTAATCTACTCTTCCTTTGAAACTCAGCTTTACTCAACAATATGTACAAGGCAATGCAAGTCTGCCTCTTGAAGTCCTTCTGTGACCTAGCATCTAACACAAATCTGTATTCAATAAAGGCAGTAGTCTGTATTTAATAAATGTTTGATAAAGAAATTATACAATCAGTCCCCACATCCCTTGGAGGTTTCCTTGATAACTTCCCAGGTTTCTCTCTTCTCTATCAGTTTCACTGCTGTCTATCACTGTTGACACCTCACATTTTTTACATAGCAGTCATATAATAAATCTTAGTTTCCTTAATCTCTTCCTTTCAATCAACCATGTATCCTACCAACAGACTGAAGTTACAACTACCAACAAAAATAAGTTCATCTTGTTATATTTTCATATTCTGAAAAGACACTCCCACATATATGCACCAGAAGAAATACGTAAGAAAAGTTCCTAAGAAACCCAAGAAACTTGTAAGAAAGCCAAGAACTGGAAATAAAAATGTTCACTGACAAGAGATAAACCATAACTAACATTTTTACTGTACATATCTGTAAAAATGAATTAATTTCTAAGCATCAAAATGGATAAACCTCAGTAACACAATGTTGAAAATAAGTTGCCTGTAAAACATACAACATGGTTTGTTATACTAAAACTAAATAAAATCAATTATGAATATATGTGATTAAACAATACTGAAAAGCAATGAAACGAGTAATTCAAACCTGAGACTAACGCTCCCCCTGAAGTATAAGGAAGCAGATGAGATCAGGTGAGACAATGGGACACTATAATGGCTAAGCTTCTACTTTCTGCTGAAGTTAGGGATGTTCATTTTGTGGTTATTTTCATTTCTCATCCATATGTTACAAATATTCCTTTACAGATATTAACATATACTGAAAAAATTTAAAAATAAAAATCACACAAAGCAAATGTAAGTTTTGCCTGCTCCCACACTGACAACCTTGAAGGAGTAAGAGGATTCTGCTTCAGCAGCTGAGCTGGAAGACAGATCTGAGGAAGCTCCATGGCTGACCCAAGTTTTCAGAGAATACCTTTACCTGTTCTGATGAATCACAAGTAAGTTAAACCAAGAGTTCTCATCTTCTTTTGGTCTCAACATTGTTACTTTTTTATTGACAAACATTCGATAGAGCCTTTCATCTGGAATGGATCCTGAAGTGGACATTACATTATTTTAAAATTATTTTCTTACTTTGTTTAAAGAATTTTCACTTCTAAATCATGTTTCTCAAAGTATTTTACTTTATGAATTCTAGAATCATTATTAAGTGATGACATTTAAACCTATGTGCCAGGTTCTAACACAACAGCATTGAGTTGCATTCAAAAAACATTTTCCATTTCAGGCATATCTACCTTAAATTTTAGGAACATGTGGAACAAAAAGTAAGGTTCCCACACTTAATTTTTATGAAAACTTCTAATAATTTTGTTTTTTACTACCCCTTTACTGAACATTACAAGTTCATATACTTTTGACTCTTTAAGACATGAATTATAACATGCACAGATATACTTATTAAAAAGGGTGACAGATGTATTTTAAAGCACATTATTATACCTTTTTAAATAAAAACATTTTGCATTTTAATATTCATTTACTCTCAAACACTTCTTCCCATATACATCAGTTTGCCTTTAGCTAGTGGAAACTAACAAAAACAAAAAAACTAAAATAAATAATAACAAATTCTAAATATGATAAAAGGAGAAAAGGTCAGGATTTCACGGTGAAGAATCACAGTGCAGAGTTGGAGAGGGTACAGATGAAGCTGCTGCCTTATAAACTGATACAGATCCCAGAAAGCTGACAATGGACAATTTGGATGAGTAATACACTGCTGAGGTGGAATGCGGATCATATTAACTGCAGATAAGGACAGGCTGAAAAGCCTGGGGTATCAAAGGCTGACCTACTTAGGTGCTAAAGTACTAAGGCCACTAAAACTTGGAAGGCAGGTGTGAGGAGGAGGACAAAAGTTTGAGAGAAAGGAGAAGGTAGTTTAGGCAGATGGCATTAGCTCTGAACAGGAGGTTGTTTGGTGGCATGAAAGAGTGGCAGGGAATAAAGAGAACAATGATCTTCCCTCTTGTCCCAAAGCCCATAGGTAAGAGAACTTTAGGGACAAAGTAATCTCAGAAGCCAGGTGGGCTCATCATCCTGAGGAAAGGAAGGAATTTATTCATTACAAAGAGTTCTAGAATTCATAGCATTTATAGTGAAGGGTTGGTGTTTGGGATGCAGACAGACTCCAGTGAGGGAAAGCAGGCCAGGACAAGAGAAGACTGAGGAAATGGATAAAAGATGTATTGTCTGTGGTGGTAACTGAGGCATGTAATGGGATCTGGCATTAATCTAAGCCTAAGCAGAGAAACTATTTTCTGGAGCAATGACCTCTAACACTATAATAATTAAACTTACTAATAGCTTTGAGAAACAACAAAAGCATTCTTGCTCTATCACTTGTAGAATCAGACAGAGACAAAAAGGCATAATAAATGGACTCGAAATACATTATTTCTAAATCATGTGACACTAAGGGGGAAGGTACAGGAAGAGTGATGAGATATTGAAAAAAGTATGTCATGTGCATGTATAAATCTGCCACAATTAAACTCATTAATCTGTATAATCAATAGGCACTAATAAAAAATATGGGAAAAATAAATATACACATACATCATTTCTAACCTCAAGAATACTTGGGCTATAAAATCTACAAAATAATGAATGCTTTTAAAAACAGTCCTCAATCTTTCATTCACACAGAATAAAGCCTAGCAAATAAGCTTTTACCTACTGAACACTAAACAAAATGAAGTTAGTGAGGCTGATACGGCAAATTTCTGATTATTAGAGATGGACAGCCCTGGACTAGCACTGTCTAATAGATGTGTGTGAGCTACTAATGCATGTCAAAAATGTCATTTTAAACAGCCATACAAGCACAAGCAAAAAGACAAAGTTCATTAACATATTTAATCTAATATATTAGTATGTTTTACACTTTCCCTTAATTCTTGGAATCCCGTGTGAACTTTACAGGGAGACCACACTGTAATTCAGACTAGCCACACTTCAAGTGCTCCAGACTTACCTGAGGCCAGTGGTTACTGTCCTGGACAGTAACACATTAGAACTCTGAAAGACTCCTGAGATACCAAAACACTGTTTTAATGAAGAATTATTCTAACATAAAATTTTAAAGAACTATTGTGTAATTCTTTAAGAATTATTCTCTAATTCTAATATTTAAGATTCTATATCTGAGCCTAAAAGAAAAAGCCTAAAACAATAAATAGATACTAAGAGGAATTTTTTTTACCAAAACTATTAAAAACAAGAATGTATTAACATTTATTGTTTCTTATCAATACAAAAAAGTTTTTACCAAACATTCCATCATTTTTTAGTCACTAATGGAGTAATCCAATTTGGTCCACTTTTTCCCAAAGGATTACAAAGTTGTCTCCAAAATTTAATTTCTCAATAAATGTTGTATTAACTGACATATGTAAAAAAATAAAAACATCTTACCTAAACCATAGAGAGCAATTTTTGTGCTTCCTTTCTGAAGCAAAACTGGACTAATATCTATCTTCTCAACAGACATTGAACGTCCAAAGTGATTTATAAATCCAGCACAACTTAAAATATCCAGGGCACACAGTGCATCTGCCTATACGAGATATCAACAAAGAATATGTGTATATAAAAAAAGTGATCTACATGAATGTCATACTACCTATTAAAAGCATAATCCATATACTACAAATTGAGTAGACCTTCTTCTAAATGTTTCAAACTAGATGTATTTCAGATTTTGGAATTTTTTAGATTTTTAGAACACACAGACTTTGCCAGCTGAGCATCCCAAATCTAAACATCCAAATCCAAAACTTTTTGGCCAGCAAGTTTCAGATTTTGGAGCATATCAGATCCCTTATTCTTGGATTAGGGATGTTCAAAATCCACAATTACAAAAAGTTAGACTAGGAAAGTATCTTCTCAAAACAAAATTCTGTATGTAGGTATTTGCTACTTTTTTATATTGCAAATTAGCTACATCAACAAGAATCACATGCTAAATGTAAAGTTGGCCACTAAAATATAAAAATGGGTTGTGAAATACAAGCTTTGTAATATTCAGTGGACCTCTTCAAAACTAGAGAAAAAAGATTACACATAACTAGTGACTTAATATTTGACCAGATAAAAAGATACTTTGAGTTTAGGTCCACCAATCTTACATCCTTATCAGAGGCAATAAGATAATCTAATGTAGATTTAAAGTTGCTCACAATCATTTCCTATGACATCATAAGCAATATCAAAGTACTGATAACTATGGAGTACTATGAAAATGTTACTTCTCATTATGCACTATTAAATGTAGCTCTAATGATATAAAACAGTAACAGTGAACCTTTTAGAGCTTGTAATGACACAAATAGCCCGCTGTGGTACATAAGCCATACGTTCACCATCACTGATGTAAAAGCACAGCTCATGTAGCAATTTTTATTTTACATATTTTTTAAAACCCAAGAAGCAACATAAACATATTAATGGTAAAAATGATTCTGCCTTATTTACTCAATTTGACTACAAACTGCTGGAAAAATTGGTGGTCTCCACACACAAACTAAACTGGACATTTCTAAACCTGAAACTACAATGAAACACTAATTACCCCAGTGGGATCATCATGATTGCCATGAATACTAAACACTGGAATTGAAATGTTGAGATTGCCATCTTGGTAGTTCACCCATGGAAACCTTTAAAAAAAAAAAAAAAAAGAAAGAAAAGAAAAGTTAAAATTTTCAAAATAGGACAAAAGCTGTTTCCCAGAACCTCCTCAGACACAGTGACACAATTACAAACAGTGTGACCCGAATTAGCAGGAAACCACTGGTTTAGAGTTTAGAACATAAAACAGGCAACGACTCATTTCAATGGCTGGGGAGATAGCTCAGTGGCATAAGCAGCAGCCTGGCAAATGCAAGGTCATGAGTTCAATTTCCAGTACCAAAAAAACAAAACAAAAAACTCATTTCAATTAAAATTTGAAAATATTCTGAAATACTATATTTTAAAAAATACAACAATAAATGGTACTTATGAATTGTATGGAAGAGTGGTACTGGTTGTTAGTGGGAAGACTTCCAAAATTTTAAGTCTATAGGTATTTTTTGAGACAATCTTGCTATGTAGCTCACGATGCCCTTGAACTCACTGTCACCCAGGCTGGCCTCACAGTGATCCTGCTGCCCCAGCCTCCCAAGTGGTAGCCCACCGTGGCTGGCGCTGAAGCCTTTTCTAGGTTTTTATTTGTAAGAGGAAAAAGGGAGAAAACATATACAGTATACCCTGGAATCTAAACAATCCAGAATAATAATTCCAGTTCTATCAGATGTGCAATTTAGTCTCCTGCTCACTCCTATTCCCAGCTTTCCAGCTCTTCTAGGGCAAATAATGTTAACAATTACTTTTTTGTTTGTTGTTCTGATTTTTTTATTAGTACATGTTAGCAGTACATAATTACATTCCTTGGAGAAAGTTGGTACATGTACACAACATGTCTTAATTCTTTTTTCATCTCCTATTCCTCCCTTCCCTCTCCTTTTCCTCCATCTCTTGATCCTGTTTCCATTAGAAAGAACTATCTCCCTACTTCTATTATATTTTATTTTACCCTTTATAGTGATACTTTGATTCACAGTTTAATTCTTTTCACAATTCTGGTTGCAAACTGAACTGGATGCGAACCAAATCAAATAGGTTCAATGTTTACCTTATGGGGAAGTTTGACTCAGTGCTTGTTCAATTCAGTTTGTGACCAGAATTGTGGAAAGAATTAAGTTCATGAATCAAGGTACTACTGTATTTATATATTGGGATTCTTATATAAGAGAAAACATGCAATATTTAAGCTGTTTTGCCTGATTTATGTCACTTAACATTATATTCTCAACATGCATCCTTTTTTCTACAAATGACTCGTTTATCCTTTTTTTTTTTGGTACCAGGGATCAAACTCATGACCTTGTGCTTGTAAGGCAGGCACTTAGGCCAATGAGCTAAATCTCCAGCCCTCGTTTATCCTTCTTTATAGTACAGTAGAACTCCATTATATGTAAATATCACATTTTCTTTATCCATTTATCTGTTGATGGACATATGGGCCACTACCAAGATTTAGCTATTATGAATTGCGCTGCTATGTGTATGCATTATATCACTGTAATATGGTATCTTTAACATTTGGGGGCAGCTACCTAAAAGGCGAATAGTTGGGTGAAATGAAACTTAGCTTTAGTTTTTTGAGGAACTGCCACACATAATTTTCACAGTTGTTATCCTGGTTTACATTCTTACCAACAGCACTGAAGTGTTCTTTAGTTCACAGCCTTGCCAGAAGTTTTCATTATTTTCTTTCTTGATGATGGCCTTTCTTTCTAGAGTAAGCTAGAATCTCAGTGCTGCTTTAATTTGAATTTCTCTAATTTCCAGGGATACTGAATATTTTTTCATGTATTTATTGGCCATTTGTACTTCTCCTAAGAAGTGTCGATTCATTTCACTTGCCCATTTTTTGATTAAGTCTTGTAAGAGTCTAATTTTTAAATTCTTTATGCTAGATATTAGTCCTCTGATCAAGGAATATCTGGCCAAAAAAAATTTTCCCATTCTGACTCTTCACGCTGTTGATTGTTTCTTGTGCTGTGCAGAAGCTTTTTAATCTGATGGGATCCCATCTGTTGATTCTTGGTACTTTCTGTGCAACAAGAGCGCTGTTCAGAAAGCTCTGCCTATGACTCAAGAGTTTTACCTATTTTATCTTCTAGTGTTTCTGTTTTAACATTTAGATCTCTGATCCATTTTGATTTTAGTTTAGTACATGGTGAGAAATACAGGTCTAGAGTCAATCTTCTGCAAATGGATAGCCAGTTTCTCCAGGAGCTTTATTAAAAAGGCTACTTTCCCTCAGTATATTTTTGGCCCGAGTGAACATTAACAATTTCGACTACATTTTTTCAAAAATAATCTACTTACAAATACGAAGAGTTTTTTTGCTTTGTGTTGGCTGGATAGCACTCCACAGTATGCTTTACTGCACTGCAGTTACACAGTTTTCTAACAGTACACATTACTTTTTCCAGCTTTTTTGTTTTACAAACAATACTATAGTGAGTAATCTTCACAAAGGTTGCCTTTATGAAAAGATATCTGTAGGAAAATACTTAGAAGGAAATTCTGGATAAAAGAATTTGTGCATTTTTCATCATGCTAACTACTGCCAATTTCTCTCCATATACTGTTCAAATTCACATATAATGACAGTATATCAGAAGGACAGTTTCCCCAACCTCACCAACATGGGGTATTATCAGGTTTTAAAATCTATGCTAGTGGTTCTTACACTGATAGTATGTTAAGAATTATCTGGGCATCTTTTAAGAAATACCACTGCTCATGACACATTCAAAGAGACATATCAGTTAGCATGGATACCAAGATCAGTACTTTATAGGCTTCTTAAGTAACTGTAAGAAGCACTCAGGACTGAGAATAACGGATCTATGCCAACCCTACAGAAGAAAAATATTTCAGTATGGATTCATTTTATATCTTTCTCATGAATGACACAGAACTTTTAAAAAATATGTTGAAATGACATTTCCTTTTCTGTAAACTGTGTCCATATTCCATCCCTATTTTTGTCATAGATTTTTTTTATTCACTTGAAAGGTTTATTTATTTATGGAAAATTAGGCCTTACTTTGGATAAGTTGCAAATGACTAGATGAACTGTAATTTTTAACTTTACCTTGTGTAGTTTTTTCTAGGTAGAAATTTGTTTATCCAAAGCTTTTATCTTTTCTTTTATGGCTTTTGGGTTTTACATCACATTTTAAAAACCCTTTCTACATCTTAAAATTTTTTAAGTATCTAATAGTTTTTCAGTATAGTCACTAAATAATCCACTTTTTCTCAAGATATGAGATACTCCCTTCATAAAATACTAAATTCCTACCTATACTTGAGTTTATTTCTGTAGTTTCTGTTTTCTTTTACTTGCCTATTAATTCATAAGTCACAATGCATTTTTAACTGTAACATTGTACCATATTCCTCCCCTAATCCCAATTTATAGAAAAAAGAAAGACCCAATGAAAGACATTCTACAAAATACTCAAAAAATATGCTTCAAAAGTATCAGTGCCTCGAAAGACGAGAAAAGACATGCTGGGAGTGGTGGCAGATGTCTGCAATCCCAGCACGCAGGAGGGTGAGGCAGCAGGATCACTACTAAGTTCAAGGCTAGCCTGGGCTACACAATGAGGCTGTGTCTCAAAAAACAAGATAGAGACTCTAACACATGCTAAAAGAGACTAAAGCAATGCTTAAATGTAAAGTAATATCCTATACAATATTTAAGAAAAAACATCATGGTAGCTGCACCATTTAGGATTCTAGGGGAATATCCTAAATTTCAAAAGGACAAATACTAAAAGAAAAATGATACATTTGACTACATGAAAATTAAACATTTTGGTCAAAGACTACATAAAGTCAAAAGATAATCTACAGATAAGAAAATATTTATGGCTAATGAAGGCTTAGTATGTAGAATATATAAGCAACTGATATAAATCAGGTAGGAAAAGAAAAAAAACTCAACAGATGATATCAAGAATATAAAAACCTAAAATATTCAGTCCCAATGCTTCTACAATGACATGCAAAAATATTCAAACTGCATTTACTATGAAAATAGCTTATAGGGAAGATGAAATGCCTAAATGGTAATGTGTTTATCTGTATCACACAGAAAACATACATAAGTTTTATCACTGAAGTAATAAATATACTTACTTACTAAAACCAAAGTTGACTGACTGATCGCTGATAATTTCAAACTGTACTGGACGATCACCCATACAATATTTTCTAAGTAACTCTAGGCAAGTATGTAATGTTTTTCTTGAGGGCTTATTTTCATGGAAAAGATCACCACCTAGCAAAATAAAATCCACCTAATCAACAGAAAATGGTGTTAAAATTAGTAGATTTTACAGGCAAAAAAAATTTTTAAACTATAGATGAAAGAGGTAGAAAAAATTTCACAAGAGATACTATTATATATGGCAATTTAAGATCTTACGTTTTATTTCTTGAAAGGGGCTTCAAATCTAGTAACTAATCTTATTCCAATTTAGGTTCCTAACCCCTGTTCAGCAAAACCACCTTTAAATTACAAGTCCTTGAGTCAAGATTACCAAGGCAATTATACTCCTTTTTAAAATTTTAAGTCAAACACAAACCTCATACTTTAATGGAACACAGAGATATCAATTCAACCCAAGTTATTCATTCAGTTATAGAATTCCTACACACAATGGTAGCTGAGGAAATAGCAATCTAGAAAGCAGATGACATCCTGGCCCTCATTCAGCATTTTGTATCACTCTCAAGAACAGTACCTCCCAATAGAAAACACAACTCAGTAAATTATTTCAGGGTTATGTAGTAAAATAATGCTAGGGAAGATATCTTCAAAAAGCTAAATTTTGAACTGAGAAGTCAATCCTACCATCAGCAAAGTGCTCTCCAAGGAAACCAGAACTGTGAAAGTTCCAGAAGAGAAGATGCCAGTGTAGACAGAGCCTGTAAACCAGGCAGAGCTGTAGAAGAAGATGCAATGTCCTGGCAGGAGCCAGATCCAGTTAGCTTTGTGGTTTGACTTTTATTCTATATTCAAAGAAAAATCATTTGGGCATCTTTTAAGAAATACCACTGCTCATGACCCATTCAAGGAGACATCAGTTAGCACATATTTTAAGCAGCACAGTGACAGATGTGATTACTGATTTTAAAAGTTCACTTTGGCTGCTACGCTGAATGATTATAGGAGAAAGAATGATGTAGAAAGAGCAATTTTGGGCAACTGCACTTCAGGTAAACTACAAGTTTACTGCTAAGTTTATAGGTGTGAAGAAGATACAGGGGAATGAGGAAGTCCCATTTCTATTCAGGAGAAAGAACTAAAGGCCTTACAGAAAACTGAATAGAAAATGCAAAAGTCAAGGTTATTAATTTGCAAGTCATCAGCATGTATTTTTATTCTCCAACTCTTTCCTGGGCTCTAAACTGACATTCAACTGCCTGCTAGAATATTTCCCTAAAAGTTCCACTGAAATTTCCATTTCTAAATTCATCACCTTCCCACACAAATAATTCCTTACTTATCTAATTCTATGAGTACCACCATCCATCCAGATTCAACACACTTCAGCCACTGTCATTCCTTTTCCCTCATCCTCACCCGGTAACCCAAGTATCCAAATCCCACCTTTGTAATATCTCTTGCATTCATTTCCTTATTTTCATGCCGAATGCCATTACTTTTTGAAAAGCCTCAAAACGGTCTTCAGTAACAACTCATTCGTAACACCGTTCTGCCAGAAGGTTGGCTACCAAATTCAGTATGACCTCCTCTCCCTGGTATTTGAAGCCCTCCTCGAAGCAACTCAAACCCTCACTTCTAGTCTTTTGGCATGCTTTCTAACTCACAGCCTACAGTTGAATCAGAGATTTGCTGGTCACCTAACACACCGCATACTGTCTTACATCTGTGCTCTTATTCCTGCTTCCGCAGAATGTACATTGCCTATGCTCTTCAAGCATCAAATCTACTCTTCCTTCAAAGCCCAAGTTTAATGTCACCTCCTTTGTTAAGCTCATCTTGCAGTTCTCAGCTACTTGTGATCTCTTCCACCTCTAAACTCCCAGGAAATGCTGCTTATAATTTTCTTATGGTTCTTATCAAATGACTTTCCATATGGGTATCTGTTTTTGGAAAGCAGAAATTATGACAGTAATATTTTCATTTCAGAGAGAAATTGACTATGTACTCATTAAGCATTCCATGAATATTTGTAAATTATAAGGCTATTTACACCAAAATAGCTCCTACTTGAAATAAGGACACAACACATACAAAATCTGCTTTGAATTTTTAGTATACTGATACTTAAACAGGCAGTGTGAGCATATGAGTCTATAAAAATAAATTGAACTTCAGAGGAAAGAGCCTACTGACAAAGGAAATAGAGTAAAAAAAAAAAAAAATCACACAAATGTCACCCAAACTCACTTCATTTTCCTGGGCAAGTCTTAAAATTTCATCAAATGTGACAAATGTATCATTTCCTCTCACTGCATCTTTCTCCATAAATCCAAGATGAATATCAGTTGCAACTAAGATTTTAAATGTATTTTCATCATCACTGTATCAAAAAAAGAAAAACATTGGAATGCATTAAAGGATATTCAAGCAAAAGAAAACTAAGGACAAAATAACTAACAGCAGTTATATATGGAGTAAAATCATTTTCCCATCCTTAAACTTGCTTTGAAATTTTGAAGTATTAAACAGATATTTAAAATCACAGGGCCAAGGATTTTTAGTTCAGTGGCAAAGTGCCTGCCTTGCAAGCGCACAGTCATGAGTTCGATCTCTGTACCAAAAATAAATAAATAAATAAATAAATAAATAAATAAATCAGTTTCCTTAGCCACTACACTAATTCAATACAGAATTAGTACAACAGTACACACATTTTAAAGGGTTCTGTAACTGCCTTGGAAATGTATAACCTTGTTAAAACCAATTTTATATACTCTCTTATAACCCAGACCTTACAGCTTGCTTGTTCTCCTATTCTGTTCCAACACAAAAATCCAAAAGGCTTTAGTCCTTATTTCTAAACTCGGCTTACCTGATTTTGCACATTTCTAGGAAAATCAAATTTAAAAAATCTTTCTCTAAATTTAAAAGTCAATTTTATATTATATGCTGGTAATTTACATGTAGACCTCTGAAAACACTTGATTCTACTCTCTACATAGTCACTTTTCATTAATAAATTTGGTGCAGTCAAAAAAAATTTTTTTTTCAATTTAAATGAAATTTGGTAAAGGTACTTTCATATGAAGCAGCAATACAATAGTTATTAGCATTTTTAAATTTAATGTAACTTTTAATTTTTTTCCCCCAGAAGACAGGGTATCATTATGTAGCCCAGGTTGGCCTTGCATTTGCTGTGATCCTCCTGCCTCAGCTCCCAATTACTGGGATTATAGGTGTGCACCAACACAGTGGATTCAATTCTTTAAAATACCTTTGCATCTATGATCTCAACTCTGAAAAATGAATAGGGCAAATACAGAGAAATTAGATGATTTATTACTCAACAAGTGACAGAAACAGAAGTAAATGTTACAGTGAAAACTCAGGCTATTTCTGTTGAACCAGAAAAGAGTTCAAAAAAAATTTTTTTTGTATCTATCTCCAAAATCCAAATCTTACTTATGTACTAAAAAATTTAGCAAGATTTTCGTCACAAACTTCAAAATTAATAAAAGTTCTGACCATTATACACAAACTTTTTAGATTAGATTACTACATGCTTCTATAGCAATCTATAAAGTTATTTTCACAAAAATTCTCAAAATTAACTAATCCTCAAAATTAACCTGAATAAGACATTTTTATTTCAATTACACAACAGAAGAAACAGATCAGGCCTAGGGAATTGCTGACTTGCCCAAGGCCTCAGCAAGTTTTCACCAGTCTTGAAACCAAGTAAAAAATTGCAAGTCAAAACCTTTTTCCATTTAACTCTTATAGTCCTTGTATTTATATCCATTGTATTCAATTTTATTTTCAATTCGATCAATAATAGAGCAATTTATTCTAAAAACCTGTTTAAGTAGAACCACATTGACTAATAGGATTTAACCATGAAAATTTAAGGATATTTACAGCTTCAATATTTTAAGACAAAGTCTAAGAAGATAAGCTTACATACTGTAGCAATATAACAAATTACTGCAAGACTCCAAACTATAACATAGTATTATCTTTTGGATAATAAACATATAATAGAGACTTTAAAACATTCCAAATATTTATTGATGGGTAAGACTTCCTGTCCAAAGGTAAATTTATCTACTGTTTATTAAGTAAGTTTTCTTTTAAGGTGCTCAGAGCTGATAGACTTTAAAAAGCAAAAGTAACAACGGATCCCAGAAGTCACAGGCTTACAGTGCATCCGCAGGACTCATTCTGATCGCCAGTAGAGCTCCTCTGAGACAAGGTTTCTCTGCAGAACCCTTGGGTGTCGTTGTCAAGTGTCAGAAAACTCACTCAATTCCAAATTCTAGCAAATAGGGGGAAAAATTTATTTTCAAAAGTTGTACATATTTAACCAACATGAGTTAGGCTGGATAGGATATCGCCTTCTTAAATAAGCTGACTTGCAATTTTGGAAAGGTCTTATTTTCGTGTAAGTATCTACTATACTTGGTTTTTTTTTTTTTGTTTTGTTTTTTATGAGCAAAAAATAGAAGATAACATCTCCAGTGCCATACCACTTTCACCATCACAGTTAACCCCTGTTTCCTTTTCTCTTGCTCTTACCAAAAGTAAATATACATTAAATAAGTGGGCAGAACGGGTCACATCGATTCTAGTTCAGCACACAACTGGGGGTGCAGAAACGTTTAAATTGCATAGGGCATTCTACAGACGAGAGGCAACCTGCTAGTTCCTGCTCAAACATAAAGATTTTCAAAGTCATAGGCTTTTTTTTGCACGAGAAGTACCCCACATATAAAGCTAGAATAAACAACCAAACACGTGGTCTACTGAGAAACGCTTTTGAGCGCTGGCAGGACAAGTGGTTAGATTTTTGGAACCAGCAGCAGCAACCGCCAAACCCCTTTCAAGTTCCAGGTTCCTGCGTGATTCCTAGACTCTGCAAGCCCCAGCTGTGGGACTCAAGTCAGAATGTGAGCATTCCAGACAACTCCCAGAGAAGGGCTTCGGCCTCAGGACCTGCGAAACTAGGAGTGTAAGATTCCTAAATTATCCCACACCCGGACTCTTCAAAGCCTCACCTTCGTACCCGCTGTTGACTCCTATCCCGCAAGAGGGGGCGGGATTGGCTACAAAATCCAGCAGCGTGTTGTGAGAACCCGCGGGGCCTTAAACCTGAATTGGGCGCGGAAAAATAGTATTTCTCGCGATATCTCATGATAACGTAAGAGGCCAGAAGTCTTTCTCGATTTTCATTGGCTGTTGAATACGGTAAGGCGGCGGGGCAACAGCAGCGAGGCTCCGCCCCCGTTAAGCCGCCAATCCTGAGCAGTCGGGGAATAGACCCGGAAGCGAGGTTCGCGACCGTGATTTTCATCTGTGAGGTGGGTAACTTGTCTCTGTCTCGGACCAGGCTTTTCCATGTATACTCGATCCGATTAAGAACTGATCGTGTAGAGGTGGTCGCCTTTCGACCCAGTCCTCGCCCTGGAGGTCTGGCAGCGTGGATGATACTAGGTAGGACCGAGGCGGCTTTCTCGCACTTAACTGTTTGGAAGGCCGCAGGCGCGATTCCTTGGCCTGTGAGTGACCAACCTCAGCCAGAGTTGGACTGGCGACCCTCTCATTCCCACTTCCCAAACCCTTTGTTTCCTACTTCTCTTGATTGTCGCCTTTGGGTCCCGATTAATACAATAAAAATAAGTGGAACATTTTAATTATAAGATATAGCCGTTCAGTTCCTTTGACTGTTCTTGGTCTGTGGCAAATTGTTTTAAACTATCCAGACCTCAGCGCATTCACCTGTCAAATGGGCTTATAGCCCCATCTATCACAAAACTATTTTCAGGCACTGGCAGAAATCGTATTTCTCTCAAAATGGAAGGTGCTCTTTAAAGTTAGAACACTACTTCCTGATGGGTTTTCATTAAATAAGAATCTTGTTTTATATTGCACCCTGAATCAAAAGATGCATTTAGATTTGACTTTTTAAACTAAATATACCAAGAAATTTTTATACGTAATTTATTAGATCTTGAACTGTAAATTCAGAATTTATATAAAGGGAGTTTTTATAAAAATGAAAGGCATATTAAAGAGGATAGAATCTGCCATAATGTCACCATACTTTAATAAGAAATGAACCTTAGATTATTTATTGGCATCTAAATTTTTAATAAATTGATGTGTGATCACTTTTGTGTTGCTAGGTTCACAAAATAGTTTGAGAATAAAGGAAAAAGTGGAAAATACAAGAGAATGAATGAAACAAAAAGCAATTCTTATTGAGTGTCTCAAAAGACTGAAAAGCTAGGTAGGCCTTAGAAATTCTTTAATGTGAGCTTTATAGTTTGCAATGAAGTTATAGGCCCAGAAAACTGGACCTGAATGTTAGATTTAAATTTGAGTTGTCAAATTTACTAGTAATAAAATTACTCTTGTCACTAGTAATAAAATTTAATAACACATGAAGATTGTATACTATTAGACTCGTGAAATTAAGTAGAACAAACTCAGTATCTTAGGGATGTAATAAACTCTGGGTCATGTCAGAATTCAGTCCAGGCAAAATCAAGAGATAGGGCTTTAATTAAATTTAATGCTGCAAATATTTTTTAATGACTGCTATATGCAAGTGGGACCTAAATATAAATTAAATCTGGTTCCTATCCTTAAATTTATAATCTTTTAAGATGGTAAAACTGAGACAAAGTTGATGAAACAAGACAAATTGTAGCACCAAAAACAGGGAAAAAAAAACCTAGTGAATAAAAGAATCAGATTAAAAATGGTCAAAGACAGTAAGAATAAAGGTAACATTTGAAAATAATTTTAAAAGACTGATAAGATTTCAACAAGTAGAGGCTGAGAAGTGGCATTTTTAGAAAGTGATTCTCATTTGTTTTAATTAAGGTATATATGCTGGGTAACTCATAGACTGATACTAGTTTATAAAAATATGGCCCAAGGCAAGTGTGGACTACACGCTATTTTTTTAAGAAAAAATAAATTAATATGGCAGCCTAGTAGAATAAACATCACTTCCTTCAGAAAGCTTCTTTAGTCTTTTGAGATGGTTGACTCTGGTATACTCATAGTATCTGTAGGCCAGTCATAGTACTTAGTATATTGTCTTCACAGTCACCTCCACTAGACAGTAAGCTGCTTGAGGTACAGACTGGGTCTGTTCATTATTAAATCCCAATACACAGTCATTCTATTCATATTTGTTGAGTGGAGTGAATGACAGCCAAGATTGAGTTTAAAACAGAGCAAACTAAGAGCTATAGTTACCTGCCAATGAATAAGACTGCTTTTTAAAGCATGAAGTTATCCCTGACTTGAAATTATTGAAGTAGAATAGGATAATAATTACAGGTGTTGTAATAAAAATACTACATTAATAAGAGATTGGACAGATACCCTTTTAGGGCAGTAATGATGAAACTTTTAGAAACTTTGCCCAAACAGCAACCCAAAACCCACTTATTTATCACAATGTGTGATCGCTGCTTTAAACCTGACTATTGAAGTTATTGTTTAGAAAAAACAACTAACTCATTAACATCTTTTGTCTTGAAACAAAAACACAGTAATATGCATGTCATAGGTTTGCCACCACTGTTTGAGATCTGTTTCATCTCTAAGAATCCTTTAAAGTTGTTTTTTAAGAACTAGAAGTCTTTGTTTCTGATCTGTATTATCTATGTTATAAACATCTTTAATGTACCTGTATTTGTTGTCTTAGTTATATTTTAAAAACTTCAAGCATTCATCATTCTTAACATAATATAATACCTAAACCAATATTTTCAACTATTATATTCAAAATAATAGCGATAGCCATTGACTTACTAGAGGAAAACAACAAAAAATAAGATGTGCTTTACCATTAAAGATCCAAGATAACTGAACTCTGTCAGCTCTAATATTTAGTATATTTACTGGGTATCATGAAAATCCCTCAGTTTTTCTGCATATTTATGAAACTGTTCTCTGTGCTATTGCTGAAAGTTACCATTTTTCTAATTTTGTCTTTGTTTTTTTCAGATTTTGATGAATAAAGTCAAGTTGGCATAACTCATCTCAGCAAAGATTACACTCTTAGTAACTGAAATGTTTTTTATATAGAATAGCTGTAAAAATGGAAAAAGAAAAAATAAGTGATGATGGAAAAGTAGATCCAGAGAATTCCTCAGACTTTTCTGAACACTTTAACCAACTTGAATTGTTAGAAACCCATGGACACCTTATTCCCACTGGCACTCAAAGCCTCTGGGTAGGCAATTCTGATGAGGATGAGGAAGAGCTATATGAAAAAAATGAAGAGTGGTATCAATTGCAAGAAAAAAAAATGGAAAAAGATCCAAGCAAACTCCTTCTTTGGGCTGCTGAAAAGAATCGGGTAAAAAGAAAAAAATGGGAGAACCCTAACGTGGTAGGAAAAACAGTGGGTTTGGAGCCAGAATACTTGCTCCTGAGTCATATCTGTTCCATCTGTATCTTTGGTCTAGTTTCTTATTAAATAGCTATATCTGTTTCTTTTATACAGAATTGTGAGAATCAAATGAAACAATGTACATGGAAGTACATACTAAATTGCAAACTGTCAGGTAGTTATTTGCAGATTTGAGAGTAACTATAAAGATAGCAAGCAATCATTTATACAGTTAAATCATTTATATTATTAGGGTCATCCTGCAGTAAGTAATTCAGATGAAATTAACATATATTAAATACCAACTAGGAGCCTTACTGCATTGTTTTATTTAATCCTCAAGAATAATACTAATTTGCCTTAAATCATTCAAAGAAAACACCAAAAACTTACTGTTTCCACTTGGCTACTTTCACTTTATTTTCCCAAGTTTCCATATCTGTGTTGATAAACTATACATATAACTAAGAATCTTGTATTTTTTTAATAGCATTTTAACCCAGGAGAGGCCCATAGAGCAAACTGAAAATTGTTTTCATGTTTCTAAGGTTGTATTCAGAAACAATTGAGCCCCTTAGTCCATGGATTTCTTTGTCACCATCTTATTATTCTGTCGAAATTTCAGATACTATGTGTATTGGTATGATAATTCTACAATCAATTTTATTTTCTTACAGATGAAGTATATTAAATACAATTATAACATATGTTATTCATATAGGACCAAAACTGTACTAAGCCTCAACTGGACCAGGAATAAATGTATGGTTTGATATTCAGAGAATCACATTCTTAGAAGCAACTGAATATAGTTAACACCAACTTGTTCATTACTAAATCAGTTGCCCCACCCCCAATAAAGTAACTTGCTTTCATTTTAAAATCATCCACTAGGACCGGGGGTATAGCTCAGTGGCACAGTGAATGCCTGGCAAGTGTAAGGTCGTGTGTTTGATTTCTAGTACCAAAAAACTAAAATAAAAATAAAATCACTAACAAATTTTTATTTAACTTACATATAAAGCCTCTGGGAAATGAGGTGGAAAAAAAAGGAATTAAGATGTATTATATGCATGAACCAGTTTGCCACTGTAAATATGTACTACAAACATGTACTAGTAAAAAAAAAAAAAAAAAAGGAAAAAGCCTAGCCTGTTGGATAGCTTGAGTTTCTTCATTGTTTTGGTTTAAGATGGGTTTTTATAAGACCTCTTTTTTTTCCCTCTCAGCTTACTACAGTTCGGAGACTACTTTCTGAAAAGGCCACTCATGTGAACACCAGGGATGAAGATGAGTATACACCCCTTCATCGAGCAGCCTACGGTGGGCACTTAGATATTGTCCGGGAGCTGGTCGCACAGGGGGCCGATGTTCATGCAGTGACTGTGGATGGCTGGACACCTCTGCACAGTGCTTGTAAGTGGAATAATACCAGAGTGGCTTCTTTCTTACTTCAGCATGATGCAGATATCAATGCTCAAACAAAAGGCCTCTTAACCCCTTTGCATCTTGCTGCTGGGAACAGAGACAGCAAAGATACTCTAGAGCTCCTCCTGATGAACCGTTATATCAAACCAAGTCTGAAGAACAACTTGGAAGAAACTGCATTTGATATTGCCAGGAGGACAAGTATCTATCACTACCTCTTTGAAATTGTGGAAGACTGTACAAATTCTTCACCTCAGTCTTAATGGTTCTAATAATTTTCTTAAGTTTCTAAGTAACAGTGCCTCCTTTGTGTGATATAAAATATTGCCATAATACAAAATCGACATCAAATGTCTTACTATAGACACTCAGTGGTACACATTATGTTCTTCAAGTGAATTGCCTAACCTTGATGTCAAAATGTATTTGAGAGTTGCTTGGATGTATCTTTAATGATTTTGGTAGAGTTTGTGATTTTTATCAGAAGCAATTTTACACTTAAAAACTTAACACGGGTAACAGAAACTAAAGATATTTTTGGTGCTGATCCAAGAGAAATGTATTTTTAAATATCCCAAAACCTAAATCCTTGTTGAGTATTTAATAAAATGACACATATTTTTGTAAGGTGAGGTAACTCAATTTAATTTAAAAGTCTCGGGGATGTAGCTAAGCAGCATAACATCTGCTTGGCAAGCACGAGGCCCTGAGTTCAATTCCCAGTGCCCCAAAACAAACAAACAAACAAACAAAAAGTCTTAAATATACTGGTGCAGTTCAGCTGCCTTCTCTACATTATCATAGCCAATTGCTTTCCTTCAAAATCAGAAAAACAAATATATTAGTGACTTGAATCTTTATACGTTAAAAAGTTTAAAAAAAAAACTTAGATCTTTATTTTTGAAAATGCAGGCCAATTTTAGGAAAGCAGTTGTTTAATCTGTGAATGTTATATACTGCCTCCCTTTCCACAATCACGTGATCCTGTGAATCACCCTACCTCATGCCGCTCAACCTACATGATCTTTACTCTTACAGTGAGTCAATATGATCTTCCAGACATGTACACAACTATACCTTAGTCCAGAAGATTTTAACATACTTGCCTCCAACTAGTTTTTCCTGCCTAATCCTACGGGATCGGGCACTGCTCAAATCTGTTGAGTTCACAGGAAATGTTGATTTTCCAAGGTCCTCGTGTTATATAAGCCATTTCAAAGGCAAAGTGACAAGAGATAAGAAACTCTTAAGGCTGAAGGGATGATTATTATATAGGGACTAGAACTACCAAGTGGCTCAGCTTTCTTTAAAAACCATAGTGTGAATAGTGACAAAAAGCATAAAAATAAATATTTGCGAAAAATAAAGTACAAGTTTTGAGAATAAAAAGTCATGAATCCTTTTCTTAACTTGTGCATAATTTTTTTTGGTGGGGGGTACTGGAGATCGAACTCACGACCTCATGCTTACAAGGCAGGCACTTATGCTGCTGACCTGGATCCTCAGCCCCAACCTGTGTATAATTTTGTTAGCATATTTATTCAAACAGCATGCATTTAGTATCTGCTTTCTCAATGTCTCCAGCACAGTTTTCCATTGACTATTGAACTGTTCTGTGACTGTTCCTGGGGGGGTCTTCTCTTAACTTCTCAACACTGGAACTCGAACACATCCAAGGGAACGGAAACTAGACAAAATCAATTGTTCTTTGCATTGCTTCCCCACCCCACCCTTACTGGAGATTGAGCCCAGGGCCTTTGCACTGATTATATCCCCAGTGCTTTTTTATTTTGAGGCAAGGTCTTGCTAAGTCCAGGCTTAGATTGGATGTGTAATCCTTGTGCCTCAGCTTCCCAGTGTGGTAGGATTACATATGTCCACCACCATCCCAGTCTGTTAGTATATTTAAATTTTTTACTAGTACATGTTTGCTGTAAATAATGATTACACTTATTATGTACATAACACATATTGATTCTTTTTTACACCTTTCCCATCCCTCCCTGCTCCCTCCAACAAGAATTTCCATTTGAAAAAGCTTTATAGTAGGGCTGTATTTCCATTTTTTCTTTGATTTTCTCTTTTTAAAAAATTTTTCATCTTAGCTGGGTGTGGTGATGCCAGCCTATAATCCTAGCACTCAGGAGGCTGAGGCAGGAGGATTGCAAGTTTGAGACCAGCCTGAGCTATACAGGGAGCTCAAGGTCAGCCTGAACTGCATAGTGAAGACCTTGTCTCAAAAAAAAAAAATCCTTTATCCTTCCGTTACCTCCCCCCTGCCTTAATCTCTTATTCCCCATCCCATTTGAAAAAGATTTCCCTACATCGAATTATATATCTTTATTTTGTTCTGTATATTTTTTAAATGGCTACCTAAGTTTGTCTCTTGAGCTAACCCATATGATTCAATTACCTTAGACTAAATAATAATGTTACTTGGTCAAATACATATGGCAGTTTCTTGGCTAAGACAAAATTCAATTATCTCAGAAAATTTTAAAATAATGAACTGAATCATTGTGACAATATTATTTTGTAACTATGGCTATAGTATACCTCAGTTTTAGAGTACCAACATCTCATACACAGGTCTTGACAGAATATGAAAAGGTACTTTCTGTTTAATCTGGCCAAGTGATACCAAATAGTAGATAGGCTGAAAGTGATGCTAGACTAGGACCTTGTCTATCCCAGGAGATTACTGAATGTGGCAGATTGGTTATCTGAAAGTCACAGGGCCTGTGGCTCTATTCTTAATTGGGAATAGGTCACACTCATGATTTTTATATAAAGTTTCCATTAACTATGGGGCCTGTCTGTCACTTTCTCATTACTGGAAGACAATACTGAACACCCACAATTTAAAGGTAGAGAGGTTAATTTTGACTCAGATTTCTGCTCCAAGGCAAAAAGGCATGGTGGAAAAGATTACCAGAGAAAAGCTGCTCACATCATGGCAGCCAGGAAGCAGTTAGCAAAGTGGGGAAGTGAAAAGGGATATGCATCCTTCTAAGTCATCCCCCCACCTACCCACCTGTTTTGAGTAGACTGAACATCCTAATACCACATATAGTATAGCACCTCTATGATTCACCTTTCAAAAGCCTCATCTGTGAGCCAATGAATGCTTTGGGTGGACGTCAAGATACAAATCATAACAGACCAAAGAAGCCTCCTTACTTTTGATTAGAAGCTGATGTTTGACTGACTAATCTTATTTTCAGGACTTAATGTGTGATCAAACTCTATATAACGAAATCCCTCCACGTTGCTAACAAAATATGTAGCATGGGTATTGTTTGCACCCTTTATGCTTTCATTGATAATTATTGGACTGCTATAGCCATAGAAGGCATTCACTAATGGTACTTTTGACATATTGGTAACTTCCAGTTTATGCAGTCTAAATAGCTAATAACTTACAAATAAAATTTTCTCTTAATAGTGGAAAAGTTATCCAAAGACTTTAAGATTAATAACTAAAGGCTTAATTTTGATTTACTTACATTCTTGAGGAAGAGGTGACTTGTTGTTGAAGGTCAACATAACTTACAGTCAAATCAGTTGGTTTTGCCTTTATAAATCTCAAATATATTTCTCCAGGCAACCTTCTGGCCCATAACCTACCATAGTAATGGGACATAGAGTCTTTGCAGTAGGAGTGTAAGGACATTCATTTGTTTCTATGTGTTCTCAACTGTTATGACACAACTGTTGTTTGATGATCACAACCAAGACACCAAGGCACTGTCCCAAGAAAGTCCCACACTAGAGTGAAATCTGGATCAGCTCTATTCCTGATTAATACCTATACCATCTTTACCCTACCTGAAATGACCCTAGAAATTTATGAAGCTGCCTAAAATATGATTATCAAATCAATCATGCTTTGCTATATTTAGTTTATCATGCATGGGATACTCTAATTCTCTCATAAAACTATAGGTGACCATAAAACTTGACAATAAGAAAGACTGAATGTAGCCTGTTGATATTTTTAATTCCTTGACATTTCCCTTAAGAGCCTCAAAGTAAGTAGAAATTAACTAAATCATTATTATCAAATAGAAACGATATGTAATCTTAAGGGATTTTTAGTAGCCACATTAAACAAAAATGGGTGAATATTATGTTAAAAGGATATGTTTAACTCAATATGTCCAAAATACTCATTTCAACATGAGATACTGTTATGGCTTGTATCTAGATGTACCCTGGAAGCCTCATGTGGTAATAGGTAAAGCTTTTCAGCAGTAGTTGGATCTACAGTGTGTGATGCTGGGATTAAGGATGTGATGCTGGCATTGATTCATTATGCAATGCTAGGATTAAGGGTGGGTAGCCTGTATAAAATAAAGGGGACAGAAAGAGGGCTGCTATTGTCACTACTTGTTTCTTGCTGCTTTCTCCTGCCGTGAACTATTTCTCCTTTAGGATGCCCCTCTGTCATGGCACCCTGCCTTGGAGCCAGCTGATTATGGACTGAAACCTCTACAACTGTGAGCTGAAGTAAACCTTTCCTCCAAAAGAAAAAAAAAAATCTCAAACACTATGCAAAATAATTTTGGATAATAAAGAAATGAGATTCTAACAAATGTATTTCCAAAGTAGATCCAAGGCCTTAAATGACTTATTACTCTTCCTATGTAGATCTTCCTGATGCCTAGTAAATGAGTTTTTCTACATTCATACCTATTTTTTCCTTTTTTCAAAATGTGTTCTCATTAATACTAAATAAAAGGAATAAAAACACAAAATATTCATTTTTGGTTCATTGTTTTATTCATTTGCAACTCAGGTACATCCAGTAGCCTTCACTATAAATTTAATGATATGGCCAAATCCTCCAGTATCTCTCATTGTAGCAAGATTTATAGGCCACCCAGCCAGGCACAAGGCCCTGGCGCCATACTTTAGGGGTTCACACTGTCATGGCACCCTGGCTGGCTAACTGGCTAACTGTGCAGGTCCTGGAGGTTCCAAGCCCTGCCCAACCCTACACAAGGCCTTGGTATCATACTTGGGGGTGTACCTTGGCTAAACACACAGGTCCCAGAGGATCCAATCTCTGCCCAGCCCAGCATCCCACCACAATTCATTGGGAGAGTACCCTGCCAGCCTCACAGGTCCCAGAGGAACCAAGCCCTGCACAGCCCAGAGCAGAGCCTTGGAGCTGTCCACTGGGGGAGTGCTCAAGCCAACCTCTTATGTCTTAGAGGAGCAGAGCCCTGCCAAGCCAAGCACAGCACCCAGGCACTATCTATGGAACACCCCGGGGAGAAGCACAGGCCTGGAAGAACTCTGCCCAGAGACCTTGTGTCATTAAAGAGGAAGAACCAGTGAACTGAGGAAGACCAGATGCCCCATCTGACATTTTTCTGTCACCCCAAGAGTCTCTTTTCAGAAGAAACCAGAAAAATGACAAAATGAAAGCAAAATGCAGTCTCAGACCTTCAGCCCACTGAAAGCAAACCCAGGAGACATTGACATGGAAGACGTTGGAAATTACAAAACCAAAATTTCTGAAATGACAGCAACTGAAGTAAAGAAACAACTCCATGAGGCTATAAAGGAAATCAGATCAGAAGTAATCTCTTGGGTTAAAAAAAAGATGACAAACATGAAAGAAATATTGACTATATCTAAAGATGTAGATACAAAGCAGAGGACTATAAGAAAATGATGAAAACTTTGAATGGATAATATAGAAAAGAATTAGAATGCACAAAACAGATTCAAAGAGATAGTCAAGCAGTTAAAAATTCCATTGAAATCTGGCAAAATCACTTGAATAAAGCTAAAGATAGACTCTCAGACCTTGAAGACAGGATAGAAGCTAATGATCAGGAAAGGAAAGATCTCTTAAAAATAATAAGGATCCAGGAAACAACAATTCAACAGCTGCAAGATGATGCAAAGAGAAACAATATAAAGATGATAAATGTCAATGAAGAAGCAGGAGTCAACACACATGACACAAAAAGACTATTTACAGAAATAGCAGAAAATTTTCCAAGCATGGGAAAAGAACCTGAAATACAGACAAGTGAGGCATATAGAAATCCAATTAGCCATAACCAAAATTAATCTTCACCCAGACATATAATAATTAAGATCTCACAAATTCAGCATAAGGACAAAATACTAAAAACTGCACAGAAAAAGAAACATCACCTATGAAGGAATCATGGTAGACTTCTCAACACAAACCATCAAGCCAAGAAGAGCATGGAGTGAAGTATTTCAAGTCCTGGTTTTCTTTTTTTATTTTTTATTTTGAAGATAGTAGAAATACAACAGAACAAAGCCAATTGAGACAGTGCAGTGAATTTGGTACAGAACTTCACAGCAAGTTACTGGGGTAACAGTAATAGGTGTCATAATATTTCTCATTATCTTCACAATAGTTGTTTCATCAATTAGGTGTAGCAAAATCAAACCAAAGACAGAACATTATAAAATCAATTGAAGATAACATTGAATAGAGTAAAGCAATCATAATGAAACAAAACTGAAAACAATACTTGCTTTCAAAGAAAAGGTAAAGGAGACTCCCCCATTTTGCTATATTGTATACAGTCATCCTGCCAAGAAATGCTTAGACCACTGTCCCCAGTTGCTAACGGGAGGAGGGGGTTTGGGATGTTTGATTCCAACCCCCCTTGCACTGGTAAGCTCACAGGAGACACTACTGGGTCTCCTCCTGGCTCAGGCAGGAGGAAGGCGCTTACCAAGAGGGTGGGCGAATTGCTTCTTTGTGCAGCCTCCTGGGTTCCACCATGGGTGTGGCTGGATCTCTGTCTTTCAAGTTCTGAAAGAAAACAATTTCCAACCCAGATTGATGTACTCTACAAAACTATGTCTCAAAATCAATGGAGAAATAAGATATTTCCATGACAAAGGACACCAGAAGAAATTCATGAACACCAAATGTTCTGCAGGACAACCTAGAAAGGGATAAAGATGATCACAATTCCAAAAACAACACAAAAAAACTACCAAGCAGGGCAAGTCTTACAGAGAAAAAGTATAGAACCAACAACAGGAAGATAACATAACAAAGGTAAGTCAGTATATACCAATTATAACCATCAGTGTAAATGGCCTCAATTCACCAATCAAAAGAAACAGACTGGCAAAGTGAATTAAGAAACAACATCCAACCTTATGCTATATACAAGAAACCCATTTAACCCAAAAGGAAATTCATAGACTTACAGTCAAAGGATGGAAAACAATACTCCATGTGACAGAAACCCAGAAAAAATCAGAGGTAGCTATTCTATTTGTAAGCAATGTGAATTTCAAACCAAAAATGATCAAAAAACATAATGAAGTTCACTACATTCTTGTTAGGCGAAAACCTCAGGAGGAAGACATAACAATCATAAATATATATGCACCAAATATGGGAGACCCAACTACATAAGACGAATCTTAATAGACATGAAAAATCAAATAAGCAATAACATAATTATAATGGGGGAATTTAACACCCCATTGTCACAGAGACAGATCAACTAAAAAAGAATCAGCAACAAACTGACAGAACTGTACCAAACTTGTGAACAAATGGACTTAGTGGATGTATGCAGAGTGTTTCACCCAACAACATCAGAATACACATTCTTCTCAGCTCACATGGGTCATTCTCTAAAATAGACCATAAAATATGCTTAAGTAAATGCAAAGGAATTGAAATGATCCCATGTGTATTATGTGACAATGGTGCAATATAATTAGAAACTAATGATAAAAGAAATTACAAAAGCTCCATAAACACATGGAAATTAAATAACATCCCCCTGAACAACCAATAGATCACAGAAAAAAAGAAGAAATTATACAACATCTACAATCAAATGAAAATGCAAATACAGCTTACTGAAACTTGTGGGACACAATGAAAGCAGTCCTAAGATGGAAATTTATACTGGTGAATTCTCACATCAGGAAAATGGAACAAACACAAATAAACAACCTAATGCTGCACTTCAAACTTCTAGGAAAAGAAGAGTAAGTCAAGTCCAAAGCCCAAAGAAGGGAGGAAATTATAAAGATGAGATCAGAAATTAATGCAATTCAGACTAAGAAAACAATAGAAAGAATTAATGAATCTAAGAGATGGTTCTTTCAAAGAATAAATAAAGTTGATAAATCCCTAGCCAACCTTATCAAAAAGAGGAAAGGAAAATTCAGATTCACATAGTAAGAAATAAAAAAGGTGAGGGCAGGGGCTTTAGCTCAGTGGCACAAGTGCCTGCCAGCAAGTACAAATTCAATCCCAGCTACCCACCCCCTCAAAAAAAAGAAAGAAATGAAAAAGGTAATATCATTACAGATGCTGTGAAAATTCAGATGATTATCAATACTTGCTTTGAAAATCTATACCTCATAGGATGGAGAACACAGAAGAAATGGACAGATTGCTGGAAATGTATAAATTACCAAAACTGGATCAAGAAGATATAAAAATCCTGAATGAGCTAATATCAGTTAATGAAATTGAAAATGTAATTAAAAACTTACCAACAAAGACTATCCCAGATCCCGATGGATCCATAGATGAATTCTGCAAGAAGTTTGGAGAAGATTTAACACCAATACTCCTCAAAATCTTTAAAATTGAAAGGGAAACAATTCTCCCTAAATCATTAAATCTTTCAAATTGAAAAGGAAATAATTCTCTTTAAATCATTCCTAGAGGCAAGTGTTACCCTGATACCAAAATTGGAGAAAGATCCTACTAAAAAAGAGAACTATAGGTCATTCTCTTTAATGAACATAGATGTAAAAATCCTCAATAAAATACTAGCAAACAGAGTGCAGCAAATCATCAAGAAGATTGTATACCATGACCAAGTGGAATTCATTCCAGGAATGCAGGGATGGTTCAACAGACTCAAGTCAATAAATGTAATGTATCATGTTAACAGAGCCAAAGACAAAAATCAGATGATCATCTCAATAGATGCAGAAAAGACTTTTGATAAAATCCAATACTCATTCATGGTAAAAACCCAGGAGAAAATCAAATAGATGATCTTTGTCTCAATCTGATAAAAGTCATTAATGACAAATCAACAGCCAACATTATACTTAAAATGCCAGGCAATAAGGCTTTTGGGAGAAGTAGTTTCTCCATCAACTGATAAAATAAGAAATAAAATAATCACCCCTGAATCAAGTCCACTTGACAGTATTTAATAAGTTTGAAAAGATGTCTCATTACTATGTAAAAAGGATTTGGCTGGCTTTTAAAATAATTTAGATTGGGACTGTCAGAATCTAGATTAGGGTATCAAAGGTATTGCAGCATTTACTTCTCTGAAGAAAAATATAATAATAGGATTGAATTTCCAACTGTTTGTTCATTCTGCTAACCCCAAAACAGCAGAAAAAAACCCCTGAGGTTTGAGATTTTTTTATAAATCAATAGACCTAAACACAGTATGTAAAATTTAACCCACCAAAGTTCTTAAAATACCATTAAATAATATTAAATTTATATATTAACTTGATTAACATATTAACTTTTTAGTTCTTTAACAAAGATGTCTTGATTTTATGTTGAATACATTTTAAAATCTTTTGTGAAAAGGATTTAGTCTTGAGTTTTGGCTCCATCTAGTGGATATGTTCTATTTCATTTCACGTCATTGAAACTTAAAGAGTAAAACACCACCTTGCTTCTATTGTTTCTTTTCAGTTTGAGGGAGGTAAACGAATAGAAACCACAGTTCATTGCCAAAATAGTACATTTCATATTTATTTTTTTATCAATAATTTATTCCCAAGAGAATTTTCAGTATTATCTAATTGAAAATACACTTATAATGGTTAGAAATTTAAAAATCAAAAGCCATTTAGAAGGAAATAGGCTGCTTAAATTAATATAATTACTACAGTTGATGAGTTATCTCCAAGTTTTTAATATTGGAGAAAAGGCAAAAACGGTAATTGTATGATTGTTACTTGATCAAATAAGTTACACTTTTATGAGTAAAAATGTTCAATTTATTTTTTTCTAGCTAAAATACACTTGCAATTTTGTAGAGGTTTACTACATTTGCAGTAAAATTTAGAAATCTTGATGACTAGAAAATAAGTATACCGACATAACTACTGTTGGGGACCACTAATTATAAATTGACATAGAATCTGTCTGAGGCCCTCCTTGCCCTGCCTTGAGGCCTAAAAATCCTGGCTTCCTCTCAGTCAGTGAGGACTGCAGAGCAGGAAGTCTGCCAAGAACTCCAGGAAATGCACCATATTCATCCTTCTGCATAGGCTAAATAAAATGGTGGCTACCTGGAGGTTTGGGGCCTTTGTTTCCAGAGAGCGTTGATAGTCTCAGAGCCCTTACCTGTTTCTAGACTCTTTTATTGTAAATATTAAATCACCGTATTAGCTAAATGAGTAAGAAGTAGTTGTCTCTGGGGTGCAGAAGAGACAGACTGAATCTCCTGTACTTGGTTAAATATTTGATTTAATGCTAAATCAAATATTTAGCATTATTTGATGCTATAAAATAACGCACATTTGACTTTTATAACACTATCGCCACAATAATTCTTTTGGGGCAGGGCAGTGGTTACTGAACTTAGGGCCTCTCACTTCCAAGCAACACAATTCTTTTTAATGAGTACAAAAGGAAAAAACAAAAGCAGTTTCATGCTCCAAATAAAAAACTGGATTCTTTTTCTTACTCTTCAAATCTAACTTTTCTGAATTTGATGTCCTTCCCTGTAAAGACAGTTATTGATTGCAGGAATCTGACCACAGCCATTCTAGGCAGACCAGAGACCATTTTAAGCCTCTTCCACACCCTTGGGCTTTTCTACCTGCTAAAAAGGTGTAACCATGGTTTAATACGGCCCAGTTACCACGGCCACACCCCATAAGTCCCACCGTTCTTCAGCCGGCTCGAGACAGGCAACCACCACTCCCAGTACTTTCTCAAACCTCATCCCTGGCAAGCAGCCACAGCTCCTTTTCACTGAACTCTCCCTCTTGAAAGTCCCATTGTGACTTCTTCCTTTCACTCCCCACTTTGTGGTCATGACTTTCTGAAAGACCTTATAGCTTGTACCAGAGTTACTGGTCTGGTATAAGTGCCAGGGTCCCTTTCAGGTTTCTTCTGAAATAAACCTGTCCTGTTGAGCTTGTACCTTTGCTTTTTTCCTAACAGTATGATTTATTTCATCTTCCCAAATGTTGGAGCCAGGGATTGTAGCTCACATTCCAGTTGTACTACTTCTTATTGTGTTGCCTTTGGCATTTGACTTTTTCTGAGCTTCGTTTCCCCACCGAGTATCTGAAAAGCTTCTCTTGAAGAGCTGGTGTGAGGAAAAACTAGGGATTAATGCTAGGTCCCGTGATTTAGTCAATAGGGAATCGCAGTTCCAGAAATAAGCGCCTTTCGTACGCGGGAGGTCGCACCCGAGGCCTTCCGAAGTAGAGCGCCTAGGAGCCTCTGTCGCCATGGCAACCAAAGACAACTCGCGTTGCCGGGCAGCTTGCTCTGAGCTCAGAAGGCCTGGTGGCCTCCAGACGCCAAGACTCCGCAGCATGTGGCAGCAGGAAGCGCCGGTGGTAACCGCGGCTGCGGAGCCAGAGGCTGGCCGCGACGGGGAGCAGCTTCGGCAGCCGGCAGGGCCGGGGGGTAGAGCGCGTGGGGAACCCGGCATCGCCCCCCAGGAACCCCGCAGACAGTGTGAGTTTCGTGCTCAGCAAGGAGGGAGGTGGGCTGGGCGGAAAAGTTGTAACGGAAGCTGAGAGACGCTGGGATAAAACTGCCTGAAGCCGTGTGGGTTTGGGCGGCCAGAAAGGAGGAGCTGCTTTGGAGGAAGAGAGGTGAAGGTGAGGGCGCTGTGACAGAAAGTGCCCTGTCCATGTGCCTAAGCCCTGCTTCACAGACGGCGTCCAAGTCCAGCATCACTTTGATTTCATGGGTGGGTAGTGGCGTCAGTCTGAATATTATATAAATATGGATATAGATATATCCATATATGACACACATTCACATGTATATAATATATATGTATGTGTGTTTGTATATGACCATAAATGCACATGGAAACATGAAGGTCATTTTGCCAATGTCCTCATTTTATTTATTTATTTATTTATTTATTTATTTATTTATTGGGTAACGGGGCTCAAACATATGACCTCCTACTTGCCAGGCAGGCACTTGCGCTACTAAACTAAATCCCTAGCCCAAATTCCTTCATTTTATAGATAAGGAAATTGAAGTACAGACCAGAAGAAAGGAAATAATTTGAAACTCATTCAACCAGAGCTTAGAAGAATACTTAAAACACTCCAACTCTCATCTTTTAGGTTTTGTGGGGTTGGTTTTCCTTCTTTTTCCTTTTTTTTTTTTTTTTTTTTTGAGACCAAGTCTTGCCCTGTTGTCCCTGTTGGCCTCAAACTCAAAGCAATCCTACCTAATCCTCCTGAGTGCTGGGATTCTTAGACTCTTATGTTCTTAAATCATTATCTGATTCTTTTAGGATTTCACAATTAGGGGCCATATTTTAACTTACTGCCATTTCCTCCTCACCCTGCTAAACATATAGACAGTATTCAAATATTGACTACATTGGATATGGTTAAAACTTGAATCTTGGCCAGGTTCCTGCACTCACCCACGTTGTTTTGTGAATTTACAGGTGTTTCATGGTCCCTTGCCACAGGTCTTCAACAGGTGCTAAGGAATGATGGTGAACATAATAGGGCCAAAAAGGAATGCAAGCAGCTTCAACTCTCCAGCAGCACCTCCTTGATTGCATCTCTGGGGAGCAGTTGTTGGTTCCCTAGGCTCTGGCCAGCCCCAGGAGAAAGTGATAGGCTGAAGTCCTCAGTACTTAGGATGCAGCAGATCATATAGCTTTCTCCTGAGACCTCATCAAAAAGTAGTCACAGAATCAGTATTTCTCAGAGAAATGGGCTTCTTCCTTCAGCATCAGCCACACTGTGACTACTGTGCTTCATTCCTTTTGTTATTGTTAACGGCACACAGAGGTCTTCATTAGAGCAATTAAATTCGGTGTATTTAAGTAATATGGATTAATTTTTCCTACTTAAAATTCTATCTGGCAATTTTCCCATTAAAATACTAGTATCTGAAGGTATTTTGGTCTTGAGGCTCTAGGAGCAAAGGATGAACTTAATCATTCAGTCACTAATTCAACACATATTGAGTCTGTACTACATGCCAAACATTGAAAGCTGGGGATTTAGCTCAGTGGCATAAGTGTCTGCCTCTCAAGTGGTGAGGTGGTGAGTTCAATCTCCAGTACAAAAAAAAAAAAAAAAAAAAATTGGACAAGTTGCAGGGAAAGGAGTGATAAGTTAGTGCAGGTATCTAAACTCTCTGGTTTACACAGTCAGGGTAGTATATTCTGTCCCACAGAAGGAAAAGCTGACTAATAGAGGTCTTTTCATGTGTAAATATCCTTGTATTACATAAAGGTTATTTGAACACTAAATTTATTACAGAACTAAGGTCACCTATAACGTCATTTGTAGTGCTTGGTCTCACCATTCTGGCTGACCTCTGCACCGTCCAGCAGTTAAATTCCTGAACCTAGTATTCCAAGTCTGATCTGATTATGTAGTGTGGTGGAACTATAATTCTCTTGATCAGAACACTGTAATTCTATTAAGTAGAGCCAAAATAACACTTGCTATTTAGCAGACATTATATTAACATATCAGAAAATGCAGCTTATGATAATTCTTAGTCTTCTCCCTTTCTGTAGTTCTGTCTCCTGAATAGATTTGGTTCAGACCTTTTCTCTCCTTACATATTTGATTTGCTTGATCCCAAATATAAGCTGTTATGTTTATTTCTAGCAATACCATCCTATGGATGTTTGTACTTTCTTCCAGGTATAGAACTAGCACTTGAGGTATGAGTTTGTAATTTAATTATTCATCCATGTTTATGTCATTCTCATAACTGGTGAGTTTGTTGGTAGTTCCTTTATTCAAATCAGCAAATCAGCAATTAGGTGGTGATTTACAGGACCAAGTGGTCTTTAGAAGCTCTTCATCTGTTAAACAACAGATTTTTGTCATGGCCATTCTGCCACCTAAAGATCTAGTGTATCAAATGCCTTGTCAAAATGTGGGTTTTCCAAATTTAGTAGTTCTCCAAATTTAGTAGTTTAGTAACTCATGAGGTGTGAGAATCAGGTGGGTGTGGCCTCTTCTTTTTATGACCTTAGTTTTATGACTTTAGGAAGTCATTTGCTTAGCAATACTTAGCATTACATTTTTGGAACATGCATAACAATGCACTATAATGAAATATGGTCTCTTCAAGTTCTTGTTCCTTGAATTTTTCTAGGTAACATACATGAATTTCATGCAAAAAGTAAAAAAGTTTCAAAAATAGGTTTAATTATAATATAGGAATAATTATTCTTGCCCAAAGGTAATTGTGAGAAAGAGAAATAATATATGTAGACTACCTAAGGCATGATAACACTAAATAAACTGTAGCAATTATGCTCAACAAAAGAAAGCCTGAAATAATGTTGTTCTAAAAGAAAGTCTAGAATAACATTATTTACCAGTCCCTCTTAACACTTAATGATTACAATCTCCCATTATTTACATACACAAGCCATTCACTAACCATACATTCTTCCTTTCCTTCCCCTATTCTTTCCTTCCCTTCCTCCCTCCTTCTTTCTTTTATTCTTATTCCAAGTAGAGGATGTTTGCCCATACTAGCCCCTTACTACTTGCTCAATTTTCATAGTTCCTCAAATCACTTTTAGTGAGTTCCTCAGTCTATTTTCATAGCAGCAGAGCTGAAATATGTCTGGAGGCCTGAACTTAGAACAGGTAACTTTCCTCTCTGTTGTCTCATTATAGACTTTGCTTCCCATCAGCCATGTTTGCTAAAACCCTTTTCTGGCTGAAGATCATGATTCTAAGAAAAAGTTTAAACCAAAGTTAGGTTTAAGTAATGCCAACATTTATCCCTTCTACATGACTCCTAACTTTTAAAAAACAAGAGTGAAATCCTAAAAGTATCTAAATCTACCTCATCTGTGTCTGAGGATGAATTTGAGTCCTCATGACTAGGTATATTCCATGACCAGGAATGAACCAGGGCCACTGTTAGGGGCATGTTTTTGCTTGTGTTAAGAAGTCCCTCAAAACCTCATGCAATCAGAGGTGGGTCTTTTTCAGAGGTGGCTGGATCTAGAGTATATGATGCTGGAATTGATTCATGGTGCAATGCTAGGCTCAAAGGCACTAGACTAAGGGCAAGAATGCTGCCTTCCCTAAGTAGCCTGGATAGACTATAAAGGATAAAAAGGGCTGTGACTGTCCCTTGTTGCTTTTGCTACTTTCTACCCACCATGAACTGTTTCTGCTCTGTCATGCCTGTCTGCCCTGCCATCCTGGCTTGGAGCCAGCTAATTATGGACTGAAACTTCTACAAACTGTGAGCTAAATAAACCTTTGTCTCTTTAATTTTGGGTGTCATGTATTTTGTCTGCCCAATGAAAAAAAATAAGACAGGGCAGCAGGTCTCTTAACTCCTTTAAGAGAATCCACACTCAGGTCTAATGGACTCAATTGTGTCTTTTTATTGGTTGGTCTGGAAAAGATGAAACACTTGCTCTGCCTTGTGAGTTTGAAACCAAAGTTTAAATAACTGAAGTATTTGTTTTTCCATGATTCCTTGAATTGGATACTGAGACTGGAACCACTGGTTCCCTGACATTCATAAGGGTGAACTGGCAGATAGGTGCATAAAATACTCTTTACTTGCACCTTTATCTAACCTAACAGGGTTTAGTTCCACCTGAACACACATTCACTGAACATCTGTTGTTATGCCAAGCTCTATTATAGGGCTCTAATAAATTGAAATACAACCTCCCCATTCTTATAGTGCTTATGGTCTGGTAAAAAAGACAGATATTAAATTAACAAGTACAAAAAAAGTATGTTAGTGAAACCGAGCTGAGTGCAAATTACAGTAAAGGAGAGCAAAGAAAAAAGGAGGACATTATGAAGAAGGGACATTTGTAGATTGTGGAATTAAGGAGCTAGTTTCCCTGAGAAACTAACATTTGAGCTAAGACATCAATTTTGAGTAGATGTTATACAGGCAAAGAAAATAAATCAGGAGAAAGTTCAGGTTGAGAAGATCGTATGTGCAAAGGTGGGAACAGACAAAGAACCACGTGGCTGGAACCCAGAAAGCTACAGAAAGGGTGACAGTGACAGCAGGCAAGCAGGGCCAAAGAGTACAGAGCGCCTTTGTTCCAGGATGAGCAGAAGGAATATAAAACAGTAATGATAGAGAGAAAAAAAAGAAATAAAAATGGAAAGGAAGGGAAAAAAAAGAAACATAGCTAACTAAGGTCTTTATTTTTTTCATATTTTTTTATTTAAAGAGGAAAAAAACAAGAAAAAGGTAGAAATATTACAGAATTTCAAGAAAAGAAGATAAATAGTAAGAAATCACTAGTTGATACATTACATATTGTTCTTTTAGAAATAGTTATTCAAGTTACAAAATTAAAGCACACAAAGTGGACACTCAAGCAGTGAGAGTGCAAGCAGATCTGTTCAACAATCCAACAAGAACCTAGAAATATGGTCATCAATCCCACACATCTAAACATACATGCATCTGTATCTTTTATAGCGCTTCCTATTTTCTCTTTTTTTTTACAATAGCAATTATACATTTTTAAAATTTTATTTAAAGAAAAGAGAAAAAAAACAAAACAGGAAAAAAAGGTAGCAACAATACAGAATTCTAAAAGAAAGAAAGAAAAAGGAGAATGAGAAAAAGCCCCACTAAGAAATCAGTAATTTATAAATTACATACTGTCATCCTGGATGTAGTTGTTCAAGTTACAAAGTTAAAGGGTACATAGTAAATATTCAAACAGACTACAAACAGTTTTGCTCAGAGATCCAACAAAGGTTCAGCAATATGGTCATCTATTTTACACACTCAAACATACATGCAGTTATATCCCTTAGAGCACTTCCTTTTCCTCTCTTTTTTACAATAGCAATTACACATTTTGGTTTTATTACACTTGTAATTCTTATTTACTTTTTACACTAGAGACACAATATGATATTTATAAATATGATTCTTATTTATTTCACTAATGAGGATAGTCTCAAGTTGTCTCCATTTGCCTATGAAGGCCTCAAGATCATCCTTTTTTATAGCTGAGTAATATTCCATTGTATAAAAATGCCACATCTTTTTCATCCACTCTGCAGTTGATGGGCATC
>PVLA01002309.1:0-116229 GCA_004027455.1 Hydrochoerus hydrochaeris | reverse complement strand
TCTATGAACATGGGTGCACATACATCACTGTGATATGAACTTTTCTAACTAAGGTCTTTAAGACAAATAATTTGGTCCTTGAGTATAGAAGTAATAAATCATTCACTACTATAATTTAGGTTTGATCTTTAAAATAACAAGTAATAATGTGGAAGTCCTTCTCTATTCTATGCCTGAGTTGCAAGCTCCCTGCTCACATTTTTTTACTGTTTTGTCCTCAGCCCTAAGACACATGCCTGGCACAGAGTAGGACTTTAATAAGGATTTATAAACTATGAATAAATGAGTAAAAGTGTTTTTTTCTTGAAGCTAGTGAGAAAATTCTATATATTTCTTCATTAATGCCTAAATGAGGTACCTGAAATTTACCCAACAAGTTCAGAAATTACATGAAAGTGTGAAATCCCCCAAGAAGCAGAACTTACAATGGAATATCTGTCCAAGATAGCATGTGCAAGGTAAATAGTTTATGTGTATGGAATGATGTGTCTTTCACAAAAGTTATTCATGTGGGTACAATGGCTAGAAGATTGGTCAGGATTTATAATAAGCAACCAGTTTTTTAATTTACAGGGAAGAAATTTTTATACTGTGAGCCACATAAGAGAATTAAGGAAGTTTTGGAAGAAGAGCTTTATATCAAGAGAGATGAATGCCACATTAAAAATCCACCTTCAGGTAATCTCAGTGACAAAGTATATTTGTAAAATAAATATGGATTTGCCTAATTTATGATAGCATGGTTATTTCATGTATTACAAAACTATGCCTATCAAAAGAAAAAAATGAGTTCATGGGTTCTTGGGAAATTCTTGAATTTCTCTATTTTGCCTATGTTCAAATACACTTTTATATTTAGAAAAATGAACTAAATATCAGTTTGTATTTTGCTGTGTGTCCTGTTGTTCGAGGCATTGTTTCTATTTAATTACAAGTTAAAAATGTTCCCATATGCTTGTAGAACACAGTAACATCTTCAGCTTATCAATATAGGCACTGTAGAACACAGTGACATCTTCAGCTTCCCAAATTTCAGATTGTATCAGAGCTACTCAGGAGCTTATTAGAAGCAGATTGTTGGCCCCATCCCTGAAACATCTGGTTTGGTAGGTTTAGGGTAAGGCTCAAGAATTTATGTTTTTGTCAAGTAAAGTTTGATGCTGCTGCTTCAGAAAACACACTTTGCCAACTACTGACCTAGAAAAATGAAGTTATTTAAACATTATCAAATCATTCAGAGATTTCATCCCACAAACACAAAGTATGTGCATTTTATTGTTTATGTGACTTGAGCACTGACTGCTCTCACTAGGGGTGTATGTGGGAACAGATATGTTCTAGGAGTCCCAGGATCTCACAGATGCAGCTTTGAGACTGCTAGTGCGCTCATTTTCATGATTCTTTCTTAGTAGTTACTAGGTGCATATTTCACACTCTTCAGTTCAACAGGTTTTTATTGAAATGCTCTTAGGCAACAGCAACTGCTGGCAGAAATGAAAGAATGTAAAATAGAACTCCTAGCCAGGTGTGGAGGCACTTGCCTGTAATCCCAACACTTAGGAAACTGAATCAGGTGGATTGCCATGAGTTCAAGGCCAGCCTGAACTACACAGTGAGTTCAAAGCCAGCCAGAACTGCATAATGAGACCTTGTCAAAAAAAAAAAGGAAGGAAAGGAAGGAAGAAAGAAAGGAAGAATGAAAGCCTACATATACTATTTCCTAGGGTTAAAATTTTTTATATGTCTATACTAATACAGTACTATATAATAGTATGTTGTGTTGTTCTTACTGGATATGTTTGATTGTGAGAGTTTAAGTGAGTAGGAAGTAAAAACTTATTTTTCCAGGAAATTTTAAAAAATAAGAGACTGGACTGCATTCTTGTATCATCCACCAGAGGGCAACACAAATATTTGGGGAAAGGGGAGCCGTGACTATAAGGAGTCCTCAAAGGACAATGAGAAAGAATTTCCAAAGAAGAGAACTAGGATAGTTTTATATCATGCAATCTGAGGTAGGATCAAAGTCTAAGGAAAGAGCTGTCAACTGCGTTAAATGTTGCAGATCTCAGGCCAGCAAAGGTCAGAACAAAATCCGCTGGTCTCAGCTATATTGTGTCACTAGACACCGAAATAAATAGAGAGAAATAAAGTCAATCGGATTTGAGGTCAGACCAGAATTTAGAATCTGGTTCTGCCACTTACTGTAAAAGCATAACCTTGGACAAATTTAAATACTTCCCCCAAATCTCGTTACTCATTCTAAAATAGTGGCCATAATACCTACATTGCAAAGTTTTTATAAAGGTTTATGGTGAGCAAGATAAAGTCACTGTCCTCAAGTTGTTTTTATTCTAGTGGGAGAGTCAATAAGGGGGTGTACAAATAAATGTGTCACTTCAGGTAGTGGTAAAAAAAAAAAAAGCAGAAAACAGCAAGTTGTAGAAAGAAAGAGAAAGTAATTTAAGGGAGAGGTGGCTTCTGTTTTAACCTGGTACAGTGTGATGGCCTCTCTGAGACGGACGCCTGTGAACTGAACCTGAAAAAAGGAGGAGAGTGACACTCAGTGAAGGCGAAAGTCCTGAGGTGGGACTTGGCATGTTCCAGAGTATCGAGAAAGCCTGTGTGACAAAACCAGACCAGAAAAATATAGAGGGTGAGTGCAGAGAGGCGACCAGATGATATGAAAATAAAATGTAGTTTAAGAATTATAAGAAACCACTGGAGAATCTTGAGCATGGAGGTGAGATGGCTGATTTATTTTGTAAGCAGTGTCTCTGGTTTCTGTGGACAGAATGGACAAAGGGAAGCACAGTAGAAGCTGTCACAGGCCCTGTGAGAGATGGTGCGGGCTGGGCTGGCGCAGCTGCGAGACTCGGGCTGTATTCCACATGTAGGTTCCACAGGGTCTGCTGGTGGACTGCATATGGGGTGTGAGGGTTAGACTTTACCGGCTGAGTGAAAAGGAGAAGATATGTTATGACTGAGTTTTTTAAAATCTGGGGTACAGATATGTTAAGTTTGAGAGACCTGTCAAACATCCAAATGTCAAGTCAAGCAGGCTTTTGGGATTTAAAGGAGAGAATGGAGTCTAGAAATATATATTTGTGGAGTCTTTAGTACCATAGAGGTAGACATGATCACCCAGGGTGAGAGTGTAGACAAAGTGCCCAGATTCTCCAACTTTCAAAGGTCAGAAGAAAAGACAGTAAAGAGGATGTGAAGAAACTGGTCCAAGAGGTAGAAACAAAACCAGGCAAGTGAAATATGGCAGCTTAGAGACCAGGTGATATTTTCAGAGAGAAAGAGTAAACAGTTGTATCAGATGCTACAAAGACATGTGTGTAATGAATGGGCCATTGGCTTTGACATTCAAGAGGAAAATTATTTGCAATCAGAAAAGGAACAGTTTCCTTGAACTCATGGGAACAAAAACCTAATTGGAAAAAGATACATAAAGAGGTAAAGACAATGGATCAATATACTCTTAATATCTATAGATAGTTGCTGTACAAATCGCTCAAGTCCCTAAAAGTTTTATACAGAATTCAGGGTGTACATTAGAAAGTGTATCTTCCTAGAAGAGGAGCCACACCTGTCATCAGATATTTAAAGGTGGAGTATGGCACCATAAACACTGATCCAGAAGGTCCAGTGACTGGCTCAGGATCACCAATACTGAGAGTTTACTGGAAGAGTATGGAACCTTCTCTGGCTATTGGTTCTTGTGTTCTGGCTATGAATATGAGACATCTAGCCTGCAGGCATGTGGGTTCAGTGAGGTGCATTAAATGCTGGGGTGAGAGGTAATAGTTGATATTTGAATACAGGCTATCTTTACAGCAATTGATTGTATTTACAGAGGGGAAAACATTTGAAATTGATTTATTAGCTAACAGCATAGGGTTCTCTTGAGGAAAAAAATGTCTGCTATTTTTCTGGTTCAACTTCAGTACAGCCTCCAGTTTCAAATCTGTGGTAAGACAGATTTCTGAGGTTTATCCATTTCTATAAGATAAGGATTCAGAGCCCGGTCTGCAAGAAAAGATTCTCAGATTCTCAACATCGACAGAGAGAGAGAGGGAGAGAGAGAGAGAGAGAGAGAGAGAGAGAGAGAGGGAGAGAGGGAGAGAGAGAGAGAGAGAGAGAGAGAGAGAGAGAGAGAGAGAACAGACAGGGACAGGGACAGAGAGAGAGAGAGAGAGAGAGTTTTAAACAATCATATATTCAATCAGATGAAAATGGAATGGAGGAGGCAGGCATGATGACACACACCTGTAGTCCTAACTCTGGGGAGGCAGGAGAATTGCTGCCCTTGAAGGAGGAAGAAACTGATCATAATAGATCACTTCAGCTACTCCATTCCCAAGTGAGGATGGAGAGATAACTATTGACCTTTGGTTTGGTGAGTAAGCTCAGTGACTGTACTTGTAGAAGTAGAAACTGAGTTCATGCTTGGACAGTAAAATCACTGCCCCTGTAAGATAAATAGCAATTGTTAATTATTGAGTACAAAGCACTTTGTATCCATCTCTTCCATATCCTACAATAATCCTTCAAAGTAGATATTATTATCCCCATCTTGAGAATAAGTAAACAGACATCCTGGCATAAAATAACTTGCTCAAAGTCACACACTTAGAGATGGTAGATATGAGACAAAAATCCTCTCCTCTCTGAACCCAAAGAGTATGCTTCCTGTTCTAACTTTTGAAGAGAGATCAAGCGTCAGTGACAATGACAATGAGAGTGGGCAGTCCTCAATCTATGCAGTCTTCAGTTTTAAAATCTATAGGTTCAGAAATCAGAAAAGTAACTTAGAGCAATTAACCTGAATTTACTGATTTACTTGACTTGTATTGTGATTTTCTACACAGAAATTCACAAAATGTTTGCTAACTGAGTCTCAAAACATAAGTAAGTGATTGTAAGCTGTGAGCCACAGCCCAGCACAAATCATTTCTTAAAATTTCTTAAATAGTATCAGGATACAAGACCTATAATTTGCTATGTACCAATGTGTGGACATCGTTTTCCAAGCAATTTGCTATGTGTTTTAAATGCAGGATTTAGTGAGGTTTTGTTTATTTCAAGAAGGGTTGAGTAGCATTGGTTTGTGGCTTCTAGAAGATTCTTGAATCTGTTTTATGAATTAATAGAGAATTTTTGGTTTTCTTTTCTGTGGAACATTTCCATTTATTGCAAGAATTAAGTCATAATCATAAGGTTGGCTGAATAAATTCTATATACTAATTTTTATTTATTTTGCATCCTTTTGTTTCATGTTAAATGTGCAGCAAATACTAGCTTTTGTGTATTTGTTTAAAAATACACAAAAATATATAAGAACACTTTAGAGGTTTAATTGCATGGGGAATAAATAAATGTATGAAATGAAATAAAAGGTTAAATAAATGACAAAGACCTTGCTTGGTGCCTTGATGAGTTAAACAAAACTCCACCCCAATATCTGAAAAATATATTCATCAAATAAACACTGAAGAAATACTTTGTGCTAAAAAAGAGAATACACTAATAATCATCATCTTGCTTTTGAAAATATTGGCAGTGGCCCTGGAAAGAATTTGGAGCATTAAAAAGAATTTCCCTGTGGGAGGTGTAAAGCCAGGACTACCGAGCAGAAACAGTTTACTGCCGCAACCCAAGTACTATTCAAGGCACGAAGGATTGAGAAGTAAGAACCTGATGCCCCTGAGTTCTACAGACACTCCTGAGGGTATTTTGCAAACCCAGGCAGTTTACAAACCCAGGGTACCTGCTTTGTTTAAAGATTGCAGTCAAAAGGCAAACTCCACTTGACTTCTTTCTCTCAAGTTACTCTGTTTAATCACATTGTGTCACTATGGAAGTCAAACAACCAACTGAGGTGTTCCCAGAACACACGTCATACCACGTACTTCTGACATTTTCTTTACTACTTGTCTGCAAAAGACTTTCTAGCTCACAGCTAGCCTGTGTGTGTATGTATAGGTGGGAAGATCTTGAATTCTCCTTTCTTCTAGATGGACAATCTTTGTGTACAGTGAAATGATGGAAAAGATACAAGGGAGTTAAGAATAAGGCAAGGGCCTTGCTTGGGTCCCTTGTTTCACCAGTGTATTACTGGACCATGTATTGCTCCTCATCAGACATATATCTTGGAACAAAATATTGCTCTTTTCTCATCGTCACAGCTAGTGTCTTCCAGGGTCATTTGTAGCAGGATATATGGAAGACAGAGGTCTAGACATAGTATCACAGAATCCAAATAATGTAGAAACATGCAACTGGGTACATGAGGCCCCAAAATCTATCTACTAGCAGTGATAACTCAAAGTGAAAAGAAATGAGTCAAAGCTAAATGTGTATATTTTCAACTGAGACATAAATTAAAACGGCAAACAAATACCGCTTATTGTAGATTCTTAATATATATAGCAATATTCAATATTCTATTTCATTTTTACAATAATATGAAACAAGTATGATTCACTTTACAGTTAAGGAAAACAAGGTACAGAAAGTCTGAATAATTTAGCCAGTACCAATGAACTAATGAGTAGAGTAGTATGGGGATTTGAACCCAGACAGCCTGTTTACAGAATCTGCAGCTTTAACTGTGAGGCACACTGCATCCCTGAGCTAAATAGCACCTGGGGTCTGGGGTGTGTGTTGGACCTTAGTGAAATGAGAGCCCTGAAAAAGTACCACTAAGGATAGGACCAGGCACGGACCTATGGGATGTGGGGTCAGTGGCAGGAAAACATAGTCATTAAGAAACTGAGAAAGTTAAAAACCAAACCAAAACTTATTACTAAGGGAACTTCAGGTAGTAAACAGGAACTAGTTATGGAGACTTAAGCAATAATAAAGTAGTCCATTTACCATGGGGCAAGAATGGCAGTAAATGTTTTATAAAGTTATGTAACCCATATGATCACATGAGATGAGGATTATAATCTTCATTTTTCAAGTAAGAGAACTGAGAAAAAGAGATGTTACATTGCCTAAAATTCCATATCTAGCAGGTAATAGAGTTAAAACTATAAACCCTTTGTCCATAAACCTAAAATTATGACCTTAACCAATAGGGCAGCCAGATAATATAGTAACTGGGCAATAAGAAATGATCCATGAGAAAGATTATGGTTCAATAGGCACAGATGCCAGCGCTCTGGGGCTGGGGGACCAGGGTTGGGAACCTAGGAGGCAACCATGCTCATAATCCACAAAGATCTCATTTTTCTGGAGTAATGGTTGATTTGACCCAAACCTGGGCCACTTTCCTACTGGGGGGGATGTTTACCTGGATTTTTGTCTCATTTTGTGAGATCTCATTTATAATGAGTATATTCATCATTCCAAGGAAACTCACAAAGCTATTTAAAGATGGATCATTTCCTAAATTCATATTGTAAGACCGATTGAAGCATGAAGTACCTTTATTTGAAGATATAAACATCCAGTAAGTTATCCAGTTCATCAGTTGGGATTATATGATAAAATAATAAGTTTGATTTTGACCACGATTGCATTGTTTTCATCCAGACAGTTTAGGAGAGACTAGTTCCTGGCTCCCCCTTATGGCTAACCCTTCCAGACTACATTCCTAGCATAGAATGGAGACTCATACCCTATGCCATGCCTTGATGGTGACCACATTATAATATATGTGTCTGATGTAGCCTCCTTTCTGTAAGCTACCAGGTAGACTTTTGCCATATGATATCAACTACTACTATTTGCTATACAATCACAACTTGTCAATTTATATGAATGAGACTATGACTAAGAATTATCACACTTCTCATTATCAATGAAAAAAAAGATACTATGCACAAAATATATTAGAGGAGAAAAATCAGTAGCTAATTTTAAAAAAATGTCCATAGGAATTCATGCACTATCAAAAGCTGCATGTCTCTTCCTCATCATGAAGGTAGGGATCATGTCTCTTCCTCATCATTGTTTTTCTGGCACTTAACATGGTGCCTGGGACAGTGGGTGCTCAATTCCATCTGTCATGAGAAGAACCAGTGGATGAATGAGCTAGAAAATATTTGATGAGTTCCTGCTTTATGGTCAAGGTTTTTTGCTGCTAACCCACACATATTTTCCCCTTCTCAAAAGTAGATCTCTGTACCTATTAAACAGAATACAAACACTGGGGAGGGGGAACCTACTATATTCAGTGTGTAAATTTTGAAAAGTTGTGTATATTTCATATACCTCTTGGCATCTTGGAATTAATAGTTTAAGAAAGGTTTTCTATGGATTACAATATTTCCAGGTATTTCTCCCATACAGTAACTCTCGGCTAGATAATTTCATTGAAACATTTGTTCATATATTCTTTTTTTTTTACTCTAGGATAAGATGAATAGAATGTCTGATTGAGAAGGAACCTCTTTCTCCTAGCATCTGAAGAACACTGAAGAAACTCAAACTTGTTTCTCAATTTTAGATGCGTAGGGAAAAAGTACATTAATCTGAAAAATCTATAAATTAACCTAAAGTAATGAAAGATGATTGGTAAAGTGTTCTAAGTGCCCATGAATAATGAAGGAAAATACTGTACTTGTCTTTAGTTATCACAGTTGTAATAAATTTGGCTTCTAGTTCAGCCTATTTTAATGAATTGGTGATGAAGCAGAGATAAGAGTCTTTTCTTCAAGGCAGGCATTGTAATTCTTAACCCTTTCCCACAATATAATGTGCTAACCCATTTAAAAACAGAAATAAATGCAGGTATATATAATGGTTAGTAAATGACATGGATGAAAAATCTAACTCAGAGACAGTCATTTTTATACTAGCTCATCCTTTTTGTAGAGTTTGTTTACTAAATATATAGGAGCCAGGAAATTTATGAAGGTATGTGTATTGCATTTTAATAATAATTTTAGGTTAAAAATAGATTTAAAAGGATAAAATAAAAACTTTAATTTTCAAAGTAATATATATGCATTATAGAAAATTGGAAAATAAAGAAATATAAATGCAAAAAATCCCTCATGTGTAAATTAATTTCTAGAAACAACCATGACAACATGTAGATATATATTTTTTCTATGCAGGTTTTACTTTACCTGTTTAAAATCATACTGCAGAATATATATATTTATTACCCCTTTTAATATAATATGTACTTTCCCATTTATTAATTACACAAAAATTGTTTATATATTTGTACTAAATTTTTATTATATTTTCTGAATATTTGAGTTTTCCCAATTTCTCATTTAATATATCCCTTGTGATTCACTCATACCCCTCTCCCCCTAAATACACACTTAAAAAGTTCTTTTGCTTATCTGAGCATGGTGGTACCTACAATCACAGCTACTCAGGAGGCTGAGGCAGGAGGATTGCAAGTTTGAACCCAGCCTGGCAGTTCACCCTGTTTAAAAGTCAGAAGAAAAGGCCTGGGGTGTAACTCAATGCAAGGCTAACACACACACACACACACACACACACACACACACAATATTTCTTCTAGTATTCTGTAGTATTGTGATAACTTTTCTTGGTAGGGTAAATTCATCTTAACACCTCTCCATTCTCATGTTCATTACTGTTTTTAATGTACTAAGTCAAGTATAGTCAACAAAGATTTGTTGACTGGGTATGTCCTGCCCCTGCTTAAAAATATTTACCCTGTGAAACAGTCAATAATTTCATGAGTCAAGAGTCAAACTTTTCCAAGCTTAATATAAAAATTTCCATTTGGTTAATGAACACTAGATGAGCTTCTACGCATAAGACAGCTCCACCTACCACCATGTTTATGGAACTGTTTTTATCTTTGGCTGTTTCAAAATAGTGTTTGTCAATGGCTAAAACTGAGAGGTTACATCTTCACTTAATCATGAAATGTAACATTAAAACTACCTTGAGTTATGGCAAAGTATTTAATATTCTTACAAAGCTAGAAGTCTTTAGCTTCTAAAAACTCTCACTGGTGACTGGCCTTTTAAACGTGTAGTAAGGTGCCACCCAGAGTGCAGTGCAGGGGAGTATTGACTTTCACCCACCCATTTGAAACCATGTCCTGCTCCTAGTTGGGTTCCCAGTGTGACTTTGTAAACATGCTCAAGGATTTCCTTTCTCACTTCCACTTTACCTCTGCCAATAAACGAGCTCCCACCCTCTTCCCTGTTTATTTTGAACTTTACTGCCTGGGCTCTGAATCATCCCTTTCTGACCAGCCTCTAAGACTAACCAGGACCGAGCTCATGTCACTGTGTATACCTCCTGACTCCGAGCCTAAGGGTTTCCTCAGATTCTGCTAGAGATGCCTCCTGCAGGTACTGGAGAGATTGGTGATATAAGGGTGTGTACCTCATTGCTTAGTTTGGCCAAATAGTCATGGCAAAAGCTTCTGTGAGCCACATAGGTGGAAGATTAAAAATAGGAAAAAAAAGTGGGGAAACTTTCTTTACAGTTACATCAGGTGAGGCAATTTTTTAAAAAACAATTTCTTAGTCTTATTTTTAAGACTGATTTACCTTATCACATCCTTTGTCTCACAACTGAAATATTTATAAGATGGAAATTATAGGTGGAGGTTTGGTTTTGTTTTGTTTTAATAAAAATACATGTTGCACATATTTTATAGCCCACATTTTCACTCAGCCATCCATTATGACCTTTTACCTATGTAATACATGCTTGTCTAAACCATCAAATTTTAATGGATATTTCCACCTTTTCATATCCATACAACAAGAAAGAAAGCCTTTAGAGTTTCTTCATAGGCTTATATTCTGAAAGCAATAAACCAGAAGGACTTTGAATGAAAATAGGATAATCAAGTTCAGAGTCAATGCTGTCCACTTTAAGAACTTCAACCTCCTTATTTTCCAGAATGTTCCAGCCAGATTTATACTTGTCTAGACAGCACACAAACAAACACAGGGGTGGGGTGGGGGGAACTAGAGGGTGACACAGATGATCCTGCAGGGACATTATGCTAAGTGAAAACAAGCCCAGTCACAGAGAGACAAAAGCTGCCTGATTCCTTCATATTAAGATTTTCAAATAGCTGACTAAATACATAGAAGCAGACAGAGGGATGGTGGTTGTCAGGAGCTCTGAAGGAGCAGTAGGAAAGGAGTGTTCCTAATCAACAGGTCCAAAATGTGGGGTATGTAGGATTTGTATGTTCTGGATACCTGCTGAGCCCTGTATTGTACACTTCAAAATCTGTTTCAAGGGTAAATCTCACGTTAAGGTTCTTACTATAATAAAATAAAATGTTAAAGCAAGAGACTAAAATGCTGATTAAATTTCTGTTTATCTATTAATTGTGGTTTTCCATATTAGTGGTATGTTTCACAACAGAGAGACTCCTTAGAACTACAGTTGCCTTTATTTTTTTCTGGCTTAATTATAATTCTTGCTTGGAACATGTGTGTGGGCTAAAGAGCTTTCTTCTGGTTATAATTCCACACTCCACCTCCATAAGTAAAGCAGAGGAAGTAGAAACTAGTGGGTGTACTACTCATGTCTACCTCCCTCCCACAAGCAAAGCATGCTGCCCTTTAACCTCACCTTTTTCCCCCCCCCGACAATCTGCAAAACCTTGCCTAACAAATGGTAAAGGAAAATGAGAAGGTTGCAAAGATAGGTGCTGAAAGACACTTGCTCTGACATGGACACTTGATCAATGCAAAGCAACAAAGGATACAATGGCAAGGCAAGCAAGGAAATGTCACGCCAAAAGGCAAGTGGGCCCGGTTATTGAAGGGTAAACAGGCTCACAGCTAACTTGATGTCAACCTTTGAACTCAGCCCTGCTATTGTTTTGCAGCTATAATTTAGTTTCACGTGGTGAGTGTGATAGCTGGCAAGTCCTACAGGGCAGAGATATTCATCTGTTTGCTTAGTTATACACTCCATGTGCCTAGTATTTAACTGGCAAAATTTATAGCTTTTGTAGGCTGTAAAACCAAACAATAGCTAACCCTCGCATAGCTCTGCAAATATTAATAAAGAATAAGTCTCAGTGCTGTTTGGCGAGGAAATATTTTAGAAACAGCTCTGCAAGCCTGATAACAACAAAGGGGTCAGGCTGTAATATGTAAAAGTAAAGAAATTCTAAAGAATTTTATCTTTTAAAGGAACACAACAAATTCTAGGACCATCATATCAAATCTTAGCTACTAACAGTCCCCATCAGTATTTCCCAAACTATGAATTGGGAAATGGAAGCCAGGAGAGCTTTCTCCATAGGGGAAGGATGCTGCTTAGTAGCAGAAGTGAGCAATGGTGGGTTTTCCAAATGAGTGGTCAGACTGCTTCTACATTTTTCAAGGAAGAATTATTGCTATTTCCCTTTGGATGATCCAAGAACTCCAGTCTGAACAGTGAGCTCAATCAAGAAAGAAGCTTTCTTTTAATGTAATGCTCAATGGTGCTGCCAGGACAGAAGTAGGTCTTACAATGCAGTTAGGCAGCCAAGGCAATGTGACAAAGTCTCTGTCCCTTTTCCCTGTCCCTGTCCCTCTTCCTCTCCCTTTCTCTTTTTCTCTCTCACCACCTCCCTCTCTTTTCTTTTTTTCCCTTTCCTTCTCATTCTTTCTTCCCCTCTCTTTTTCTCTCCCTCTCTTACAAAAACCATCAGTGTATTGAATTCCACTAAGCAACAAAGATTACATACACACCAAAGGTTCTTTTGGGTGTGGTTGAAAATAATCTTATTATTCAGCATTACTAATGTGATTTCACCCTTATAGATTGTTCAAGACTTCTGGGCTGCGGTTTACTTGGCCATGGAAAACTGGACCTGGAACTGCAATATTTCACTGTCCCACTTCTTTGATTTTTTTTTATCCGTGTCATATAAGTGGCATGCACTCACTTCTCTATTTTCACAATTACCAACAATCATTTATATGTCCCTAATTTTGTTCACTTGCTCTAGAGGGAGGATCACAGGAAGGAATGCAATAGAACCCACTCAGACTCATTGCTCTAGTTAGATTTGGCTGCTTGAGAGAGATTTATTGGTTAAGGCAGAATTACTTAACTTGTAAGGAAAGTGTATCTTCTTTCCACTTTTTTCTTGAAGTATGCCCTGGATTCATGTGAGAAATAGGGTCAGACAGAGGGAGAGAGAAGAAAATCAAGAACTGATCTTTCAGGCACAGCGATGCCTGCCTTTCTGCCTAGTGGCTTTGAATTTAGGTATAGCCAAGCTCTGATGTAGGGCACATATCTGGGTTTGTTTGAGTTTCTGACATGACACAGAATTTTTGTTCACTCATTTGACTACAGACGAGTAGAACTGGGATGGAGGAATGGGATGATGCTGGTAAACCTGAATTAAATATGGAGAGGCCAGGGTGATGCTTGTCATTTTTACCCTATATCTGGCTGATATAGTATTAATCTTAGTCATCATTTTATAGCTCAAAGTTCTTATTACCTTCTTGAGTACAGAAATTAAATTACTTCACCAGTGCCCTATGAAATATAAAATTAATAGGAATATTTTGTCATTTATCTTTTAACTTATTTTATAAATATTCACTAGGTATGTGCCAGGCCTTTACTGTGATATGTGGATATTTATCTCAATGTCAGAATAATTTTCTTTTAAATCTTGCACTCTGTAACTTTTTCATGTGACCATTTTAGAAAAAGTCAGTTTATTTTTTTTTTAAAAAAGAGTAAAATCCTTGAAATATTTAAAATATACAAATATCTCTGATTTTAACCAAATTTCACCATGTACATTTTCTTGAACATCCAAACTTCATTGATTGCCTGTTTCATCAAGTAAATGTACAGGAAGAATATGAGCACACAAAGTGTAAAACCCTAAAGGAAATGAGTTCTTTGACTAACTATTGCTTCTCAGTCTTTTGGTAAAGATCAAGTGTAGTATCAGACTGACTGACTATGACAGTTTCTTTCAGGGTCAGTAAATTATTTCACTGGAGTACAAAAAGAGCTTATAAATTTGTGTTAGGGTTTTTTTTTGGTTTTGTTTTGTTTTTACTTTAAGGATTTAGTAGCGACTTGGACAATAAATTATACATTGCTGTTATCTTACACAATTTCTAATAATTTTTAAACTATTCTTACCATACTTATTTGCCCAGTTATACAGTTAAAAAGTTGTGCCTGACAAAGTAAACAATCATTATCTATTTGCTTTTCAAACCATACCTATTCACTGGCTTCTCACCATTTCTCACTAAATAAAAATAAGAGGGACTTTGAACCACCTTCATCTCTCTTCAAGCGGAAAAAATTGAAAATATATAATTAGCAGGTCAGTGTTCAGTCATAAAAATCTCAGGTCCAACTAATAATGAAACCTCCTTGGAGATGGCCTGGCTCTCACAGAGCTCAAGCTGACAGAGATTTGTTCTGGCTGGAAATCGAGGTAATCAGAATATACCAATGATGAACAGCACAGAGAAAGCTTAAAATGAATCCAGTACACTAGCAAGTGAACTATTTCCCTGGGGAAGAACAAAGAGTAAGTCTGAATTTTAGGACCAGACTTGGCTGGGTTCTTGTGCTCACAAATTTTGCCTTATGTAAAGGTTTCAAACCGTGTGGATCACCCTGGCACACTGTGAACTGATTGTTTATTCTCCGTGACAAACTGAGCCGTGCATGATGGAGCTTTTGTACTACTAGAGCAACCCTCAAAATACACAAACCTTTCTTTACACCTGCCCTTGCTTTATGCTTACAACTGAAAGCAAAATATCTCTATGGAACGTTTTTCAGAAACCAAGGAGATTTTAAATGCACAAATCAATCATTTATTGATATTAAATTAGAATGAATCATGGAATGTCTATATTTCTAAAGTGATTCAGAATTCATTTAATCCAGCCTCTTCTCCTGAAAAATAGTGACAATTCTTTATGTGTGGATAATAGGTATATTGTTGCCTGCCCCCCTCCCTTCCCTGTTGTTTAAACAGCAACACCTCACTTTTTCTTTTGCATTTTTGTCCTCCTTTCCATTTTTGTCCCATGAGGATTAGATGGGGCTGATGCTATCTTTGCCTCCAGAAGAACATCTGAAAAGAGGCCACATCCCTGGACCACAGTGTTTGCTTGAAGAATGAGTTCCTGGTCCAGGATGGGCCCAAAAGAACAAATTTGATGAAGAGCCTGATACCACAAGAGTGCTATTGTGATTTTTTTCTCTCTCTCTCTTGGACACAGAGTCTCACTATGTAGTACAGGCTGGTTTTAAAGTTCCTATGTGGACTAGCTCCTCTTGAATTTACAATCTTCCTATCTCTCCCTCACAAGTACTAGGATTACAGATGTGCCACACCATGCTTGGAAGTTACAGGGAATCTTAAATTCACAGTAAGTCATTTATACAGCCAAGATCTCTTCATAGCTACCCACATTCTTTAGGGGAACAGATACTGACAGTTTCAGTAATACATTGAAAGCATGCATTTATTCAATGAGTATTCATTAAGATGATGCATACTACTATTAGATGCCTTGTTTGGGGCTTTGGATGGAGTCATGAATGAAAGAGCTACAATCCCTGACCCATGATATTTTGAAATAGGTGTATGTTTGAAAGCCCTCAGGAGGGCCATGTAAACTACTCTAGATGTGAGCATGTAGTGTCCAGTAAGGCTCCCTAGAGAAAGTTACTGGTCTGCTACATACTTCTGGATTTATTCTTCTTTAACTTACTTCCTCATTCTCATGGCTTCAGCTTCGTTTCATTTTACATCTGAATTATAGTTGTTTCTCAACTGAACAATATATCCCCACTCTTATTTTGGTTTTACTCAACTTACCTTTAACTGATGACAGACTGATTTTTTTCTTAGAAAATTTTTACTGCAATATATATATATATATATATATATAGTATTCACACACAGAAGAATACATATATAAGCGTATAGTTTGATGAATTTTCTTAACAAATCACACCCATTAACCAGCACCTATCATAATAAATACAATCAGCATGTCAGAAGCCCTTCTCCAGTCCCCAGCATAACACCACCTCACACATGATAAAAATTAAATTTTATTTAAGAGTATAAATCTCATCATATTGCCCTCTTGCCTTACTAAACCTTCCAAGAACACTGTATAACTTTCAGGATAAAATTCTGTTTTCTCAAGTTTTGTTTTTTTTGATTTTTTTTTTTTTTTTTGTACGGGGGATTGAACTCATGACCACACACTTGTAAGGCAGGCGCTTATGCCACTAAGCTAAATCCCCAGCCCCCAAAATTCCATTTTCTTAGCCAAATTATACCCTAGTAATTCCTAATCTACTTTTCTAGCTTTTGTAGCACTGTTACTTCTGTTAAGATGAGCAACTTAGTCTACTTCCTCTCCCATTTTAATTATTCCTAATTATTTCAGAGGCTACCTTCCTAGTCTTTCATGATCCCTTCCCTTCCCCTTGTCTTTTTTCTCCCCTCATAGATTTTTGAGGTCAAAATAATTTTCATCTGTTTCCCAATTTGTTCAGTGAATAAATGAGAACCTGGAGTCTTTACCTTACCAGAACCCCTTTCCTCCTCTTTCTCCTCATGCTGACTCTTTTTCAAAAAGATTCATTGCATAAGGACTAAATCACTATGTAGGATCTTCATTTAGTACCTGTTGGAGAAACTGGGACTGGATTCTATCAATCCAGGCACACACTTCTTCCCAGTTTCCCCTGTCCTGACACCAAGATGGGACTTAACTAGGGGCAGTTTGTAGACCTGAATCATAACAAGAGATAAGCAGTCTCAATAGGCATTGATATTCATGAGATCTAAGGCATTTTCCAAGTAAAAAGTTGATTTTGAAAGACTTTTGCCCTAGAATAAGTTACAGGGCATTATGGTGGTGGAAGGCTGAATCGGGGATGTTTACTCTGAGGTCACTTCCTCCTTCCCCTATTACAACTTCCTTTTTCCTTTCCCAGTGGGAGTGAAGAAAGTTCCAATCAGCTCCTCCCACATCATCAGTGCGTGCCCTAAGCACGACCCCTACTCAGAGGTATATATATCCCATACCCCATGTTCTGATCTCAGAAAGCCAGACCTCTGTCAGTCATGGGCTCCTCTCCACATCCTTAGAATAAAGGCCACTTTTATATTTTGTTCTTTTATTGTGCCAAAAAATGCTAACAGATTTCATTGGAACATATAGAGGATTTACAGGAAAATTAGGAGTGGTGGAGGAAAGCAGGCAAAACAGCAGGTCAACTTATATCAAATGCCTACCTACCATGTCCAGACACAATCTTTGGCTTTAGCTCTGATGACTTATTTAACTGAGATAGGAGAGAAATATGTACATAAATGTCCAGGGCTTTTGTATTGCATAAAAAGCAAAGCCAATACATTTTCTTTGGCTTTTATAGTTTTTTTAAAAAACTAAAAATAACGGAGTTGAAATTCTCTGAAATATCTAGTTTTTAATTTAAAATCTGAATTTCTATTTGTCAAATCAAAACAAAACAAAACAGAGACATTTAAAGGGTTTTCGGTGTAGAAAAAGTTACTACTTGATGAGCACAGTCAGAACACTCAATTTGCTTCTAAGCACTACTAGGTAGAGCCACTAAAACCTTTATAGAAGTGTTTACACTCTGTTATTTTTTTTTTTTCAGTACTGGGAATCAAACTCATGACCTTGTGTTTGCCAGGGAGGTGCTGTGCCACTGAGCTATATCCTTGGCCCTTGAATACATATATAAGTATATGTATATATGTATATATTTAAAGATAGAAAAAGTACTCCGAATGTTTTCACCACAAAGAAGTGACAAATGTTTGAGGAGTTTACCCTGATTTGAACACTACATGATATGTACATAATATATATGTATAAAAACACCATAGGGCACCTAAATATCTGCAATTTTTATGTATCTGTTAGAAATTTAAAAATAAATATAAGTAAATAAAAATAAATTCAAATAATAAACCTAAATTTATTTTCTGAATCAGGTCAAAAACATTTGGGATGGTTCCCTTCCCAGCTCTTTTTCCCCTCTACCTTCTAACATTTGTATCACACTGTAGGCGGGGATTCCAGGAAGCACTCAGATTTTTCTCAACACTTTCTCCTCTCCTTAGGTTTGTAGTCCTGCCCCAGCCTATTTAGAACAGAAAGTGAGTAATATGTGACGTTAGATGTAGTCACCTGATTGCAGCCTCACTGATAAACCTGAAAAGGGCCCTGTGACAGCCACAGGGTAAAAGGTAGCCTAAACGTTTGGGTAGCAATGTTTATCTTGGTCATCATTTTATAGTTTGAAGTACTTTGCATAACCTTCATGAGAGCAGAAATTGTTTCTTGAGAACCTAGTAAAATTAACAGGGACGTTCATTGACTCCTCTCCTTAAATAGGCAGTAAGCTCCTTGAAGGTAAGGGCCATGGGGCCATATTTAAACTTTGGTTTGTGAATTCTCAGGATTAAAATCAAGACCGTTATCAGAAGTCACAAATGCTAGGTGCAGAGCGAAGGAAAGAACGTGTTGGATTGCTCAGTTTCTAGTTACTCTCATAACATTCCGTTGGCCTCCCGTGCTGGAGGTCCAGGATAGGTAAAGAGACGTTCTATGGCTAATGGCATTGAAAAGTGAGTTTCACACAGTGCTCAGGCTCTGCGGGTCCAGCTGCGAGGAGCTGACTCCACTGCACCTTTCTGCAGACCATGAGGTCGTGACTACCGGACTTTGGCTGGATTGCTGGGTCTCTCTCTCTCTCGGTCTCTGTCTCTGTCGGTCTGTTTTTCTCTCTCTCTTTCTTTCTCTCTCTCTCTCTCTCTCTCTCTCTCTCTCTCTCTCTCTCTCTCTCTCTCTCTCGGTCTGTCTCTCTCTCTCCTCTCTCTCCTCTCTCTCTCTCTCTCTCTCTCTCTCGGTCTCTGTCTCTCTCTTTCGGTCTGTCTCGGTCTCACTTTTTCTCTTTCTTCCTCCTTGCCTCTGGTGGGCGTCGCCTACCGGTAGGTGGCCTCGCGGAAGGAAGCGAATTCCGAACGTCCGTCTCGCTGAGCCGTTCGGACCGCTCCCCGGGAGGCTTTCTGTCCTTGCCTGAGTGGTCCCAGCTTTTGGAGGGTCTCAAGCCCCCGCACGTGCCCAGAAACCGACCGGGCCCTAACTCTGGAATCCAAGTGTTGAGGCTGCTGCGAGCGAGAGCCGCTCCGCCGCGGGGAGGCGGGTCCAGACGCAAGGCCGGGACGCTGGGCGAGCGGAAACGATCCCACAGAGGCAGGATCCCAAGTAGTGGATGAGGCGGCCGTGGGGCGCAGTCCGGGAGCCTCGGAGCACTGGTTGGGATGGAGAATGGGCGGCGGCGCAGCAAGAAACTCTCGGGGCCTGGCCCGCCGGGCAGGGAGCGCCAGGGAGAGGAGGGACAGGGCGGCACCCTGTTGGGCTGCCCGGCCCTCTCACCTCGCCCTGGCAGCGGGCTCCGCCTGCGGTTCGGGAGGTGGGGAGCCGGGCCGGCGGGCCTGTGGATTCCGGGACCGCCCCCTCCTGCTCCCCGGCCAGCTGTGACCGGCTAAGACGGCCGGAGCCTCCGCGGCAGCATGAGAACCGATGCCGGCCTTCCCCGCCCGAGGACGCTCGGCGAGCGGCGGCGGCGGCGGCTGTGCCCATGCGCTCCATGGGGGCGCAGTGGAGACTCGTGGCCGGCGGGCGGCGCAGAGGCCGAGCGCTGCCCCGGAACGCGTCCGCGCTGGCTGCCGCTGGGCTGATGTGCACAGCGCTGGCCGCCTACGCCTGCTGGGGACAGTTGCCGCCACTGCCCTGGTCGTCCACGACCCCGGCAAGCCGGCCGGTGGGCGTGCTGCTGTGGTGGGAGCCCTTCGGGGGGCGCGGCAGGGCCTTGAGACAGCCCCCCGACTGCTGGCTGCTCTTCAACATTAGCGGCTGCCGACTCCTCACCGACCGCACGGCCTACGGAGACGCTCAAGCTGTGCTTTTCCACCATCGCGACCTCGTGTGGGGACCCCCAGACTGGCCCCCGCCCTGGGGCGCCGAGGTGCGTTCGGCGGAGGACCTGCAGCTGCGCGTGTTGGACGACCCGGAGGAGGTGGCGATCTCTGGTCCCCGGCCCCCTGGCCAGCGCTGGGTGTGGATGAACTTCGAGTCACCCACCCACTCTCCAGGGCTGCAGGGCCTGGCAGGGAACCTCTTCAACTGGACGCTGTCGTACCGCGCTGATTCCGATATCTTCGTGCCTTACGGTTACCTTTATCCCAGGAGAAATCCTGATGATCCGCCTAGGGGCCTAGTCCCGCCTCTGGCCCGGAAAAAGGGACTGGTGGCCTGGGTAGTGAGCCACTGGGATGAGCGCCATGCCAGGGTCCGCTATTACCACCAGCTAAGCCAGCACCTGTCCGTCGATGTATTTGGCCGGAGTGGGCCTGGGCGGCCGGTACCTAACAGCGGGCTCCTGCACACAGTGGCCCGCTACAAGTTTTACCTAGCTTTCGAGAACTCGCAACACCTGGATTACATTACTGAAAAGCTCTGGCGCAATGCGTTGCTGGCCGGAGCGGTGCCGGTGGTTTTGGGCCCAGACCGTGCCAACTACGAACGTTTTGTGCCCCGTGACTCCTTCATCCACGTAGACGACTTCCCTAGTGCCTCCTCCCTGGCTGCCTATCTGCTTTTCCTAGATCGCAACCTGGCTGTCTACCGCCGCTACTTCAACTGGCGCAGGAGGTATGCGGTGCACCTCACCTCCTTCTGGGACGAGCCTTGGTGTCGGGCCTGCCAGGCAGTGCAGACTGCTGGGGATCGACCCAAGAGTATTCGCAACTTGGCCAACTGGTTTGAGCGGTGAAGCCACCAAAGTGACCATTTTGATTCTCTACTGGACATTTCCTTGACCGCCGCCGATTCATGGGATTGAGTTCCCCAGTTGCCTATTTTTGCTCTCTGGGACTGTGATTTGCCAATTAATATTAATTAGCAGAAGGATGGGATGGAAAATGTCCTTGGTTCTCACAGCTAGCAGCTATGCTCTTGTCTGTTGTAGATGGGCATCTGGGTGAAGAAAGGGCCCTTCTTTACCCGGTACAGATGTGAAGCTTACCTACAAGAAGCGTTTGGAAAGGTTTCTTTGAATTTCTTCCTCTGCCACGGGCCATATTTGTAGCCTGTACAGGCTCCAAATCTCATACTCCTTGCTCCCTGACTCACATTTGCCTGGACCAAGCTGAAGCAAACCCCTGGTGTTTAGAAAGAGTGTTGGTGTGAGATAGTGGAAGGACTGCACCCACAAAGGGGTCTTTTCTTTGTTGGTCGGATTCCTTAAAGCCTTCTCTCCTGGGAAAGGTGAGGAGTGCAGTTTATGAAGCCACTGACTTCCTTAACAAGAACTGTTTGTTTTGTACCCTATGAATGCAAACAAGTGCTGAAGAGAATTACGATGAATATATGGGTACACCTCTCTATACAGGAAATATATTCCTGAAAAGCTGCATCTAAATCACATCCCAAACTCAGAGCCCTAAGGGAGTTCAGTATTTAATGGAACCCTATGGAAAATCCCTTTTCAATGTGAATAATCGTCTCCTAATTTATTTCTTCTATCTTTATATTTACCTATAGCCTGGATTTTAAAAAAATATTAAAAGTACAAATGCGAAAATAAAGCACAAGCAACCTTCTTCTCCCCCTCTTCCCAGCAGAGCAGTATGTTTACAAAAAGGAGAAGAGCAAGCTACAGTGTCGCTTTCTACAAAATTATTTATTTCATGTCTTACTGAACCCAAAATTTCAACTGGAATGTCAGCCCTTCAGTAGTGTTAGCTTTACCTGTGCAGAACAGTGCAGGAGATGGTACTGCATTGTGGAGCCATGCAAAAGGAAAAAAGTTTGATGGTGTCGGCTAGGGGTAGTTTTTGTTTCTGTCAGTTTTGAAATGGTTAGATCCTAAGGAATGGAACTAAAACTAGTGCCTACAATTAGCTTACTCTGTCCTTTGTTAAAGGCTAACTCTGCAGGGCTCTTTTGGTTCCAGGAGTTTCCCCTGCTAGTGGAGAACTGGAGAGCAGATCCTCACATTCTTCATGTCCTGGAGACTGTGCTGCAGGATCAAGCCTGGAAATAATATGCATTGTCCTTATAGGTTGCTGAGCGACCAGCATATTCAACAGTGGGTGACTACATACTCCTAAACATTAGGCTTAGGGCCCTGGGCAAGACATGAAAAAATATAAGACAACATCTTTCTCTTTAGGGCTCTAACAAACCACCACTGCCAAAAGTGAATGGTGACTCTGATAAAATAGTTGGCGCAACCCATTTAATGAAAGTGGCATTTTCAGTGATACAGACCATAAATCAATGATTAAAAAGCTATTTAATGTAAAGCCTGAAATGATCAGAGTTCTCTCCTCTGTCAAAATAAGGGCCCTCAGTGACTAGTATTAATCATAAGAACCTCATGACCAATCAAGCTCCAAGATTAATTAGTTTTATAGTGTTAAAAAAGTAATTTTGAATTTGATTAGTACAATTAGCTGAGTCACGGAAAGCAAATTTTACCTCCAAGCACATTTGTTGTGTACATACTTGAAAAGCTCACTTAAAACTAGGTGCTTCAATTCTCTCCTTTTAGGAAATAAGTGAAGATGTCTAACAGTGGGTTCCCAGCTGAATATCTATATATCTACATCTGCATATGATATATTTTATCACATTAAATGTCATTTTACCTCTACGATATATCATACTTTTTATGTATGATATATATCAAGTCAAACATTAAGTTTATTACAAATGCAATATTCCTTCTTGCAGTGATTTCACGGTGCCATCATATCCAATTTTATGTCTGAAATGAAATCTAAAGGTATGTTACAGAATAAGTCTGAAATAAAAAGGAAGGTGCCTTGTAACATATATTAAAGCAATTTCAACAATCATAGTTACTATTTAGATTAAACTTGAATTTGCAGAGTGGGAAGAATGGCTCTTTAAAGAAATTTTTTGTTGTATGTTGTAAAATTAGTATCTATTGCCAATGTTCTTCTAGTGTGTGGTCCACTTAAATCTAGCCATGTATTTATTAACTGTTTAGAGCAAGATAGAATGCATTTGAGTGCAGTTTGGAGTCATAACCTGAGTATGTGACTCTGCCACTTTATGCTCCTATGGCCTTAATCACACAAATGGTTTATAAACTCTCCTGAGTTTTAGCTTCCTTCTTTATAATGCATGAATGTCCCTACAAAACCAGGATCAAATGTGGTGGTGTATACCAAGGTGCTTTGTAATTGTAAAGTGCTATGCCATTACAAGATGCTCTAAATTGCCACGGCTCTAGACCAGAACTTCAGAAACATTTTCTGTGCAGGGGCAGAAAATAAATATGTCAAGTTCACCATTCAACTCTGCTGTTGGAGTGGAAAAGCAACCACAGACAATACATAAAATAAATGAGTGACTGGATTTGACCCAGAGGCCATAGTTTGCTAACTCTACTGTAGACTTTTGGCGATATAAGGAATTTGGGAAACTTTACATTTTTTTTTTTTTTTTTTACTGTATCCTGATGGACATTTCTTAGAAGGGATTTAAGGACTGAAATTTAAAAATTTTGGAGGCAAATACTCCCAGGTCCTAGATTGGCTTTGCAACATTTCCTAGTTGTTTGATCTTGGAAAAATTATTTGAGCTTCCTGTATTTTGATAGTCTTATTTTTAATGGAAGGTAGACATATATAATTTATAAGATATTGAAAGGATGAGGTAAGGCACTTAAAGTACTTAGGGTGGTGCCTGGCATATGGGAAACACTACAGTAAGTAGTGCTGTGATTTTCCCAGTCCCTCTTATAGAGGAAATAGCCAAGGTCCAGACCACTGAAGGATTTGCCTGAGGTTACAGTGGTCATGGCTGGAACAGCTGTGCTGTGCAAATCACAACCCCTTCGAGCTTCTGTCACTGTAAGTGCAAAATGAGGGAGTTGGAGGAAATAAACTCTAGGGACTGTCTAGGTCTACTGGCCGTCTCCTAATTGGCACCCTAGGACTTAACAAGCTAATTTGCCTTCCATTGTGCACTCCTTACAGTCTGGAGTTCATATACAAGAGCAGTAACTGACAGAAAAGTAGACATCAGAGAGTAAGAATCTGAATATATATATATATATATATATATATATATATATATATATATATGAGCTACACATATCACATACCCTAGATATCAAGGAAGAAAGCCAAGTCCTTGGTAATTTGGTGAATAATTGTATGGCATACATTTCAAGTCAATCTTGATGTGTTTCAGGGACTTTTATGCTAATACTCAACAAAATAAAGTATGTACACATGCTCAGATTATTTTGACAAAGCGATTAAAGTAATGAGACAGAAAATGGCTCCTTGTTTATACTCTAAATATGGCTCCAGTGTATACCCCTTGCACTGATATGTTCTATGCCCCATGGGACCTGTCTTGGTGGCTGTCTCTGGACTACATTGCTTCTAGTTACCAAATTAAAATATGATGTCCTTGCCTCTTGTGAGTTGCACCAGGTCCAACTCAGTTCATCCTCTTGCTTTACTCTAACCTGGTGATTCATGTCCAAGGGCATAAGTATTACAGTCATTTCTCTCAGTTGGGTTTAATTTGCTAAGTGCTCTGATGCCCACTACATACTGTCTTTGGCTCCACCAAAGTAAAATAATGCTATTTAGGAAAAGGGTGGAATAAAGACTAAGAACATCATGGGAGGCATAGAGCAAAGGAAGCAAAATTTCTTTACAGCAGATGCTGGAATTGTTGAAAGGGAAAAATAGAGTCATATGTGGTGGCATCTGTAATCCCAATGCTCAGGAGGCTGAGGCAATAAGATCATGAGTTTGAGGCCAGCCTGGGCTACATAGTAAGACTGTATAAAAAAATATGTAGTTTGGGATTGGAATAAAATTTGGAATAAGCACTGAAGACACTCTTCTTCCCACCTGCCCTCCTCTTACATTCCCCTCTGCTATATGCTCATTTAAGTACTGACTTCCAAAAATTAGCATGGCCAGCTGAGAATAAGAGTAGGATGGGCAAGAAAGGAAGATTCTTTGAATAAAAGTGCATTTTAAAATGGGGCAGGTGGTGAGTTCGGATGCGGAGTGACGAGAAAGGAAAAAGGAAATCGGGAGTCAATAAGCACAAAGTACCTGAGGAGAATTTGAGAAGATTAGATCAAGGAAGAAAGGAGGAGACACAAAAGTAGGGGAAGATAAGGATTAAAGGACAACAGAAGAGGTAGGATAAAGGAGGGGCATACCCACAGCTAAGGAGGAAGCACTTTAAAATGCACCATTCTGTTCTGCTTTGCTGAGAAGAAACCTTTGCTCAGTTTAGAGCACAGCACCTGCCTGTCAATGGGGAGTGAGATCCAGGAGTCTGAACTCAACAAGGAGTAAACCAGTGTTCTAGAAGAAATGTGAGACTGTACTTGAAATCTGTTCATTGAAACAGATTGTTGAACTCTTATGAATACTTCCTTTCTCATTTTAGGAAAAAAATCATATTCACTGCCTTTTTAATTCCTTATCAGCATGCTGCATCTGTATGCAATATCTACCTTTGAAAAAGTCTACATTTATACATCCATAATTATAAATTCTTTTACAGGAAAGAGGAAAATATGTAAGGACTTTGTTCATTTAAAGTATAATTATTCATTTCCTGTGGAACCTTATAAAACTATTTTAAGTAAGATTTTAAAAATTAGATTTTTATGTCTGATCCATTTTTGAGGTCATTGAATTATCATTTTTAAAAATTACTGAAAAAGATTACTGAGTCGCACCTAATATAATGAAAATGATAATGCCCTATTAGATCACAAATGCTAAACATTTTATTCTGAATTATCTTTCAGAGGGAAAGTAACAGACTATTCAACAACATTCAATGAATATTTCTTGAGTGTCTCCTATTTCCAGGCACTGTGCTAGGAGTAGGGGATCTAAATAAACTAAGACACTCAAAAGGTTCGTGTTTTAGTCAGGGAAACTGATGTGAAGGCCAATAACATATGATAGGTGTTATCAACATATGATAACTGTTGTCATACTACAGGTCAGTCACAGGAATAAGTATTGTTTCATATGTAGAATCACAGACTTTGAGTAAACTCATAGTAAAAGCCTAGAACCATCCAAGTCAGGAATGATTTTCCTTCATCACAATGTTTTCTTTTATACTATTTCAGAAAAATACAAGGGATGCATGCAGCCTCTGGTCTCAGCACTGCCTACCTGATTGTTTTCACCGATCCTACAGTTAAAAATAAATGTCATTATTAAGGATCACCTTCAAAATGACTAATCTCTATAGGGATTTTGCTCTCCTAGCAACCAAGAACACCTGCTCTTACCCTGTGATTTTTCTTGTTCTCATAAGGTTAAGTAAACATTTTAGAAGGCTCTATCCCATTAGCAAAGACATCCACCCACAGCTAGCTTGATGATCAGACAGTTTATGCTTTTTGTTGTTAGGTACATTAAGGTTTATTGAGTGTTCTTTGGAAGGTACAAATCTATGGCTTTTAAATAAGATTCTTGCCACAAGCTGTAGTTCACTAATATTTGCTTTTTTATCAAGCTTCTCTTATATATGGATACTTTATAATCCATATTTTCCTGTTTCTCATTCTTCAGTTAAAAGCAGTGTGGGTCACTCCCTTGTTTCCTGCCTCTTTTTATCCACGCTATCAAGTAATCTCCCTGCCTGAAGTTTGGTCTGGATCTAGTGACTCATTTCTAATGGCTAAAATATGCAAAGAGTACAGGCAGCAACTTTCCAGATTAGATTATGAAAAGGCTGCCTTTTCTGTCTTTTTTTTTTTTTCCCCCTGTGCCCTCTGGTTTCTCTTTTTTCTTTTCTGGCTGCCCTTGTATCTTCTCTTCCATCACTTTCTTTTTTTCCTTTCTGGAACGTGGCATAAAAAGTCTGTATGTCAGTGGTTCTTAAAAGTGATATTAACCGTCTTTCCTTCAAACTCTGAGTTTAAGGACAGAGCTGTATGAGAAATTCAATCCTTGGGGAAAGTTCATTTATTTAAACTTATCTCTTGAACTGTGCCACTTGACCTTATTACCTCAGCTTTTCGAGCTCTAAGAAAGAAGCTTTATCACTGCTTTTAGTTGCTACTTTCCACATTCTTCTTTGTTATCCTGAAAGTGTTATCCTCTTACTGGATGTACCAAAAGGAAAAGATACTCTGGTCCAGAATACTCTTAAGCAGGAAATTGAAATGGCCAACATGTCAAAAGCTTTGAATGGCACCATCCTAGATTTCAAGTCAGTACTGCTGTTTTTTTTTGTACTGGAAATCGAACTTACGACCTCCCACTTGCCAGGCAGGTGCTTATGCCACTGAGCTAAATCCAATACTGCCATTTTTTTTTGTGCGTGTCAGTACACTGGAAGTTTAGCATTCACTGTCCTACACAAATAAGCAGGCAAATCTCTCTGAGTGAAATAATGCCATTCATTTACTGGAGAAAGTAGAGGTTTGGTGTAATACTAAGGTCACTACTTCATAGTAGCATAGCCAGTTTTGCATTTTGATTTTCAATTAGTGAAGCAAACCAGTGAGATTAACTTTAGGATTTCTCTTTATTTCCACTTGGGCACATAACTATTTGAGTTTCCAGGCCTCTAGAAACACTTCACTGAAGTATTTTCCAGGTTTCACTTTTAGACGAGGATCTATCATAGTCTACATGTAAACAGAAAACCCTCAGTACTTTGGATATCATTTAAAAAGTTTCTAAACAGTCTTTTGTTTCTTCTTATGTTTTTCTGTATTTATTCTTTTCATGAGTCTTAACAGATATAGTCCTCTCCATGCCAAAATTAGTGTCTTGACTTACATATCTTCCTTGCTTTATTTGAAAGCATTTTATTTTGCCATCTTTCCTACAGAATGACTAATAGAGTTCTATACTTATTTTGTAACAGAAAATGGCCCCCAACCCTAGCCACTATACTTCAGTTTCTTAGTTGCCCAGTTAACAGTTCCTGTTCCAGTTCTGGTTGCTTCTGATCCCCAGTCACTGTGAAGCATAGCTGGTCACTGTGATGCACATTGTATAAACCAATTCTCAATTGACAAGCCATTCTCCTTCTGTACTTCCTCCTTGCTTATCTAATATATGCCCTAGACTACCACAGATCAGGACCTGATATTTTGGGAATGCTCCTAATCAGTGCCCTTCTATGTAAAATAAATCTGCTCCAAATTCTGGGTGTCCATTTCAGTGTTTCTGCTTGCTGTTGCAATTTCATAAAAATAATTTAGTGCATTTTTTAGCACTTTTGGAAATTAGTCATGCTCTTCTTTATTACTTTTTAAAAATATTATTAAAGTCCTTTATTTTATAGTGATTCTATAAGCATGTGTGATATATGCTATTGACCACAATCATTTACACTTCAACTTTGCCAAGCTTGTCATCCTGCTTAAAATTTCATTTATACCTTTTTGAGCTATAAATGTAACATCACGTTTCTTATACTAAGTATAACATCTAGGACATTGTTTTGTTTTGTTTTTTGAAATAGGGTCTCACTGTGCAGCTCAGGCTGGATTTGAGCTTACTTTATAGCTCAGGCTGGTCTTGAATGTGTCACGATCCTCTTGCCTCAGCCTCTGGAATGCTGGGATTATAGGCATGCGCCACCACCTCTGGCTAGGGCATAGGTTTTAAGCAGTGAGCAAGTTAAAATAGAGGCCCAAGATTCAAGTTTATTTCTGTGTATCGCCATTCAGGAGAGAAAACAATTTTGCTTCACTTTAAGTATTCTGCTTTCTAACTGCCAGAATTGTCGAATCATAAAAGCAAGATTAAAATTAGAATAAACACTGGAATAAAAATTCTTTATGGAAAACAGGGAAGTGATAGGACACTGTAAACCAGGAGAGAAAAAGCTGAAAGGAGTTTGCTCACAGTCTTCAAGAATTTCCTGTCATTCAACAAATATTTTGTCAGGTACTAAGCACTGTTCTGAAGGTCGCTGGGGGATATAGCAGTAAATATGCAGACAAAGCTCAAGTCCTAATGGTGCAGCCATATGGAGGGAAGAGAAAATAAACTACTAGCCAAAGAATTTTTTGTAAGGACTTTTCACACTGACATCCAGGGTCCTTTATCTTTCCTCGGGCTCAAATAAAAACATGGGATTTTCAACCATGGCGTAGAAAAGGTCTTTTTACCAGGGAGAGTACATAGCAGGGGGTGGGGGTGGGGGTGGTGGGAAAGCTCAGAGAAGGTGAATCCAGTTGAACACGCTCTGTGGCCTGCCAAGCTGAGGAGTCTTCTACTCATACGATCCCGCTTCACACAGCATCTCCTATGAGTGAAATGCTACCATCCCCACTCCATATGAAATTGAGCGGTCTACTTACTTGCTTAAGGTCACACAGCTCAACATTGCAGAGCTAAGGGTTGACCCTCATGTCTCTTGGACTCTAAGGCTACTTACTTCTCCTGTACACTGCCTTGAGCTCAAGTAGGTAGGATATCACTATTATAAATCTTTAAACTTCTGTATAGGATTGTTTAGGCAGTTTCTTGTTTAAAAATAAGGAGACAGGCTATCTTGGTGGTTTTCAAGTTTCTTTTTTTCTTTTTCATTTTTCAGCAGCATAATATAATTTTCAAGAAAAATTTCTTGTGGGACCCCAATATGTAAAATGAATTAGAACAATAAATTCTTGTTAGAATTGGGATGTCTTTTTAAGAGCACTGACTCCTTTTTTATACTCTCTAAGCACTTGACCCTGCAGGAACTAAACCTCATTCCATCCCAGATTCTATGTCTTTATTCAATCAATACAGGTGAAAATAAGTACACAAGTGATTCTTTAGACTCACTCAAATTTGAGAAATTTCTACTATTAGTTCCCTTTAAGAAGGCCCAATCTTGACCATCAAATCTGACAATGCGGTATTTTGGAGGCATAGTTATTTGAAGCATGAATTCAATAAGACAGTTAGCAAGACACATGTCTTACTGTTCCCAGTTTTTTTTAGACTAAAGTTAACTGCTCTGAACTCTAGATCTTAGGCCAGTTTGTTCCTGACCTTGGTAATGCTCCTTTATGCTATTGGTTGCTAATGAACTACACCCCTCCATTCCAAACATGAGGTTTGAGAAAATCAAATGTTTCCATGGAGTCCTTAGTACAGTCACAAGTTTGGAGCACTCCTTGGAGGAACAAAATGAGCAGCCGATATTGAGAGAAAACTTTTTTTTAAAGCCCTAGCAGGGGCTGAAAAAGGATACAAAAGAAAACTATGTGCAATAGTGGGGACATACTGACTTGGGGAAGTGGAGGAACCTTATTCAGTAAGGAAATATCTTCCTTCCCAGTGTGAGTTTAGGTAATACTTTCCATTCCTTAACCACTCCCCACCCTCAGTTCGGCCTGTCCTTGGGAAAGGTACATGGACTCTTCTAACAGGTTCCAGAATTAAATAACATAAATAGTTGTACTCACAGTACACACAGAAAGGTCTATTGCCCAGACTCTGTGTCTGTCTTGCTACTGATATTAGAGGGCCAGGATTCTCTTGCTCTCCAAATTCTGCACCCTTCTGAGGGCACTGGGAGTCAGTGGCCCTCCCTGACTTTCTTGCTGTCACTCATGAGTATGTTTACACACCACTTCACACAATTTGGGGAAATGCAAATAGCACTGAGAGCTGGACCAGCTTGTCCAATGATCATAAATGGCACAGTTCAGAGGGCCTATGATATTTTCCAGGGGTCCATGAAAATGTTTAATAATTTCACTTCCAGTCAAAAGAGAAAACATTTAGGTAGAAGGAAATGTTTTAATCTATACGAGTAATATAATAATCTTTCTAAAGTTGTAAGATAAAAGTAAACAAATTGCTTTCTCTTTTTTGGTTGAAGTTTTTATACCAAGGAAAGTCAAACCATGGGGTCATTGGAGGAGAGGGCTGGTTGGAGCATATGGGTTTTCTTAAAGAAAGAGAGTATGTGAGCCAAGAAACCAGGGAGGAAGGGGAAGCTCTCCTTTGCAACCAATTTCCTTTTATTTCATCTTGTATTCAGACCTAATCTTAAATCTTTTCTAGAGCGCTGTGGGACAAGAAAACAAATAATGCGTTTTTACCATGACAAGGAAGCAGAGATGTATACTGTGAAGATTTCAACACAGTGGATAAGCAGCTTAATATCTGATACTTAATAGGAATTTTTCTTTCTGTGGATATTTTAATAACGTATTTTTCGCAATTTTTAAAAAAGACTGTTCATGTTACAGATTGGAGAAACTAGAGACGCATGACAATATAGTACAATGCATTATCCTAACCTACCTATAGTCTAGACCAAAACAAATATAAAAAATTATTTATGTTTTGCTTCCAAAATATTTTAAGACAACTGACAAAATTTAGCTATGGACTATAGTTGTTAGAAATTAGTATTTTAATCATGTTAAATCTGATGTAACTGTACCATGGTTTTATAAAGGTATGGGAAAGTATTCTGCAGAGGAAATGAGACAGGATTTGGCTATGTAGCCCAGACTGGCTTTAAACTTAAAGTGATCCTTCTATCTTAGCCTCCCAAGAGCTGGAATTGCAAGAACAGAGCGCACCACCAAGCTTGGCTAATACTTTTGTTCTGAGCAATTCACACTAATATATTTGGCAGTCAAAAAGCATGATGTCTACAACTTCCTTGCAATTAGATCAGAGAAAATACACATGTATAAATAGGAAATAAAGCAAATATGGCAACATGTTACCTGTTGACTACTGGTGAAATATTTGTAGGTGTTTTTTGAGCTATTGCAACTTTTCTGTAAATGTGATTTATTTCAAAATAAGTGAAAAAGATGATATTGTTTAAATCAATCTAGTAGTACTGTTGAAATAGAGTCCAAGGACAATAATAACATTGATGGACTAACTCTACAGATTTTGAACCATCTAACCTGTGCCTTGGGAGTTAATTTTATATTAGCCAGAACCAAGGATATTGAACTAATTAGATGATGTGAACATGTTGGCTCTTGTGAGTTATTATTTATTGGATTTTCCTAATTTAAAGAATTAAAATTTAAATTAATAGGCAACATCAAATACCCCCCAAAGTGATTTTTTAACAGTTGACTTGTGAGATGAGTTAGGCATATCTTTGGGTTGTGTCTTTCTTCATTGATATTGACTCATCACGATGCATTAACTCCTTCACACTTGGAGGCTTGTTCTTACATCAAATAGTTGAGTGGATTTGAGGCAGTGTCCTAGCACTGCAGCAGCAGAGATACCTTGGGACACAGCTAAGGAAAAACTGTGCAGATGCCCGTGCAGGTGCAGGCTGAGGTACTCTCAGGTTTCCCTGCGTGCCTGTGATTGCCACAGCAGTGGCTAACATTAAAAGGTGGACAGGAAAATAGGAAAGGTGACACAAAGCATATCAGTGGTTAGCAATGTTATAAGCCAACATATGCCCATGAAGTCATTTGAAGGATGACGTATGAGGAACTTGCATTTATTGCATAATTTTTTGAATAAACAAATTAATTGGGAAAATGTCAAAGAACAAAAACTCTTTCTGGACTGTATAAATAATTAAAAGAAATAAAAAACACAAAGGTTAGAAATGAAAGGCATAGACTGGAGCTTTGTACTCACATGAATTAGTCATTTTCCAGTGGTGGCTTGGCAAACCATCAGAGACAGTCGAATTGTTTTAATTGAAGTTATGGAAAATTGGTTCAGTATATAGAGATAAAGTTGTAGCCTTACCTGACATCAATTACATGTGTTTGCATGTGTGAAACCCTAATGGATAAAAGATTTAATGTGAAAAATAAATGTACAAAGTTAACGAAAGAAAATTTCATCTATTGTCCTGTCTTTATAAAGTTAGGACAGGGAAAATTTTCTTTTATCAAGGCCTCATAAGAACAAAGGCTAACAGTTTAAAAACTGCTAAATTTGACTACATCAGAATTAAGATTGGGTTAGATAAAACATCTCACTGTGAAAATTAACAGGTGCTAGACAGGAAGTAGATGTTTGCAATGTACATTAAAAAAGAAAAGAAAAGAAAAGAAAGAAGAAAAAGAAAAAAAGATAAAGTTTCTTCCAGAGCACAAAGTTAAGAAATAGTTTTAGACATGGGCAACCAGATATAAGTGGGTAATCAATACAATAGAAAACTCTAAAACTATCGCAGATCTGATAGCTTTATCTACCTGCAGGCAGAAAATACAAGATGAACAGTTTGATCCTAGCTACTTTACCCACACAGAATTGAAAAAACTAAAAGTTGGTTAACACCAAATTTGAGGGGTGCGGCCTAGTGAGAAGAAAAAGTCTGTGGCCCGCCCCCGCCCCGCCCCGCCCCGCCCCGCCCCCGCCCCCGCCCCACGTGCTCTAGCGCCCCTACCTCCGCCTCCACCCCCACGCCCTTCCCTGGCCCCTACAGCGCCAAGCCCGTCTTCCAGCTGCTTTCTGAGGCTGGGTGCCCACCGCCTCCGCGCTCAGCTCCATCATCAGATTGCCGAGGAAGACACCCTAGTCTAGACCCTGCCGCTCTAGAGGCCACTGTGGGCTGCCTGCGAACATGAGTGGACGCGCCCGCGTGAGGGCGCGAGGCTTGGCCCGCAGCCCCGAGGCCCAGGCGGGACAGCACGCCCAGGTCTTGCCCTTGGGGCGCAGAATGGTAAGCTGACTTTTCATTTTCTCTTACTTCTGCCTCCATCCGGGACAGGGCCTTTCTCTGCTTCCTACCTCTGCCCTCCCTTTTAAAGCTGTCTCCCTCACCTTTGACTCTTTGGGGGTTTTCGCATTTTTGGTTTCCAAAGGATCCTTCTGTCTATGGAGGTAAATACATTGGCTGGTGAAGAGAACTGAAGATTTAGCGCGCGTGTGCCATTTATTACACTTCGCACCTCCTGAGTTGTCATTACTCGATTTGGTTTTAAATTGCTTGGGAAAAAGTTGGTGTACTTTCATACCACTCCGGGGCATATCGTCTAATAATAATCACTGAGTCTAATTGGCACAGGAAATTGAGTACTGTCCAACACAGATGAGGTTTGGATCCAGCCACTGTTGCGTGAGCAGCCACTATGGGTAGGGCTCCTTGCTGGACTTAGGCACCAGGCGACTTGACCCACAAATAAGTAACTTCAGGTTTGTGTTACAAATACATGCTCAGTGTTTGCAGCCAGTTTTTAGACTTAGAAACTGGTCTTCTCTCGACTTCATTTTTTAGCAGGCCACTCTGTAGTAACTTCTTCAACAAAGAAGCAGACATATTAAGAGTTCTCTTCCTGCCTGATTTGTGGACAAATTTTGGTCTAGTCTGTTCGGGACTGTTTTGGGCTGGTGTTTCCTGTCCTCTGCGCTGTATTTATTTTCATGCCCATGGGCCGTGAAAGAATAAAATCCATGCACATCTGTGCTACATTTCCTCAGATGAGCTCCCTGAGCACAAGGATCTCATTTTTGCCTCTTCACATTTACTAAAAGTAGTTGGGTGGGTGTGGAAAATTACAGCTCACCCTTCTCCTTTTGTCTGGAAGGGACATTCTCTTCTCATCTCGCCAGGCTTTTATCTACTAACTCTTTCTTTTCCTAGATCATGCTTGTCTAATGACTTGTGTATGATATTGTTCTTATCATGTGATAACCTTTTGGCTTGTGACTTATCTAAAGTCTGAGCAGAATATTTTTGTCCCATTTTAGCACTCACCAGTTGACCTTAGTGACAGTGAAGCATCGTGTAGCAGCAGCGTGGAGGAAACAAGCAGGATTCCACAGCATTGTAAGTGCAACTCTGTCCTCCTGAGTCCTGTGCAGCCTGCCTGCCATCACCAAGCCTGACAGCAGCAGGCTGGCTTCCTGAGCACCCCATTCTCCTCTTCTTGAGTGCCATGTCGTAACACACAGGCAGCTGCTGTGTTTCCTGATAGCTTGGTAGGTGGGAATCCACAGAGTCATGGAAGCCAGTTTTCTGATTCTTTCTGTTTACTGGAGGATTTTGAAAATGTATTCCAGAAATCTTTACGGTATACAAGCATCAGTGCTATCACCTTGCAGGTATGGTAGAAATTTGATACAAAAGCTGAAGTTCTTGTCTTCCCTCCCAACCTGGGACAGACACCACCATGTGATTGTTTAGGTCTCTTCCCTGCAAAGCCACATGTATCTCAGGATACTCGCCTGTGTGCTGCTTGAGCGGTCATTGTCACACAGTGACAGTGTCAGCTGCCGTATCCGATGGAATATTAGTTTGCTTGGGTTGCCTTTACAAAGTAGCACAAAGTGGCCTAAACAGCAAGAATTTATTTTCTCATAATTTAGAGATCTGAGATCAAGGGATTGCCAGGGCTAGTTCCTCCTGAGGCCTCCTTCATTGACTTGTAGATGGTTCCTTTTTCCCTGGACTCATATGATGTTTCCTTTGTGTATTCTGTGTGCTATTTGTCACCTTATGGCTCAGAGGCCACCACAGCAATCTCACTTTAACCTAGTAACCACTGTACAGACCCAGCTGTAAATATAGTTACTTGGTGAAGAGTGAGAGCTAGGACTTCAGCTTTCACTCTTTGGGGTGGGGGTGTAATTCAGCCCATAACCCTGAGTGAAACCTGTTACCCTTCTCCCTTATGCTGACCATGAAATGTAGCGATTGATTTCTATTAAATGTGTAATCTCTTAGAATTTAGATTCTCCCAGGCTTGGAGAGCCTGGTAACACAACCATCACATGTCTGACTCTGCTGTTGCTCATGGAAGAGTTTCCAAGCCCTCTCTGTGATGAGTTCACATGTGCAAGAGCAAAGACCTGCTCTGAGAGGCAGCATGCCGGGCCCAGCACCCCACCACACTCAAACGGTATCCCAGCTCTGGGAATATCTTTCCAGATCTGCTGTGTGTTCTTGTGAACACCAAGTGATGGACACCCCTTATTTTGTGATTGAATTTTGTTTATTGCTTCAAATCATGGCAAAAATATATAACAAAACTTTTAAAATATACAGTCTGGGGATGTTAAGTGCAGTCATGTTGTTGTACAGAACTGTTTTTGTCTTGGAAAACTGAACCTCTGCACTCATTATACAATTAAGCCCTAGGCCCCTCTCCCCCAGCCCCCCACAGCCAATACTCCATGATAACTGGAAGTTTTAGAAATGGCCCAATGTCTTTTGAAACCAACATCAGTGAATGGTATGGACAGTCTAGTATAAGGGTTTTAATTTAATTCAATTTTTAAAAATTGAATAAACTTTGTTATTTTTCTGATAGACTCTTATTCCTCTAGCTCTAGGAAGGGTGCAGGCAGAACTAGGGAGCAGGTGGCAGTGCCATTTGGGGGAACTTCAGACAGTAAGTTTATCACGGGTGAGTCATGAGTCCCCAAAGAGTCAGCATACTGTTGTTTGTACTATTGTGAAGTAATATCCTTCATTTTGTTGTTTTAAAATGATCTTCAGGGAGGGGAAGGATATGTAAAAAGAAGTAAGATGTGTAACATACGTGTACTAAGTCTCCATGATAAGTTTGTAATCATTATATACTGCAGATGCGCTGATAAAAATAAAAATTACGAAGGAAAATTACCACTAGTTGAAAGTAAAAAGCAATTGTCTTCAAACTGCCAAAGACATAATCAAAAACCTGATTTCTTGTACTCATTTAAACAGAAGACACTCTTTTAAACAGATTTTAATTTCATATTTTCTAGACGCTAACAATGATAGGCTTCAAAGTAAAACACTGGCTTTCATGCTTCTGGGGAATAACGTACCATAAAAAGTGACTACAATGTCCTGGTAAATTTCTTTTCTCTCCACTGGGAACAGTGAGGAATTTAGCTTCTGTCTGCAGAAATCGCTGTGGACAGTTCAAGCCCGAGGCTTTCAGGGTGTTGCCCAAGAATGAAATGAGTGAGAGCAGCCCCCTATAAATAGCAGCAGAGTGGGATGTAGGGAGATGGAGCTTTCTTCTGAGCTAAGAAGAGAAATTTTGCAGAATTATTCATGATAGGACTATCTCAAGATCTCTATTTCTTAGCGTTCCATGCTTTATTCACTTTTTCAGTTTTTAGGCTAACAACTTCTGTGTAATCATGAATGAATGTTTTCACAACACAGAAATTTAATTAGAAGTGTAAGCACCTGAGTTGTGCTTGTGGATGCATTTTTGATACAATGGTTGTAGAGAAGATTATTAGTATGAAAAATGAGATATTGCTGTGTTTTCCTCTTATTTTAGGTAACAAGGGTGTATCTTCTGGTGATGTTGGAAATACCTTTGTAGAAAAACGTGTGAAAATGAGACAGGATTATATGGACTTGAGTGTCTGTACCAGGGAGAAATTGGCACATGTGAGAGACTGCAAAACAGGTACCCACTTTGCATGTTACTTAGTCTTTTAATGTTACCAAGAAGTTCGAATTCCTAGATCTAAACACATTCCTATACTCAGTCAATAGATAGGTATTCAACACGTTTATGTTCAAGTCATTGTCTAGATGTTTGAGGTATTTTAGTCTTAATTGTATCTTTTATTAATAGAAATAATAATAAGTTCTTCAAAGCTACATTTTTCTCTTTAGAAAAAAAACAACAACAGCAGGGTCTCACTATGTAGTTAAGGCTGGCCTTGAACTCTACATTGCCCAGACTGGCCTGAAACTTGTTTCTATCCTCCTGCCCCAACCTCCCAAATGCTGATATTATAGGTGTGTACTTCCATGCCCTGCTTACATCTCACTTTTGCAAAAGCTTTTCCCTTTCATGTGGATGGGGCTTTAAAAATATTCTCACAATTGTTGTCCTATATCAGGGATAATAGCCTTTCTAGACTTCTGCTGTGAAAAGGAAAACATGACCACTGTAGGCAATTCTTTATCCTGACTCCATGCTTTGCCCTGAAACTGCAGGCACAGTTGTAGACGTGTGTTATCTGGGAAGCAGGTCTGTTTTTTTCTCCTTGGGTTCTCAGGAGGCTTTATGGCTGTCTCCTCACTGATGTAGATCCATGCTTTTCATACTTTGTAAACCAAAGTAATAAAATAGATATATTGTTATCCAGCAAATAAACAACACACACACTATTGAAGCAGAGTATTGTGAAATAGTGCTTGCCCTTAGTATACACGTGGTACTCTGATAGAGTCTGTTCTGTTGTCTTTTCATGAAACTCACTCTTCCCTTCCTTTGATTTCATAGCTGCAGCACTGGTGGGGCTGGATGCAGTTGGAAAACACTGGTATAGATGGCCTCAAGGGTCTTGCTGACTTTTACATGCTGGGTTCATTTCTCTTATTCCACTGTTGCCATTTCCTCAGGATCTGGGAGAACAAAGGAAAACTTCTTTAAAATAGCACAGTGACTCCTTGCTCCTTCCAGATCCATATCACAAGTCGAGGCTGAGAAATACTAAGGCACATATGATACCATTCTTCCTCACCATCTTAGGGCTCATGTTTTCTCTTTCTCTGAGAGAAAAAGTATCTTCCCTGTTATATGTCCTTCTTTTCTACAAGGCAAAAATGGAATGATTCTCTATAAGGAGAGTTGGGAAGAAACTCCTTAAAACCTCCTAGATTTTTGTCCTGGGAGATACTCAATGCCATTGTGAGCACTTACTGACTATGCTAGGGTCATCTCTGATTTTGCCCTGTAGGTGTTTAGGATGTGAATAAAAATTTCTGTAGAGGAAAGAATTCCTAGAAGCACACATGGCTTCTACGTGCCTGCAGAAAGAAGTCCCAGGCTCTGTCTATTTTCATGCAGGAAATGCACTTCCTCTGTTCCACCTTTTCCTTCCATCATATGTGGGACTTGCACAGCTGTCTGACTAATGATGGAATTTTTCCAGAATTTTCAGAAATACAGTTAACTTTTGCTTAACTGGATTTTCTGGTTGTTTGGGGTTGTATTTATGGCAGGAACTGGGCAGTTTCTTTGTAATCTAAGTTGCATGATTTCAGGACAGTATCTGAGACCATTATTACAGCTGATGTGAATTAGAATCAAAACTTGGAGGAGGCTTGGGATAGTTGAATGCAGATGCTTTTCTCCTCCCAAGGTCAAGAATGTCAGTGCTGGCTCTTGTGCTCTTCTGAGGCCAGTTTCATACACGATCCCACTTTAACCTGCTGATGGCATTATCCAGGCTACAAGTTTTAGAGTTTCTCTGGTGTCATTGATCAAATGCTCCATTTACAGCAACTGCTATGCATATGCAAATAAACTTTAAATGATGTGATTAGTATTAATGTGGGGTGGTTTTTTTGGTGAAAAATATTTTTTTACTTGTCTTTCTTAGGTTCCAGTGGAATACCTGTGAAGCTGGTTACAAATCTCTTTAATCTAGATTTGCCTCAAGACTGGCAGCTCTATCAGTACCATGTGACATATATTCCAGATTTAGCATCCAGAAGGCTGAGGATTGCTTTGCTTTATAATCATAGAAAATTTGCTAACCATGCGAAAGCATTCGATGGGACTGTCCTTTTTCTCTCACAAAAACTAGGAGAAAAGGTATGTTATGGTTATTTTAAACTATATACATGTATGTACATATGCATGTATACTTGTACATATGTACTTTAAAAGACTGATTTTTTTTGAGAATTGGAATGATTGTGTCACTCACTTTTTCTTCTTTCTTATTCTTTGCTTGAGAATTAAGGCTTCATCATTACTTGATTTCCTAATTAAGCTGGTCTGACACTTTAAAAATAGGAGCTCTAGAATCCCTTGAAATAAGGTTCCTTTTAAGATTTTTTTCCTTGAAATAAAAGAAGCCTGTAAGAGATATTAGTTGGACTATGGCTTCAGGGCTTTGAATTTATTCTTTTATTTTTTATTTTTTTTTATTTTTTGCTCCTGTGTAATAGTGCCTGTGTATCCAAACAATTTCACATTTAGCTGCATCTGTCACATTCATTTTGTGACTTGCTCCATCATATGAAATATGAGTTACTGGTATCAGTTCTAGGAGCATTTTTAAAAATGTGACCATTGGAAATGGCAATTGCTTCTTTCACATTTCCATATTTGTACTTTTTATACCTTCAGTATTTTCAATCTTAACATAAAGATACTAGTATTATTTTTATCATATACTTTATTCTAAGCCATTATTAAAATTAAGAAAAAAGGAACCAGTTTCTGTACAAAACATTAAAACAAAGCATGGGATTAAACTTTTATTCTTTAGCCAACAGGAAACTTAATCCTTTAACTCAGTATTTCCAGCAGTATGATACCAGTATAATAGATTTAAATTTAAATTTCTAGACATAAGTAAATCTTTGAGCATTTCCTCATGATGCGTTTCTGAGCATTCTTGCCATCTTTGTCTTTTTATGAGACCTTGCAATGTATAGGACTTGAGTGAAGATTTTATCTGGATGTGGAACTTTAAAATTGTATCATGTGGCGAATCTAATAGCTTAGAAGATCTGTAAAGTTAGAAGCATTTTTACTCACTGTAAAGTTCTGGTTGATCCTTTAGTATTTTGTTCAACTATGGCTAGATGTCCATACCATGCTGATGTGACTTCTCTCACTTAAATGAGGTATTTCAACTGTTTTGTTATCATAAAATCATCTTGTTCTTATAATTTGTAGTAATAGTTTCAAAATTTAGATATGTTAAAATTATTTTGTACTACTCTTGCATGATCTAGTTTACTTCAGTTGTACCTCACCAAAATAGAGAAATTTGACCCTGCAGATGCTAGGAATGGGCTAATACTACTCATTTCTCATTCAGAATGAGCATGTAATTTGTTTCAAGCACATTTCTGTTGCTGAGGGAGTCTAATGACACAGGCAACAAAATAAATTATAAAAGCATAGCGTTTAACAAATCAGACTTGTTGATTTTATTCTGAGACAGAGGTGATGCTCAGTTTAAGCAGAAGTATCCTTATATTCCTTATCAATGTGTGACTTGTCACCTAGTTACAGTGAAGAAGAAAGTGTCTAGCAATGATAGGGCTATTCTTACCTTTTTTTCTAGCCTCAATATTGACCCCAGCTTAACCCTGCACCCTTGCCATTCCTCTATCCATTTCCAAGCGGGCTTATGATAGTTGAAAGAGCCTTATCACTGAGTTACTCCCTGATAGTGGGGCTCTTGAAGCCCTGTTCAGCCACATGGCCTCTTGCTGTCTTCTAGAGCCCATCTGTGCATGTGGAGCCGTAACTAGCTGGTGCTGCTATTGTTTACACCTACTTACCGCACCCATGTGCTTAAGGAGAGCTTACTGAGTACTCTTTAGGGTGTTACTCCATGGTAGAAACAGTTCTCAAAAACTTTCAATACATTACCAAAATTATAAATAAATGCATTGCAAGATAGGATGAAATAAGTGCCTTACGAATTAGTATTGTTACTCTGCTAAAATTTATTAAGTGTGGGTACTCTGCCTAGTTGTTTTCCAGATTAATCCTAGAAAATCTCTCTTGACATGAGCAGTTCTATACCTGTGTCCCATGGACAGCTGCTACTCCATTGCTGCTATGTTGCCTGCCAGTCTATATTTGTTGACTTCTTGTTTTGCCAGGTTCTTTAGCATGATCTCCTCTCATCACTCCTGGTGCCTCAGAGAAATTAATTATCTTGCTCAAGGTCAGCAGATAGAGTTTCATGAGAGGCAAGATCATTCTTGGCAGGATACTTCAGTGAGAGCTGCACTTAGTTTCTTAGAGAAGATTTGGATCAGTGAAATGGACAATGGGGGAAAGAGATTCCTAAGCAGAGGGCACAGTGGTAGGAATTGAGGGCTGTACTTTAGAAACTTTTGGTCATTCAGGTTTAACCAAGAGGAGATGGAAGTTGTGGCCCCAGAAGAGGAGAGGATTTTAATTGTCCTGCTAAGGAAAAGAACATGTCCTATGTGGACCACTGAAGCCTTCATGAGACACGGGAGCTGTGCTGACTACAGTTACTCTTATCACATTCTACTGAAAGTTTAAGAAAAGAGGTGGAAAGGTTGATGAAGTATCAATGGAATAGACTGGGCAGAATAGCAGAAGGAAATTTGAAGAAAGACACAGAGCATTGAAAAGCTTTAAGACTTTTGAAGGAGTTGAAGTAACTTGCTGTAGATCACACTGGCTGTAACAAGGAAGAGACCAGGATTTCTGATTCTAAATCATATGCCCTTAAACACGATGGAACAGCCAAAATAGAGATATCACTTGCATAGATGTACTGACACTTATCAATTGATTAGATCATGGGTGGAGGAGGGGAATGAAAATTCACTCTGAGGTTCATAACCTGGAGACTGGTGGGGTGTGGGTCTAATATCCAATGTAGGAAGCCAAGAAGCAGTTGGTATTTGCTTAAGAGGCAGAGTGTTGAGGAGTTTGATCTTAAGTAGGTGGCTGCTGGGAAACACAGTTCCTGAGACCATCTACTACCATCTCGCTTTTACTCCTCATTGCAACATCCTTTTGTTGTCTTAGTCTTCTGTTTAGAGGTTCCTGCAGTGATGTGAGATCTGTGTACCCCTCCTGCCTTCCAGACTTTCCTTGATGGTGATAAGCTCTTCCTCACCATCTGTTCTGATTTTGTACAACTTTATCTTAGGCAAGAAATCATCTCAGTTCAATATTTTATCCTTTGTGAAACATTCTGTTTCTCTTGATTTACATGCAGTGATGGGTTCCAGCCATATGTTCCTGGTTCAACCTAAAAATGGTTAAACTACACTGTAGCTACAGAAAGTAGGCACAGAATCTATAAGTGCTTGATAATTAGCTGACTTGTAATTTGTTACATTTTTGAAAAATCCCTGATCACTGGTTGATATTTATTGACTGATTTTTGAGTTTTTAAAAAATTGTTTCTCTTAATTTTTTTAAATTTTATGGAGAAGAGGTCAAACAAAATTTCTTAACAAAATAAAGCATAACAATAATTAACATATTGCATGTTATTATCTTTAAAGTAGTTGCTCAAGGTGCAAGATATGGACATAAAAATTTCTCCAATCAATAGTACCGACCTTTCTTTTTAGTGAACTAGGAGACGTTAGTAGTATAACTGACTTGCATTTTTTCCCTTTTACTTACTGTCCTTTTTTCTTTCACACATCCTGGCTTCTTTTTCCTTTTGAACAATTTGTTCCCATTTCACAATATCTGTAATACACTTTAGACCTTATTTACTCTTTCAACTTCTCATATAAAGGAGACAATACCATGTTTACATGAGCTCTTTTATGTAAGAAACTCTGAGTCCAGTCTGCTTCAGGACACTTTCATTATACAGTATTGTATGAACATTGTTTCAGATTATAAGAAGCCTAAGGATTTCTCTAGACCATTTACAAATTTTTAAAATCATATTTCCTGTTTTAATTTCTACCACTTTGCTTTCTTTCTTGTTTACCCCCACCTATCTCCTGACTTTCATGTTCTCATCTGCCCTTCTGCCTTATGAATAAGCTTATGAGAGGCTATCACAGGAGTCCATGAACTTGGAAGGGGTTACAGGCTTCTGGGCATCTGTGAACCCCCTGAAAATGGGTACATTATGTACTCTTATGGTGTCACATATGTGAGATTGTCTTGAGAGAATGTAACTTTTCTCATATTCTCAAAGTAATTTGTGACCCATCTTCCTCCTACCTCCCCCATACAAAAGGGCAAGATCCACTGTTCTGGAATTCTCTCCAGGTAAAGTACTTGAACCGGAGTCTAGCTTTGATTCTCCTTCAGGAGTTGGAGAGTAGAGAGATGTGTTGCTTATTTTAGGATGAGTAAGACACACGGAAAGAGCACCTCCAAAGAGCAGGATGATTAGATTCTTACTCATACACTAACACCTGAAGTTCTATTTTTGTTAATGCATATTATATTATGATGGTTTTATAATACAGTATCTGTATTATGGATACTTGAGCATAATCTGTAGAATGTATTTTAAGTACCTCTCTTCCCAGGTCACAGAATTGTCAACTGAAACTCAAAGAGGTGAGACTGTAAAGATGACTGTTACTCTAACCAAGGAGCTACCATCAAGTTCCCCCACATGCATCCAGGTTTTCAATATCATCTTCAGAAAGTAAGGCACTTTAAATGGGAATTTAGTGTGAGATCATGGTACCTTGCAGGATAGAACACGGGTATTAAAATGATCAACCGCTCTGTAGGCAGTGTGCCAGCAGCTGTGCCATTTAGGACGATTTTTCATGTACTGTCAAGTCCTTGGAAGTGATGTGCAACACAGTCTATTGTGGCCTCTCCTTGGCACAAGTTATCTTTATTCAGTATGATCCAGACTGAAATAAAGAATTCAGTTCAAGGGCTATTGTCATCTTGCTGGCAGTAGGCTAGGGTATCCTTTTCCTTTTCTGGTACTCCCTTCCACCAGCAACCCCCGGACTTAAACAGTGGCTGGGTTTGAATGTGTCACCTGCAGGATTTGCTCTCCTGGATGGTTGGTTTGGGGTGGAGAAGGTCATTGTCAGCTGGTTTCTACCATGGCTCCACCTTTAGGCCCTTCCCTTCTCACACGTACATAGGGGGCAGAAGGCAGGCTTAGATTACTAAGCTTCTTCGTGATCTTTAGACCAGGCCAAGGATTGTGTTTTCCAATCATCTTGCATGTAGGGTGGAATTTGATCAAATGCAGCCTCCCTGGTCCCTTAATGGACCTACTAAACAAAATTTCAAAGGTGAGGCCTGAAAATCCACATTGTTAGCAAGCTTCTTAGATGACAAGTAGATACGCTAAAGTATGTGAACCATTTCTACAAGCTGCTGGTGTGGCTCATCAAGGTGAGCTACTCGCAAGCCTCAGAGACCAGCCCTTCGCTAACAGAAGCCTCTGGAGGGCATAAGATCAGGAAAGTTTGGGGTTTTGCTGGATAGTAGAGGCACAAAGGAATGTCCCACACATAGAGGCACTGTTTCCTAGTTCTAATCAGATATCCAGTGTCTTTCAATCCTATCTTGGTCTCAGTTCATTTTGGCCTAACAGCTCTAGAAGTCAGTCTGCCCCATCCTTTCTGAGAGCTGACTGTTTTGAAAGCCTGAGGCTTTTTTTTTTGTACCAGGGATCAAACTCACAACTGCATGCCTACAAGGCAGGTGCTTATGCTGCTGAGCTAAATCCCCCGCAGAGGTGACTGTTTTAAACCAGCTGACCTTTAGAAAGTACTTTCTGGGGAAGAAGGTTTTTCACTTGTGTTTTATCTTACTGTAGTGCCCTAAGGCACATACTGTTAAGTCCCCATTTTACAGGTAAAGAGGCTCATAGCTCAGCTCACACTCAGAACTTCCTGGTTCCTCTTGCACTGACAGCCTACCACTGGTGATGTCTCCAGTCCTGGAGGTACCAGATTCAGTTGCTGAAGGGGCTGTCACAGTTACTGGGGAGCACCTGGGGAGCTTGAGTAGCTTCATCAGAAGTAGCGTTCTTCTCTTGAAATGGGGAAGAGGCCATTTCAGACATGGCTTGCCTCACCCTTTATATGGTAACCAGAATGTCACAGTAACCACCATTGTAGATGGTGTTTGACCACATAATTATGATGTCAGCCAATTCCAGACAGACAAAGATAATTTCAATGGTATCATTCTCAAATTATTAAGTGATAGTGCTTGTATATATTCAGATGTATTTAGTATCTACATATTCCAGTGCTGTAAAAAGAAAGAATTCAGCACTTGCTGTGTATTTTTGTGCAGTACAAACTTAGAGTTACACTGTGACTGACTAATTTTTATCAAAGTCTGAAAACAATATACTTTCAGGATCTTAAAAATGTTGTCTATGTACCAAATCGGACGGAACTTCTATAAGCCTTCAGAACCAGTGGAAATTCCCCAGCACAAGTAGGTTTATATATATTTTCTGCTTCTCTGAAATGGTTTTTTGTGGGCAGTGTAATTTATGATGCAATATTATGCTATTATGCCTCCTATGAGAGTCTCTGAGATAGGAAATAAAATGGAGTTTTATAAGTTATGAGTTTTTAATGGAATGGTGAATGTGAAAGCAGAAGACTGTTATATTAGTGTACAAGATCATTGTCATAAATTCTAAAGTAAGTTCAGAAACTGAATTTTCTATGTCTAAGAGGTAGTAATGAAAGAGAAAAGCTGTATTACAGCATATAGTTATATGCTCTTGTTGAAAGGAAATCAACACAGCCAGGGTGGTTGACATGAAATCGTAAGATGGACAGAGGTCAGAGAAGCCACCTAGGGCTTCCTCAAGAAGGGCAGAACTGTTCTGAAAACCTGCAGCTTATCCTCCCCAAGCCAGGAACTCGATGCTACAGGGAAAGTGTTTGGTTCTGCCTTGAACTGGTTGGTGTGCAGTGCTCTAAAATATTGTGTTCAAGCGAGAGGCAGCTGATAACTTAAATACAGACACACGAAGGGAGACGGGCAGGAGGGATAGAAAATCGGAGTGGAGTGTGAGGCCTTCTCTCTGGTGCAGGGAACGTGACAGAGTTGCCATGTGTTTATTTAGGGAGCAGAGTGGTCTCCATGTGGTGGGATCTTTTCATCCTGTCGTGTGCCTCTGCCTAGATAAGAAATTCTCACAGCTCTAGGGTTGTTCTAAACTGCTGCAGGTCCCCATGGGAAATGTTTGTTCTGAAGCTTGGCCTAGTATCACAGTGAATTAAAGCCACAAAATAAGTTTTAGAATATTTGTCTATTTTTTTCATGTCACTTCTGTAGCTTCTTAGGGACTTTTCATACCATGTAGAAAGGAACTGTAGCTTGGGCTCCAGTTTCTCATGTATATCTGTATATAATGTCACTTCTTTCTTTCCTTACCTTCACCTTTGAGCTGGCATGCTTTTCCAAACCAGATGTTTCCACATGGGAACAGATCAACCATAAACATAGTAGTGTGTGTGTGTGTGTGTGTGTGTGTTATCTGTGGTTCTCTTTCAAGGAACTTTTGTCTCCCAGGGCACAGTTGGCAATATCTAGAGATATACGTGGTTGTCACAGGTTGTGGGATGCGCCTGGCCTCCGTGTGTAAAGATCAGGATGTTGCTAAGCACCCCACAATGCAGAGAACAGCCCCTAACAAAGAACTGCCTCAGTCCAAAGGATGATCCTAAATGTCAGTAGTGCCAGTGCTGAGAAATTCTAAATTGCATACTACAGACATGGTTAAACACGCTCCAGCTGAAAGTAATTAAAGTTTTAAAATCAGCAACCGGAAGAAATCAAACTAAAGAAGAAATGATCAGAGCTGGAGAATTAGAATGAAAAATCACCATTGAAAAAAAAAGTTTATTATTATTTTGGGTGTTAATTTTTCTTGTTATTTTTATTTGTTTTGAAAGATTATCCCTTTGGCCTGGGTTTGCTATTTCTGTGTCACACTTTGAAAGCAGGCTTTTGTTTGGTGCTGACGTGAGTTACAAAGTCCTCCGGAATGAGACTGTTTTGGAATTTATGACTGACCTCTGCTACAAAACTGGCATGTCCTGTTTCACCCAAACATGTGAGCAACAGCTGATAGGACTGGTTGTTCTTACAAGGTAAAAGCCTTCATAGAAATACATTTTCCTTTATGGTGTCTGGGAACAGGAGTTGCACTGGAGCACGGGTCTGATCAGTTTGCTTACTTGTTTAGTGGACCTGGCTGTTGTCAGCAGTCTTGAGGCCAGACTTTCTTATGTAGCACTGATGCAGGCTGACAAGGGTCCAGATTACCCCTTGCTGTTTCCCCATCCTCTGTCCTAACCCGTAATAGCCTGTACCTTCCTGCTTCAGTGCCTCTGTCTGGGCCCCACACCCTAAATTCTGCCTTTCAAATCTCTACCTCCACGTATCCCAGCTGTCACCTTTCTGAGCCTCGACTGGCTGCAAGGTGCGCACTATTCCGTTCTGTCCCTTGGCCCATTCCCTTAGCATTGTGCATAATCACCTCTTCATAGTCACGTTACTGCATTTTTTAGTGTTACAGGACAGAACTTGAAGTCCATGTCTCACATTCTGTATAAGATACAAAGTTTTTTAGATTAAGAATGTATTTTTACTTATTTGCAAACCTTTAGGTTTATTTATATATAATTTACACTCAGCACACATTGAAGTGAATTAAACTCGAGCAGATTCAGTGACTCCCTGAGTATTAAGTTTGTTATACAGTGCTGCTAATCCAAAAAGTTTTCTTTTAGGGGATATTCTAGCCTTCTCTTAGTCTGCATAGAATTTCATTTTAAATTTGTTTTTCTAGTTTATATAGCCAAGAAGTGGTATTGGTTGAGTTCCATACTACCTGGAAAGATACCTCCCTCTTTTTGTATCATGATCTTGATAGATTAGATTATTGTGCTCTTTCACAGACACCTTGCAAGGTCTTGAGAGCTCTGGAGAGACCTGCTTCAGAGTTTTCTGTCCATGGGCTGGGACACATCATAGTTCATTCCATGCTATGCAGTGCTGAGGGGAGAAGGCACTAGAGTGATCTTAGCTGAGTCGTCCCATGGTTTTGCTATGGACCAACCCTACACAAGGGGTTAAGCATGATGTCACACTAGCTGGTTGATCAGCCTGCTTTGGTGTGTTTTGTTTTTGTTTTTTGGTCACAAAAATAGCTGAAAACAAAACAAAACAAAACAAAAAACAAACCTGAGTGGTCCCAGAAGCTAATAAGACAGTTTTGAACAATGTTTTGGCATTTGAATATTTACTAATGACTTACTTAAACTTACTATGTCTTATCAGTGAGAAAAACAGATTATAGTCTAATGACTTTGTTATGAGTTTTTCTGGAATATGATCCTCCTATAGACTGGAGAATTAATTATCTTCTCAGATAAGAATTTTTAAAGACTATTTTTTGTTACTGTTTTCTATATTTCTGACATTCCAGACTGTATCTTATATTTCAAATTAAAAGTATGAAGTATTTATTTATCTGAGATGATTTAGAAAACTTTTCTAAAAAGGTTTCTTGAACTCACTAGGTACAATAACAAAACCTATCGCATTGATGACATTGACTGGTCTGTGAAACCGACACATACCTTTCGGAAGCGGGATGGTTCTGAGATCGCTTATGTAGATTATTACAAACAGGTAAGAACTTTATTTCCTCCTTTTCTCTTGGCTCAGAAAAGTCTCTCTGTTCCTTTCTAATCCACCAAGTTCCCCAAAGTGTCAGGAGGAGTCTGCCTCCCATATACTTCTCCAACTTCTTTTTTCTGTTCCTGCCTAGGCTCAGACCCCCCTTTATCTCCAGCTGTTCATACTGTAGTATGAATAATCTCTGTAAGTGCATATTTGATCGTGTCAGTTTCAAACTTAAAACATTCCCACGGCTGTGTGTTGTAGTAGGAACCAAATACAAGTTCCTTACCAGAGCTTCCAATGCCATATGCTTTTCCAGCCCCCTCTTTACTCAGTCTTGTCCCTTTCCAGGTCTGTGCTGTCCTGGCCTTTTGTGGTTCCTTGACTCAGTTTCTCCTCTGTGGGTTTTCATACCTTTTACTTCCGCTTCCTGGATCCCTCTTTACCACTTGACAAAACCTAACACCAAATCAGTACTTAGCCTCCAACTCTCAAGGGATCCCCCTGGCTCCCTTCCCTGGGCCAACTGAATTAGGTCATCTCAGGCAGGATATGAATGGTTTGGCCTGCTTCCTAAACTGTGCTCTCTGGGGGAAAAACCTCAAGCTTTTTATTTCTGGATACCCAGAGTTAACATAGTAGATGTAGTAGATAATCAAGAAATACTTATTGCTGTATTCGTAGGTTATCAGGATTGCTGGGCTCTCCTGTTGGCCTTGGAAGTGTTATTTTCACTAGCACAAGTCTCCCACCCCCGCCTTCATATTTTGTGCCTTTCATGGGCATCTTATGTAATCATTTAAGTCTCTAAAATCTCACAGATGTATTTTTAAAAAACAAAAGCAGAAACTCTGATCTTTTACACCTTTGGGAAAAGCTCTCTTTTTATCTATAGCCAACTTTCGGAAGTCGTCTAGACTAGTTCCAAGCCCCTCTTCAGTTCTTCCTTCTGAAAACATTAGTAGTCTGGTATCCAGCTCTGTGGCTATGGAAATAGTTCTACAAAGGCCGCTCATCTTGAGTGACTTCCTGTGGCATTTTTTCCTTATCAGTGATTATTTTTAAATGACAGATAATTATGCATCTTTGTGACATACGGTATAATGTTGTGACACACTTGTACATTGTGTCCTATATGTGTTAAATGAAATAAACCAAGCACAGAAAGTCAAATACTTCATGATTTCACTCATATGTGGAATCTGAAACAGCTGAGCTCATAGAAGTAGAAAACAGAGTAATTATTACCAAAGGCCAGGGAGGACAGGAAAAGAGATGTGTTAGTGAGTTCAAAGTCATAAATGTGGTTTTTCTACACAGAAGGGTAATTACAGCTAAAACCATTTCAGTAACATTTGACACTGACCACTCCTACATGCCTGAGCTTCCCCCTTCCCTCCTTGACTACTGGGTCACACCGTTTGTGGTTCCCTACTAAGTTTCAGATTGTTCTGACTCAGCTTTCTGTGATTATTTTCCTTCCTCTTTCCTCCTTAAAAGGAGCCATTATACACTATGGTTCTCAAACAGGATCTTTTGTGTTTTGAGGCTGCTCAAATATTTTTGCCTTGCCCTCTTTCTCAAATTACACATTCATCTTCACTTCCTCAAAATATTTCACGAATATCCCCTCAGAATAAAGAATGCAAACTGCATTTATAATCTTTGCTACTCACATTTCTCCTTGGAAACTTGGTGTCTCAGGTAACCATTTTATTTTCTTCCTCTTCACTCTCATCTCTCCATTCATTTGTCATCAGGATAAGTTCTACCCCTTTGATGCTTGAAATCTCTGTGGAATCCACACCTACCTTTCCAGCCTATTCCAGTGCAGGGGTGCAGGACCCCTCATAGTATGCTCCAGGGAGTAAATATTGCAGTCACCTTGATGGTGCCGGCTCTCCTCACGATGGCACACCATTTCCACTGCCACTGGAGAGATCCTTCAGAAGTACTGCTTGGAAATATATTTTAGGACATAAACTGAACTAAGAGAGTCCTGAGTGTAACTGTGTCACTTGGGCAAATCACTACAGTAGCAGACTGGTGAGTGACCTATCAAATTTCACCATAAAGGGAATTACCTGCCTGCCTTCATTGTGTAATGTCACCATTGAACAAGATAATGGTGCATGCAAAGACCTTTGCCCAATGCCTGTACATTCTGGGCACAAGGCAAATGGTGGAGCCTTTTGCTTCCCTGAGAGCCTCCCTGTCTTCATCCCTAGGATCACAGTTTGACATCACCCTACCCTTTAACCTCTTCTCTCTTGGCATTCCAGTATGCACCCATGCTGACATCCCCTTGCCAACTCACTAGACACTAGCTGGTCCTCAGTGTTTGTGCATGTTTGCTAGACATTATGGCTGTACATAAAGCCATGATGGACCTTTCTCCACCACTGGTCAAATGGTAGTTTCAAGATCAGGTGCCAGCTCTTTTGTGCTGTCTTCGCTGAATTTACTGTCTCCCATGTTCTTCTTTGGGCACCTGTAGCATGAATCATATTGCTCCTACACAGAAGGGTAATTATAGCTAAAACCATTTCAGTAACATTTGACGCTGAGCACTCCTACGTGCCTGAGCTTCTCCCTTTGTTTTCTAGAATTTGTTTTCTAGAACAGGAATCCAAATGCATAGTGTCTAGCAAAGCATCTTGTGCATTTACTGGGTTCTGTGTTTTCTTATTAAATTCACAGCTTGTTAAACATTTGGTTTTCTTTCCTGCATGATTTAAAATTGTTCTTTTTTGAACAGATATATTTTAGGACCTGTGATTTCCTGAAGAGACTCATAGTAAAAATCCCACTCATTTTTTTGTGGTGAGCTGTGGTGCATATACATCATAATAGGAGGGAAGTGAAACAAAATTGTGTTAACTTTTAGAATGTCCTTGTTTTTGTCTCAGGAAAGGAACACTAAATTATTATTATGTAGTTTTCAAAGTGGAAGGCATTATTTTATCATGAAAAATATTTTAAATGCTTAGAAAATTGGGGCAAGGGAGAAGGTAAACTTTACCTGCAGATAGCAGCTTTGAGAGTGGACTTCTTTGCCACGCTCCATCTAAATACAAGACCCTTTTCTTGAAATTACTCAATTTTGCTTGAGCTGTTTTCTGGGACTTTCCTACTTCCACATTTTTATCAGGGCCCTTTCTTGAACTCTACCTTCTTGATTTACCAGCCTAGGGACACAGTACTCAGTGGTGTAACCAGCAGAGATAAGGGGTAAATCATCGCTATACCATTTCCAGTTATGGAGCCTTGGGAAGGTTTAATTTCTCACCAGTGTTTTCTCATCTTTGACGGGGTTAATGATAATGCCTGTATTCTATATTTGTTAATATTAAATGAAGAGGACAATCCATTTGGAACCCCTCCTGTCTCTCAGGAGATATTCCTGTTCCCTATTCCTATTCCCCATTCCTTTTCCCCAATACATTTTCCTGCTTTTTAAGGAAAAAAAGATCATGTGAAGAAAAGCATGTACTTTGCATAGCATTATTTATGTTTCTATGCTTTGTAGATAATGTTATGAGTGAAGTCAAGCACTGTGCCCCTTTTATTTTTTATTCACTGCAGTTCCTGGAACATAGCAAGCCATGTGCCCTGAATTAATAAAGCCATGTGTAAAAGCTGTTTTGATTAAGGCTTTGCCAAGTCTTTTATTCACAGCTTTGGTTACATTTACCACTTTTAAAAATGTTTCCCAAGTTATTTTTTACTTTAATGACTAAAGTCTTTAATGGAATAGAGAAAGTTGGCCTTGTACCCTCTTAATTATAATTGTTGTTATCAGCAACATGCAATACCCAGACATTTTGTAAATTTTAATTGCAGTTGTTCTGTCATTAGTGTTGAGTAAATTTTATAGGAAATGTTACTTGGACCCTGTACCATTGGAAATGAAGTTTTGGCAAGGTGAGAACACTGAAATTCAAGTTTAGGAAAGAAGAGGGAGTTAGCAATGACCAAGGATTCTATAAATTATATACCATGCTATTGGTTTAACTAGGATACCTCTGAGGTTCTGTTCTTCTCATAACATGGGTGAGGAAAGGGGAAGAACTTCCTCAGTGTCACAGTTCAGTAAATGCAAGAGCTTGGAATCCAGTTCATGTCTTTCAGACTTAGCTTCTTGCCTGTAACGTACCATCCTGAATGTCAAAGAAAGTTGTCCTTTCAGGAAAATCTGAGGTCAGCTCAGTATAACTCTTGCTTCCAACTTGTGTGTATACATTTTCAAATTGAGCATGTTTAGAGCCAGTTAAACATGGAGCAGTGTACTTCAGTCATCAGTAGTGGAAATGCTAACCTCAAGTCAGCCCCCCGGGGGAGGTCCCTTGACAATGATAGAACCTGCCAGCAGCTGTTCTGAATCTGTGTGAAGCACAGGGAAGGCAGAGGAATACTTTAAAATGGGGTTGCAGTATAAGAGATATTGTAATTAAAATGGTAAAGTTGGTACCCAGATTTAGAAAATGAGTCCTGGAAGGAAAGTTATAATGAGTAGGAAACCTTGGGATTTTTCCCTCCACTGATGAGATTTGGTTATACAGTGTGTTCATTTTGGGTTTGTTTATTGCTAAAGATGCTCATCTTGTAGTGTTTCCACATTAACTGTTTCCTCATTAATCTTGCATTTTATAGCAGTATAATATTACTTTATCTGACCTAAATCAGCCAGTGCTTGTTAGTCTATTGAAAAGCAAAAGAAATGACAACACTGAGCCAAAGATTATCCACCTGATACCAGAGCTCTGCTTTCTAACAGGTAATGTTTGTGTTTTATAACCCTGTCCAGCTCCTGCTCAGGAATGTCTGAGGTTCAGGCATTGTCTGAACTTCATTAGTTAAACAAATGTCAGAACATTGATTTAGTTCATGAGGATGAGTTCTTTAGTAATTTATTTAGATATAAAGACAAGAGGGAGGATAGAAACCCCTTTACCACATATATTCAATATTATATATGTATTACCACATATATTCGCTTGTTAATTTGAAGTAAATAAAATAAACCTCTAGATATTGTTCTAAAGTCACTTTTTGCAATTTTAAAAATTCACTAGCATAAGAAATAATATGACTTTGATTTTTGTAAGGTATATTGTTAGACTGGTGTCAAAATGATCCAATTTCTTTTTTTATCTGAGCTCCCAAAAGGTTATCCTCACTGTATAGTAAAATCTGAATAATTTATTTATGGCAATATTTATTTGACTAGTTGGATATGACAAAAAAGGAGGACTTTTTCCTTTTTATATATTGTGTGAGTGAGTTGTGATATACAATACATATTTTTCTGCATAATGAAAATTTAATAGGATATAATCTTTGGAGAGAGGGATACTCACACCTAGTGGTTTTTTTCTGCACAGTCCAGCATGGCAGTGCCTAGCTACATGAGTTTATTAAATATTTGGAATGTGACTACAGCCCCATTGAGAAACCGGAGGGAGATATGCTCCAAGTGTGAATACCAAACAAATTTCAAAAACTTAGTATTTAAAAAAAGAAACTACCTGAATAACTGATTTTAATATTGATTGCATTCAATATATTGAATATGTAGGGTTAAATAACTCATACTATTTCAAATAATATTTCAAATAATGTTTCAAATAATGTTTCTTTTTGGCTTTCTTTTAAACATGGCTACTAGAAAACTTTCAGTGATGTATGTAGCTTGCATTTCTGTTAGTGCTATCCATATGGTGAATCTGATTCTGTTTAAATGGAAAAAGTTCAGCTGTGCTTGAGAGGGGCTGGGGTTTCGTTGCTTGATCACTTTCCCACGTTGTTTTTCTTTGCATTTCATAGGCCTATCTGGCCAGGCAGCCTCTGATTTCCAGCTGATGAAAGCTGTGGCCGAAGAAATGCGTCTTAGTCCTCTGAGCCGACAGCAGCAGCTGGCCAGGCTGGCCGATGACATCCAGAGGTACTGGCGTGTTTTGCTGAGACTGCATGTGCTCTGAGACAGGCCGAAGGCTGAGTGCATAAGAGTAAAGGATCTATGTCATGCCTCCATTCTTGGTGAAATGTCTGATCTTGTTGACTCAGAATAAGGCAGTCGTGAATTGAAATATAAATGTCTGGAGCCCAGGGATTCATCAAGAGTAATATGTTGAGGAGTAGTGGTAGGAGGCCAAGCTGATAGGATGTGTATCTCTCTTCAGCTACATAGCTCTGCTCTCATCTCACATTGAAATTGGGGTAAACTTCTAATGTATGTAAAAGTTACATTTAAATACTCCCCCTCCTCCCCACCACAAACAAAAACAAATATAGCAAAACCCTCTAGGCTATTCAAGGTCAGGAGTACTCAGATCATGATGCAGTGGCCTTAGCAAGCAGAACTTTAGTAAAAGCTCCTGCTCTACGTTCTTTAAGCTTGACATGTCCTTTCGTGACTGTGTTCCTGCTCTCAGTTATGACAGTTTGCTGAAACCTGTTCTGGGACATAAGCTTCTTCCGGTTTTCGTTTCTGACTCCCTTAAACAGTGCTGTCTCAGACTGTAGTTCCATGTGACCACTGAGCATTTGAAATGTGGCTAATGACACATCATAAATTGATAATATTTTATATATATTAGGTTAAATAATATATATTTTTAAATAATTCATTTGTTACTTTTTAATGTGACTTTGAGATGGGCTGGGGTTACACTGCATATTTGTTTTCCCACGCAGTTGAAGCTTTTCTATTTAAAATGAATCAGATTTACCATCTGTATTGCGCTACTAGAAGATTTAAAATTGTATCTGTGGCTTGCTTTTTGTTTCTGCTGGACTGCATTGTTGTAAAATGATCTTTTTTCTTTTAAAATTTTTTTCAAGTGGTAGCTCATGAAAGTGGAAATTTATATAAGTAAAATAAAAGAGAATTCAGTAACTTCATTAAATAAATGGATCATAACTAAATGAATGTTGTATGTTTTTCAGATATTTGCAATTGAATACAACCCCATTTTTTAAAGAAAAATGGCATTGTGCTATACATGCCTTGTAACTTGCTTTTATTTAAAGGGTTTTCTTGAACATTTCCATATGATAAATGCCAACCTCTTATGCTACAGGCTTCATAGTTTGCATTTTATGGATATACTTTTTTTTACTTGTTTCTGGATGTTGTCCTGACTTGTACCTCCTTAAGAAGAGATTCTGGCTTGTCCCCTTAAACTGGGCTATGGATTAATATATTGATGCAGCCACCTGCCACTTTTCAGTAGTGCCAGTTACTTCTTTTCCTGACCATTGATGATCTCACCAGTCTCATCTGGGGAAGACAGTATCTGAAACAAAAGCACTAAGTAAAATGATTCACTGTAACCAGACAAGATACATAATCTTGATAAAGATGGAAATAATGAGCTGTATGCAGTGACAGTGATAAGAGGGTTGAGCTTTCTAAAGAAGGAGGCAGAGCTTTAACAAGGATACAAAAAGCTGGATCTCATCAGAGTCCTGCAGGTTTCTGGCTTTGTGCTGGATACTATATAGGAAACAGGAGTTGATTGCCACTCTCAAAGAGCTTACAGTGCAATAGAAATCACATCATGTTATAATCCCATGAGATAAAACATAAAGTATGATTAAATCTTACTAAGTTACAAACTTTTAAGTTCTACACAAATGTGAAAGACTTATGCTAAGACTAATATTCTCTTCATGGTCTTCTAACTCCTGTGTCTAGCCTATGAACCCATAGTAGTGTAATTCCTTTTGTTTCCTTCCTTTATTATCTTCCATTCGCTTCCAAACCAGGTAATCAAATGTTCTGAGAGGACATCTCCACATTCAGAGGGGCCAACGTGTAGCCATATTAGCAAGGTTGTTACTAGAGTGATAATATCCTTGTTGGGCATGGAAGCACATGCCTGCAATCCTGGCAGTCAGTAGGAGGAGGTAGAAGGATCAGCTGGGCTACCTGGTGAGATCATGGCCAGCTTGACTACATAGTAAGACTCTGAAAGTAATACCCTGCCTCAAAATATATATATATATATATATATATATATATATATATATATAAAACACATTTATTGAGCATATGTGCAAGGCACTATGGTAAGCACTTCTCATATATTCTCATATTTAACATTTATATATACTCAGTGAAATAGTTATTTTTACTATCCTTATATTTTTCTAGTAAGGAAGCCAAGGCCTTAAAAGATTTAATAATTTGCTTAAGGTCATATGTTACTATATGGGCTTGGGCTATGAACCTAGGTCTTTCTGGCACCTGGCTTAAAGGATTGGTTTTCTAACCATGCACCCCAGTGGAAGCTTTTTCCAAATTCTGCTTCTCCCAAAATGGGCACAGTTGTCCCCCCATTCTTTTAGGCAGCAAAACAAAAACAACAACAAAGAGTTAATAGAAATAAAAGCCAGGAATCCTGAAGATAGAATCAGCTCCTAAATAATTCAGTGAGTGATAATTTTATTTCTAATGATTAAAGCTCTTTAGGAAGTAATCATTTTAATGACTTAAAACAATTCCATTGACAGAAACAAGGATGCTCGTTTTGAACTGGAGACCTGGGGACTGTACCTTGGAAGCCAGATGTCTCTGACTGGACGGGTTGTGCCTTCAGAAAAAATATTAATGCAAGAATATGTAGTAAGTGTTATGATCTTATTTCCACTTGAAACGATTTACGTGAATCCATGTTTGATTATTTACCAGAATGCTGAATAATGAATCCTTATTCATTTGTCCTGAATAATGAATCCTTATTCATTTGGTTCCTCCAGGGCCATGTCCTCACCTTCCCTTTGTCCTATCAGTGTGAATTGGCCTGCATGGATTTACTGGCACCCAGTGGATATGATTTAGGTCTGTTAGACAACAATATTTCAAACCATTGCAATTAAAACATGCCCACCTGTATTTGGCAGTTGGACTCTACTTACACGACTTTAAAAGAAAAAGCCACAGTTACCTGAGAAAATTTGTTAAGCTAGTGAGAGCTAATTTAAACAAACTATGTTTCCTGATGTCAGAGTTGGTTTTCTAGTTGTTCTCTCAGTTTTATCTGTTGATCTTTCAAAGTCAAGTGCTGGCCATTTGACAGAAGATTGAAGAAATTCACATTGAACCCATATCCAGACATAGCGCCTGGATAGAGGCTGCCAAAGCCAGAAGAGTCAGCGGCCAGGCTTCAGTTGAAGAAATGAACCTATTTTAGGCAAAAATTTTATATTATTTTTCTATCTTCCTCATTTTTTTCAGTTTTGAGGCCAGTTACATTTCATTTCTTAAAATGCTCCCTTTGTTATCATAAAACAATATATCTAAAATACAGTGGTACCTCAATACACAAACTTAATTCACATTACCCCATTAGGTCACCATTGAACCTAACCATTGAATTTGATTCAGTTGTTGATTTTCAGTGTGTGACAAGAAATGTGAGAAGAATTAAGTTCCTGAACTCTGGATCACTGTAATGTAACTGAATAGTGCATGTGTCATGTTAGCCAAACAGAAGTTTTGTGGTTTTTAAAAAATCCTTCTTTCTGATAATCTACTAAAATTACCAAAACATTTATTGGAAAAGCTGAGGGGAAGATTAATTTTCAAAACAAACTTCATTAAGTACTGTAGTGTAGGCCCCCGCTAGTGTCCTGGTGGTGGTCAGTAATGAGAAGTTTAGTTTCAGATGCACACACTTAAAGCACTTAAAATGATCTGCCAGGCATGGTGGTGCATGTTTGTAATCCTAGCACTTGGGAGGCTGGGACAGGACTGCTACAGGTTCAAGACCAGCCTGGGCTACCTAATGAGTTCACAGCCAAAAACAGCACCAGTAAGATCCGCCTCATTTTCTCTATGTGAAGTCATACTTACCAAAGTTTGTCATTTTTGTTTCATTTTTTTTTCTCTTTTGTATTTTTTGGTGTAGAAATAGATCTCCTTAAGACAGTCACAGTGAACCTTTCAGAGCTTTCAGTAATACAAACAGACCCCCCACCATGAGTGTCTTAGGTTCACAATCACTACCTTAAGGAGAAAGGCCTTAAAATGGAAAAACCTGCCATCTAGAGGTAGTGATCAGCTAGCAGCGTCTATATCATCATCATCACCAATTCAAAAAGAATTTAAATTAGTTCCTAGGTTCATAAGCACATGTCCTGGTCTCTTTTCAGTCTCCGTAGACGAATCCAGGCAGTATTGCAAGCAAGAGGGATATGGTTCTCTTCACAGTGGCTGGAATGCACTGGAAAAACATCTGTCCCAGATGGAACAGAGGGCCAGCCCTCGTCTTATTCTCACGCTGAGGTCACTTGGTTCCAGCACTGCCACCTGAGACAAGAAATCATGAAGATGACTGATGGCTGGAAGTCAGAGTGATTGGTGAAAGGTGCCCTGTTAGGAATGCTAGGCTACCAGCATTCTAATGCTGTCACTGTTGCCGGGCTAGCTTCTAACTTTTTGGAGCCACAGCTTTGAAGGGGCTTGGAATGCTTTATAAACATGAATGCTTGTATACATCACCTGGGAAACTCGTTAACATGCAGATTTTGATTTATTGGATCTGTGGCAGGGCCCAAGACACTACATTTCTGACAGGCACCCTGCAGAGCTCATGCTGCTGGTCCATAGGACAAACATGCTGAACGGGTAGTGAGAGTTAGCGTGTACTTCCACTGTATTCTATCCATGGATCTTCCTGGTTACTGACACTAAAAACGTTTTCATTTACAGTGAACCCTTGACTTATGAACTCAGTTTGTTCCAGTTGACATTTTCGGCTTTCAGGAAGGGGGTATGAAATGAAAGGTGATTACTATTTGGAAGGAGAGTTGTCTTCCATAAGAGCATCAGGAATCTGGCTCTCAGGTGTCCCTTTTCGTGGGAGATTCTGTAGCTCACCAGGACCTGCTGTGGCTCACTAGATCTCAACCTTTTCAGAATTAAAAGCTGATCTATGGTTGTCCGTTTCTGTCTTTAACACTTTTCTTTTCAGTTGTGAAAAGTGCTTTTTTCATTATGCCTTCCTTAGCTTCTTTTCTAGCTTTTTTGGGCCATTTTGATAGCAGTAATCACATCAATTATATTGAGCACTGACTGATACCATGTCCACAAACACATGCATCTGGGCTCAGACTGATGCTTATGTATGCTTACACACGCTCTTCTAGCATCACGAGTCTTTGTTTACAGCTGCACTGTCAGCCAGCATTTAGGTCGTAACTCAAGAGAGTTTGGTTATAATGAAACCTAAAATTCTGGTTATAATCCAAGTTGTTTGTATGGGAGGCCAGTCATAACTCGGGGGTCCACTGTATCTCAAGACCTTGGATATAAGCAGAGTGCTGGGCACCAATCTAAAATCTCCCCACTTCAGTTCCTGGAACTTGTTTTTCCTAGTCTTCTGAAAACTGCCAAGGAGTGGAAGGATAGCTTGCATCCTGACCTCATGTTTGCCCCTCCTATAGCTACTCCTAGCATAATATATCATTTGATCTTTCCTGTAGGGCTTTTTGAAGTTAGTAATGTGACCTAGAGTATCAGTAATCATAATTTTCTGTTTGCCTAAAGTAAGATTGCTTAAAGTAAGTTAACTAAAGTGGACAACCTGAGCCATTTAGATGAAAAGGATGTAGAATTTTAGACCTGGACGTGAACCTCAGATGTCTTTGAATCAGGCACCATTTTCTGCACAGAGCAGAGACCTATGAGGTCTTACAAGAAATTCTGACTGTAGGGCTTGGCAGACCTGGGATGGTTCTCAGATACCTCCACTCCACGGAAGCAGATGTATTCTGTTCAGATGAGCAGGTGCTTGCGTCTGTGTTTGTAAACTGTGAATAGCAAACTGCCTTAAAGCATTCTGTTGTAACAAACATTGGCCATCTGCACACTGTCTGTGTTTAGTTGCTTGCTGAATAAATATGTTCATGATCTTTTTCTCAGTGTCAACCTATGTCTGCTGCTGACTGGTCCAAGGATATACGAACTTGCAAGATTTTAAATGCGCAGTCTTTGACTAAATGGTTGATTGTATGTAGTAACAGAGCTGAAAACGTGATTGAGGCCTTTCTGAGTTGCTTGAGAAGAGTTGGAAGTTCCATGGGATTTAATGTGGACTACCCGAAAATGTGAGAATACACTGAATTTTAAAACATACATTAATTTGGGTTGGTTAGAGGAAAGAAAATAATGGCTGCCTTACCTACAAGAGCTTCATCTCAGTAATGTCTTCTAATATAAAGTGCTAAAGATAACTATAAATAGATTTTGTAACAAAACTTTTTTTATAAAGCTAAAATATATTTTCTGTTCATCTGTGTAAAACTTCTTTTAGTTGTCTCATTACCTTAGTATCCTTTCAGTACCTGGTATAAAACTGTAAAGGTCTACATAGAGCCTTCTTAACTATTTTCTTTACTTCCTTTATATCAGTTATTTCTAAAACTTAACAGCCAAAAAAAATTAACCAATAAAAGTTGTATTTCCTGACTGTATAGATTTTATACTTTAAACTTTAATGAAAAAAATCTAAAATAAGTTTTTCTGATTTTGTTACTATAGCAAGATCAATCATTTAGATTGCTGATAAAACCAAGGTCATTTGTTTATTCTTTGAACATTTACTGTCTACTTGGATGCTTAGCCAGTTGCTAGGGATGTTAAAGATACTACTTCAGTAAGGGGTGCGTGCCTATACAGTCATGCCGGAAACTGAGTATTATATTGCTTTAGAAAAGCTATAAAGCTGGTTGTTCCTTATTTTCTTGAGTTTTATGTGTTTAGAAAGAACCACAGTTGCTTCCTTTTCTTTGAGGAAGTACAGATGTACTAATTGGCAAGATGGGAAGTTATTCTTTAAACACATGGTTACTAATTAATTACCTCAGCAGTACAAGTGTTGTTGAAAATCGTATCTGGTCCCAAAGTCTTAGTTTACTGCATGGTTTAGAATTTTTTTATCAAATCTTTTAACAGATTGCTTGGTTCAAGTTTCTTCTGCTCTAGTTTCTCTGAACTTACGAGTTAATAAAGCAGGAAAAAAAAATATGAAAGAAACCATAGACTACAGACCCTAGGCTGGCATCACAGGTGTATTTCCTCATGAGCCAGTGCCTGAGTTCTCTGCTTGGACTCTTTTATTTGAAAGCCCACATTTTATGTGTTCTTTTTCTTTCCTAGGAAGTGTTCATTTACCAGTGAAAGTTATATGTATAGCTTCTGTCATCTAAGACAGTACATAGTGATTTTAGGAGAAATAGGTAATAAGAATGGCTTGGGTTGGAGTGCAAGTTTGAATTGAAAGTCAGAAATGTTGAGTTGTTGAAATGGTGCTATGGGCCATTCTTACAGCTCTGCCACCTGGTAGACAAATTTTAAAAGGCCACTGGTCTCACAGAGGCAATCCAGTCATACACACAGAAGCTGATTCTTCATGAAGAAACTAGATTTATACATGCCTATATGGGGGAGTAATTTCTTTAGCCTCTGGCCCCTAATAAAATGTTACATAACTGATAAATACTTGCTGACTGATTGACTGATTAAAGCTAGCTGTTCCAGGATCCAAATAAGCCATCATTAAGGTGAAAAACAAAAACAATAAAAAGAAAAAAGAAAAAGAAAAACTTTCCCCCTGAACTATGCAGATTAATTGAATATCTTGATTTTATCGACTTTATGATTCCTGAAGTTTTAAAAAATTTTCATAGTCATTATTAGAGAAATCTTAATCCTGCTTTAATTGGAACCATTTCATACTCTTGATGTTTTGAGATTTGTGGTTCCAGAAGTTTGTTTTTGATGGTTTGAACAGAAATATTAATTGAAGGGATTTTATAAATTGAGAAAATTTTATTTTCCATCAAATGATTTGTACATTCATAAAAATTATTATTAAATGTGTTTGGCATATCTTGTAGTAGAAGAAATAATTTTAAACTCAAAAAAGTTCTAGTTTTTCTCTTTTCTTAAAATTACAAATCTGTTATGAAAATCCATTTGTATGATTTCTAATACAGTGTGATTATGTACTACTAAGAAGGGAATTAATTTTTTTATGTAGCATAAAAGTACAAGAAAACACAGCTGCATACCTTAGAGCAATCCAGCAGCATGTTGATCTTGATGTTCAGTTGGTAAGTATTTTTGATGTATGGTTTTTATTTTTTCTTTATATCAGTAGTAAGAAAAGAAACAGTATATTCCCCCATGATATGTTTGCAAATTCCTATGTGTTTCACTCAAAGCATTCCAGAAAGAAGTAGTGTCAGTGTTTTCACTGGTGTTTTTTATTTTCCAATTTGTAACAGCTTTTACATACTTCTTGTTAGACCTGTATCAGCTTTTTGGATGTCTGCACGGTTTGTATCTTGTTGGGGGTCATCTTTTTTTTAAGATTTGAGAGAAATTGGTGTTTGCCTCATCCCATATGTGTTAGGGCAGTTGTGTTCTCTTCAGTGCTTCAGGGAATTTTCTGAAGGGTCTAGGTCTTAGTTAACTATGACCCCATGTTTCCACTTGCCGCTTTCTATGTGTCTCATGTAACAGTGCCATTTCCTCCTGCACTTCACCATCCCATGAGGCACCTGCAGTTGCCTCAGTTACCAACGTTGTGTGTGCTTGTGCATGTGCACATGCGTGCACACCCCACTTTGAACTGTCTGAACCAAAGCATGGTTATATCACATTAGGACATTCCAGACAAACTCTTAAAAATGGCCCAAGCATCCATTTTCTGGAAATACTCTTCCACTAAGCTCTCCTTCCCCAAATTACAGTACTTTTCCTGCCCCTTCAGTTTTCTCTTTTTGCCTCCCTCCCTGGCTCAGCCCAGCACTCAGCATTCTTGTTTAGATCACATGCTAACTAGTTTATCAGTGGCGGGTTCTTTTTCAGTCAGATACAAAAAGTGCCCAAAGGATGTTACATTAGAGAATTCTTACCTTAAAAGCATTTACTTTTTATTTAAATAAAATCCAACTTTCAGAATAGTTGTAAAAGTAGTATGAAGAATTCTCATGTAATCTTACCAGATACCTCATTATTGACATTTGGTTATAATTATTTTGTCATTTCCTATTTTTTTTTCATGAACCATTTGGGGGTAAGTTACACGATCCACTATTATTCTTGAATGCTTTAGTATATATTTTGTGCAGACAAAGTCACTCTTAAAGAACCTAAAGACAACCAACCAGTCAGGAAAAAGAGCAAGTATGCAGGGAATTTGAGGAGACAAAGAGTCAATTCCGGGGAGAAATGAGGAAGCATAAGCGAAGGAGAGATGGGTAGGATTGGAGCAAATGACTGACTAAAAGACATTTTAAATGACAGTGATTAATTTGTCTGTGGTTTAAAAGCAATTTAAGAGAAATGTAAGCATATTAATATTTACTTCTTGTACCCTAGGGGCAAAAGATATTTGGCGAATTCATATATTCGCTTTTTCAAAAAGCTTCCACACATTAACAAGCTGGTTGTATGTTCTGCTTCTTTTTTTTTTTTCTTCAGGTGATGTGCATTCTGCCTTCTAATCAGAAGAACTATTATGATTCCATTAAAAAATACTTGAGTTCAGACTGCCCAGTCCCAAGCCAGTGTGTGCTTACACGGACCTTGAGTAAACAGGGGATGATGATGAGCATTGCCACCAAGATTGCCATGCAGATGTCTTGTAAACTCGGAGGCGAGCTGTGGGCTGTGGAGATACCGGTGAGGGCTCTGTCACAGTTATTCCTTTTCATGACGAACCAACCAAAGTAGGAGATAATGTCACCCAGTCCCAGAACTACAGTTCTTCCTCATTATCCTTGGGGTGTTAGTTCTAGGTATGCTCTCTCCCCAACTCAGGATACCAAAATCTGCAGATGCACGAGTAGCTTATTTAAAATGGTGTGATATTTGCTTTAACCTACACACACCCTCCCATATATATCTTTTTTGCTGATAATACTTAAAGTAAATGCAGAACCCTTGGATATGGAGGAACAGCTGTCTCTGGTTTTATTGAGCTCTTGGGTTTTGTTGTTACACAAGCCACTGCAGAGATTTTCTTAAGGCAGTTAAGGCACAGCCTCTTTCCTCAGGGAGCTTCAGTTCAGCTGCTAACTTAGAACATTTCCTGAAAGAGAATCTAGTATGTCTTATGCTGGGGGTGGGGACAGAGGGCTTAATTTGGATCCTCCCAGCAGCTGTTTTAAATCTGCATTCTGTGGCCTTTTATCTTTACCTGTTTCAGCAGACAGCTGCCTCTGAGAGGAGCTTTGCATCCTTAACCCAAGCCCCAGAGCCTGAGGCATTGGCAACAGTCTGGGAGCTCAGCCTTCTAGCTGTGGTGGAGGGAGGAAACTCTGGCCACTGTGGGAGGAAGTGTGCAGAAGGTGGAGTGGGTGAATGTGCTTGTTCCTTTCCACATTCAGAGCCCGGTGATTGAGCTGATTGAACGTGGTTACCACAGCTCCTCCCACCCATCCTGACTTGCAGAGCCAAGTCAGGATTCCCTAGAAACTTGAGGAACAGGAGAGGAATTCCTCTTCAGATTCCTTCAGCCTGAGGCAAGGGGTGGATTGACCACTTTCCCTAAATCTCATTAGCCACTGGTGCTTCTTGCCCACCCCCAGAAAAGGTGACAGTTATTTTGGATGATAGTGGGTCTCTTCAGGGAAGTATCTATCATATTCTTCCCTTCACCTTTAACTCTGGTTTTTGGTTTAATAATCTGTGTTATCTGGATCTTGCTGTCCCTGACACAAAATTTAAATAGTCTAGTGACTGGAGACTGTTTGGTTTTTTTAAACATCATATTCACCATTGTATGGGGAGGGAATCCTTCATCCTACTGAATCATCATGTATTTAATTTTATAGTTAAAGTCCCTGATGGTGGTCGGTATTGATACCTGTAAAGACACATTCAGCAAGCAAATGGTGGTTGGATTTGTAGCCAGTGTTAATCCCAGAATCACCAGGTACCTTTAAAATCATCCTAATATATTCTTCAGTTTGATTGTTAATTGTAGTTCAACTAAAGAATGTATCAACAAAGAATAATTTGTATTTTTCACTCACATTCTAAACACTGACATTTGTGGTCATAAGTTATACTTAAAATGTGAGTACCAGTACAGTCAACACATTTTAAAAATTTAATTTAATTTTGTTTTAAAGAGAATAAAACCAAGCAAAACAAAACAGAATAAAGCCAATCAAAACAAATCAGTGTGACAGAACTTCAAGACAATATGAAATCCACAATGGTTACCACGCCTCTTGTTGTCTTCAAAATAGCTGCAGATACCTTCAGACATAATAAAAATCAAACAAGACAGAATAGAACTGATAACAAAGCAATGAATGCAATAAAGGTCTTCAAAACTAGACAATAGTAAATCCAAATGGCATCCATAATATATCTTGCTATCTTTGAAATAGCTGCTCCTGCCATCGGATATAACAAAATCAAACAAAACAGAATAAAACCCAACAAAACAATGAAAAATGATACAGATAATAGATATTATCAAAACAAGATAATAGAAGATTAATAATGGCTACCACTTTCAGATGGGGACCCCCCAGAGCTTCCACACTCTGAGCTGCCACATTCTGAATGTTGTCCTCTGAACAGATGATTGGACCACTGGCCCTAGGCCTGCAAAGTCAGTCAAACACCAAATACCACAAGCATCAAATTGCATTTTACCTCAATGGCTATCATCGCAGCCTGTATTTCTCCGGATCAGCTGGTTGCTTATGGAGGAGCAGGGGGGGTGGTTCTTGTTTCCCAGCCTGAGCACCAGAAGGGGTTGAGGTGTGGCTGTACCCCCCCACCAGCAGTGGCTGGTGCACAGTGCTGGTTTTCAGGGAGGGCTTGCTTTTTGGTGACTTCTGGTTTTCTTCCCCTGTAGTCCATGAATGGTGCTGACTCATGGGGAAAGGCTGGGGTCTGGCTGTTTCCTGGCGACAGCAGCCGACTCATGGCACTGGTTTGCAGGGAAGGCTTGCTTCTTGGTGTCAATCACATTTTTAAGTATGATTTATGACCATAAATGGTGATTTTTAGAATCCAGGTGTTTTGTTTTGTTTTGTTTTTTGTGTTTTTGAGACAGTCTCAATATGTAGTTTAGGCTGAGCTTGAGTTCAGCTCAGGCTGACCTTGAACTCAAAAAAATCCTCCTGCCTCAGCCTCACAAGTGCTGTGATTATAGGCATGCCCCACCATGGCCAGCACATTATTGAATTTTAAAAATTAGTTCTGACAGGTTTTTTGGTGGACTCTTTGGGGTTTTTTCAATGTATAATATTTATGTTGTCTGCAAACAGAGACAATTTCCTTTTCCATTTGGAGGTCCTTTATTTGTTTACCTTGCCTAATCACTTGGACTTTCACTTAGGTACTTCACTGAGTGAAACTGGTAACGTGAGGCTGAGCTGTATACAGTGGAATGTGTGTTCCAAGGGAGGGGGAGTTTTTTGAGGGAGACTAATGGCAATGCGTGTTTTACTGTAATAAATTTGTTTTTATATAGACATTCAGTGTAGTGTTTGATCCTACCTCATCTAATCTTTTTAATGTGCTGGTTTATTTGGTTCGATATTATTTTTGAGGACTTTTACATAGTTTCTTCAGGGATATGGAAATATTTTCTTAAACTGTCCTTGTGTGCTTTTCATATCAGGATGCTGACCTGATAAACATGTTTAGAAATAACTACTTTCTCTTCAGATTCTTGGAAGACTTTGAGGATTGGTTGGTACCAGTTCTTCTTTAAATGTTTGGTAGAATTACCAGTGGTATCATTAGATTTTGGGCTTTTCTTTAGCAAGATATTTATTATTATTAATTTAGTCTCCTTTCTCTGAATTGAAGTGTTCAGATTTTCAATTTTTTTTTGTAACTCAGTCTTAGTAGATTCAGTGTTTCTAGGTATTTCCTTGTTTCTTATGAATTATCCAATTTGTTGACATACAATTATGCATGGTTGTGTGTGTGATCCTTTGAATTTATGTAGTATTAGTTGTAATACCACCAATTTTATTTACGTGAATATTCTCTTTTTTTATTAGTTAAAGCTAACTCAAGGCTTGCCAGTTTACCTTTTAAAAAAATAAAAAGCCATTCTGTTCATCTTTAAATTTTTTTAAACTCATTTCTGCTCTGACTTTATTTTCATTCTTTCACTAACTTTGGGCTGGGTTTTTATTTATTTTTGTTTGTTTTCTTAAGACATAAAGTTAAATCAGTGTTTTTTTTTATATAGGCTTTTATCACTGTAAATTTCTGTTTTAGAACTGATTTTAGTGCATTACATAAATTTTAGTATGTTTTTCCATTTTCATTTGTCTCAATATATTTTTATTTCATTTTTAATCTTTTGATACATTGGTTTTTCAGGAATGTGGTGTTTAATTTTCACATATTTGTGAATTTCCAGTTTTCCCATATTGATTTCTAGTTTCATATTTCTATATTTGGAAAAGATGCACATGTGATTTCTGTCTTTAAGAATTGATTTGATTTGTTCTGAAGAGTGCTTTATGTGCACCTGAGAATAATACACATTCTGCTGCTATTTGCTGGACTATTTTGCATGTCTGTTAGATCCATTTGTTTTAAAGTGTCCTTGAGATCCACTATTTTCTTACTGACTTTCTTTCCATCAGGATGACAGCCTTTGGTTAAAGAGGGATATTGATGTCCCTTATTGCTACTGTACTGCTGTTTATTTCTCTTTTAAGATTTGGTCATATTGGTTGTCTATATTAGGTATTATAATGCATATGTATTTCAGTTGGTTCATCCTCGTGATGAATTAACTTCTCTATCATTATATGACTTCCCATACATTTTGTGAGTTTTCTGAGAAAAATCCTGTATTGTTTGATATAAGCTCTCTTCATTTCATTTGTGTGGAATGTTTCTTTTTTCCATCCCTTAATTTGCAGTCTGTGGGGTCCTAAAAGTTGAAGTGAGTCTCTTACAGACATCATTTAATTGAGTTTTAAAAAATGTATTTAGCTACTTTTTTAGTTGGAGAATTTAATCTAGTTACATTTCAAATAGCGATTGATGGGTAAAGACTTACTGCCATTCTGTTCTTGTTTTCTGATTGCTTTGTAAATCTTTTGTTCTTTTATTCTTTTGATGTTTTCCTTTGCAATTTGATTTTCTTGTTTTAATTTTAATTTTATTGATACACATTTATACTCCCTTCATCTTAGTCCCCTTCTATTTTGCATAGATCTACCTCTCTCTGGCCTGTTATCTCATATTTCACTCTTTATTTAGTTTGGGTTTCTCATACAAGAGAAATCATGTTGATTGTCTGTAGTGACATGCTTTGATTCCTTTCTCTTTCTTTTGCGCAGTGAATAGGTTTTTGCTTTGTGTTTGCTGTAAGGATTATATAAAGTAGCTTACAGTTACTAAAGCTGCCAACAACTTAGCTTTCAATGTAGACAAAAGCACTTTATTTCTTTCCTCCATGTTTTTAGTTTTGGTGTCACAATTTACATTTTTTTGTATTGTTTGTCCACTAGTAAATTATTGTAGCTGTAGTTGTTTTTGGTGCTTTTGTCTTTTAACCATATACCTAAGTTATAAGTGATTCATAGGTAACCATTGCAAGACTATTCTGAATTTGACTAGTGTACCTAAGTACTTTTACCAGTCAGTTTTCTACTGTCATGTGTTTTCGTGTTACTAACTAGCACCCTTTTATTTCAGTTTGAAGAACTCCTTTGATGCTTCCTGTAAGACAGATCTAGTGATGATGAACTCACTCAGCATTTATTTATCTGGAAAATTATTATTATTTTTTTTGTACCAGGGATTGAACTCATGACCTCGCACTTGCCAGGCAGGCACTTACGCCACTGAACTAAATCCCTGGCCCTGGAAAATTAATTTTTGAAGGGGCAGTTTGCTGGGCATATGTTTCTGTTTGGTAGTTTTTTCTCTCAGCATTTTGAGTATATTATCCCGTCTTCTCTTGTCTTACAAGTTTTCCCCTGAGAAATCTGCTGATGGTTTAGGGAGGCTACTTTGTGTGTGATGATCCTCTATTCTTGCTACTTTCAAAATTTTCTCTTTGTACTTTGGTAGTTTGACTGTGACTGGTGAATTTATTTGAGTTGAACCTGTTTGGAGACTTTTGACCTTTACTTACCTGGACATCCTTTCTCTCTCTAGGTTTGGGAAGTTTTAAGCTATTCCTTGTTTAAATGAATTTTGTGCCCCTTCTCTTTTTTTGAAGTCACTGTAATATAAATGTTAGCCTTTTTGATAGTGTCTGTAAATTCTGTAAATTTTTTTCATTTCTTTTTTTTTCACAATCTTTTTTTCTTTTTTTTATTTAAAGAAAAAAATTGAAACATAAAGAGGGTAGAAATAATACAAAATCTCAAAAACAAAACAAAACAAAATAGTAACCAGTAAGAAATCACTAGTTGATAATTACATATTTTCCTCTTAGAAGTAGTTGTTCAAGTTACAAAAGTAAAGCCTACAAAGCGGACATCCAAACAGTGAGACTGTAATCAGTTTTATTCATCCATCCAACAAAAACTTTAGCAACATGGTTATCAATCCCACACACTCAAACATACATGCAGTTATATCCTTTAGAATACTTTTCCTTTTTTTTTTTACAATAAATATAATCCATTCTCGTAAACTACTTAGAAGTTCTACACATGTATAAGTCTGTACACATATACCTAGCCTTTCTGTATTAGAGGGAGAAACAAATCAAAACAAGTCAACAATACAAATTTCTAGAGAAACACAAAATGAAAAGGACATATAAAACCACAATACTAAGTGATCTACGGTAGTTACTATGATGTCTCTTGTTGTTTTCAATAAAATTGCCTATATCGTCAAACATAGTATAATTAAACTTAGCATTGCATTACACTATTAATAACATCTAAATGTTGGAGACATTATAGGACTTCAAAGGTAGTTAATAAGCCAGAATGGGTATCGTATTGAATCTTGTCATCTTGAGAGTAGTTGCCTCTACTCTCAGACTGGATACTCTCAAGCATACCAGATTCAAATAAAATCAGTCAAGATAGAACAGCGATATAACCAATCTTCTCTGGCTTATCTCTGCTATGCTATTTTTCTGTCATTGTTGTTTGTTTACTTTTCTTCTTCATTCCACTGTCTGCCCCTTTCATTGAGGCCTTTCTGCCACTGTTCCTGGAACCCTGGTGATTTTCTTCTCTCTCTCTAGAATGTCCTTCAGTATTCTTTGCAGGGTTGGATTGGTGGTCACAAACTCCCCCAGTTCCTCGTTGTCGTGGAAATATCTTGTCTCTCCATTAATTTTGAGAGACAGTTTTGCAGGGTACATCATTCTGGGTTGGAGGTTATTTTCTTTCAGGGCTTGGAATATTTCGCTCCAAGCTCTTCTTGATTTGATGGTTTGCATTGAGAAGTCCGCTGTGATTTTGATGAGTTTTCCTGTATAGGTAATCTATTTCTTTTCTCTGACCGCTTTTAATATTCTGTTCTTGTGATGGATTTCTGGGATCCTGATTATTATATCTCTGGGTGTAGATCTGTTTTGGTTGTAGTTGGCTGGAGTTCTATATGCCTCATATATCTGAACATCACTTCTGTTTCCTATGTTTGGGAAGTTTTCCTTAATTATTTCTGTGAATAGACTTTATTTCATTTGTATTTGTCGCTGCATCTTCATTCCCATATTTTATTCTTAGGTTATAGGTCCTCTTGTCATCTTCTAGATTTTGTATTGTTACTTACTGCTTCCTTGTTATTTTTAAGAGATCCTTCCTTTCGCGATCATATGTTGCAAATCTATCTTCAAGTTTTGAAAGTTTATCTTTAGTTTCTGTTAAAAGGTTTTGCCAGCTTTCAATGGAGTTTTTAATTTCCTGATATTCTCTTTGGATCTGTTTCATGTATTCTAGATTTTGTTTACATTCTTCATCAAAGGCTTCTCTCCTTTCTCTGGGTTCCTCTATTCTTTCATTTGTGTCTACTTGAGGATTACCCAGGACTTATTTTATTAATCTTTTTTATCTTGCTTCACCTGAGTTAGAATTTCAGATTTAAATTTGTTGATGAGGTCACGGAGGTATTTCTTTATTTCCGATGAGGCTGTCTCTGACATTACAGGTTTGCTGCCCTCAACCTCCTCTGCATTTACCTTTGCTGGACTCACTTTCCCTGATTCCACGGTTGGAGACCTTTTGTTGTTTCTCTGTCTTCTCACATTTCCAGCCCCCTTCAGATGGGTGGGTGGTGGAGGTCTCTGGGCCTTTTGTATTGCTTATAGTTTTTTCTGCAGTGCACTTGCTAGGGAACTGCTGCCCCTAAGTCTGCTGCGGATCTGCGAGGTGCACGCTGAGAGCCAGCCCCTCCCCCTATGTCAGTCAACCAGGGCATGATTCAGCAAGTTTGTGTGTTCCCTGGGGATGCCATTGGCTCAAAAGAGCCTCATCCCCGGCTATTGGGTTTCAACCAGGGGCCTGGCCCAGCCCAAGAAGATCCCACCAATCTGCTTTGGACCAGGAGCTGTCAACAGATGCCGCCTCAGGTTTTGATTCAAGCCGGCCCCGTCCAACTCCAAAATGTTCATTCTCCCACTCTGTGGAATCCATTTCCCGTCACTCACCAAAGTCCACGCAGCTTGACTGGCTGTTTCCACTCCCTGTCTCAGGGCCTCCTCCAGCTGAGGGTCTGGAGCTCACCAATCCCCACTCTTGGCAGGGCTGCAATCTCAGCTCAGTCATGAGTCACCTGACTCTAAGACGTGCCAGTACAGCGATCGGGGCTTGCCCAGTTCCAGCCCTCTGTCCATGCTTCTTCTTCTTTTTTTCTTTTTCTTTTTCCTCAGTTTCTTCTTGGGTTGTGAGAATTCTTCTCCTTTTGTCTGGCTTTCTCCATGTTGTCAGATTCCAGTGTCTGAGTTGTTTTTTTTCAGAGAGGCTCTCTTATCGTGCCACCACTCAGTCGGCCATCTTGCAATCTTCATTTCTTTTCTTTTAAAAATTTTTTTCTCCTTTGAATTTTTCAGTGTTAAAATTTTTTTCCACTGAGAACAGATTTTTCTACTTTATACATTTTTCATTCCATTTATTATGTTCTTGAGCTCTAGAATATCTGTTTGCTTCTTTTTTATTGTTTTCTTCTCTTTATTGAAATTGTTTGTTCATGTTTTATTTTTCTGATGTTACTGAGTGATCTGCCTGTATTGTCTTATACCTCCTTAAAACAATTATTTTGTATTCTTTTTCAGGCAGTTCATAAAACTGTATTTCTTTGAAATTGGCTATTGAAATATTGTGTTCTTTTGGTGATATCACATTTCCTTGAGTTTCCATGTTCCTTAAAGTTTTATATTGCTGTCTTAATACTTGAAGAATTAACTATACCCTCCAGACTTTACTGGCAGACTCTGAGCAAGAAATGCCTTCCCCAGTCAGCCTGGTCAAGGGTTCTGAGCTCTTTCGGGCCCTTTTATGAGGGTGCTTGCCCTGTACCTCTTGTTCATGCTTTTTTTTTTCTTTTTTTTTTTTAAATTTTTTTATTTAAAGAGAAACAAAAGCATGTAAAGGGTAGAGATAATACAGAGTTTCAAAAAAAGATAAACAAGAAATCATTAGTTGATAAATTACATATTGTCCTCTTAGAAATAGTTGTTCAAGTTACAAAATTAAAGCATACAAAGTAGATAGTCAAACAGTGAGAGAGTAAACAGCTATGCATGCATGAATCTCTACATGTATTTCTATCCTTTCTGTATTAGAGGGAAAAACAAAACTTAGCAAGACAAAACAAAACAAATTCTTATAAAAACATGAAACCATAGAGTCATATAAAACCACAGTACAAGGTGATCTACAATGACTGCTATGTTGTTTCTTACTATCTTCAATAGAATTGTCTATATCATCAGGCATAATGGGATATAGCAGTATAATTGAATATAGCAGTACATAACAATATTAGCAAAAATAAAACATTGTAGACAGTATAAAACTTCAGAGGCAGGTAATAATCAAACCAGAGTGGATATTCTAGTGAATCTTGTCATCTTAAGTGCAGTTGCCTATATTCTCAGACTTGATACTATCAATCATAACAGCTTTGAATAAAATCTATCAGTACAAAATAGCAATCTAACAAAGCAGATTAAATTATGATCAGTCATGGTAAAACAGTGTAGGTTATACAGAGCTTTAGATTAAGTCCATAGGAAATTAAGGATGATTACCACACTATATCCCGTTATTTTCGAGATAACTGTCTGTGCCCTCAAATCTAGTACAGGTTGAATGACTGGAACAGAATATAATACATCCAAGCAGAGTAGGGGGAGTAATGTGGGTTCCAAGTCCCAGTGCACCACCAACAATATAGTATATCAAGGCCATCTATGTTAGAGATTCTTGCCAGCCTTCTCTGCCTCATTTCTGCTATGCTACCTTTCTGCCCCTGTTTGTCTACTTTTCTCCTTCATTCTACTGCCTGCCCCACTCATTGAGGCCTTTCTGCCACTGTTCCCAAAATCCTGACATTTTTTTTTCTCTCTCTAGAATGTCCTTCAGTATTCTCTGTAGGGTTGGATTGGTGGTCACCCCCCCCCAGTTCCTCTTTGTCATGGAAGCATCTTGTCCCTCCATTAATTCTTAGTGACAGTTTTGCAGGGTACATCAATCTGGGCTGGAGGTTATTTTCTTTCAGGGCTTGGAATACTTCTCTCCAAGCTCTTCTTGATCTGATGGTCTGTGTCATGAAGTCTGCTGTGATCCTGATGGGCTTACCTTTATAGGTAATCTGTTTCTTTTCTCTGACAGCTTTTAATATTCTGTTTTTATGTTGAATTTCTGGTGTCTTGATTATTATATGTCTGTTTTGGTTGTAGGTGGCTGGAGTTCTGTATGCCTCACATAACTGAATGTCATTTTCTTTTCCCATGCTTGGGAAGTTTTCCTTAATTATTTCCATGAATAGCCTTTGTAGTTCGCCTGTTTGTATTCCTGCTTCTTTGTTCACATTTCTTATTCTTAAATTGTAGAGTCTCTTGTCATCTTCTAGCCTTTGTATTGCTACTGCCTGTTTCCTTGTTATTTTTAAGAGATCTTTCTTTTCATGATCACACATTGCAAACTTGTCTTCAAGTTTTGATAGTCTATCCTTAGTTTCTTTTAAGCAGTTTTGCCATGTTTCAATGGAGTTTTTAATTTCCTGGTAGTCTCTTTGAGTCTGCTTCATGTATTCTATATTTTCTTTATATTCTTTATTGAATGTTTCTCTCCTTTTTTTGTGTTCCTCCCTTTTTCTGTCTGTATCTTCCTGAGAGATACTTCCTGAGAGCATTTCTTTTATTAATCTACTCATATCTTGCTTTACCTGATTTAATATTTCAGTTTTGAGCTTATCTACAAGGTTTCAAAGATATCTCTTAATGTCCATTGAAGCCATGTCTGATGTTGCGTGTTTGCTGCCCTCAATCTCCCTTTTTCTTCTCTCTCCTGGATCAGTGCTCTCAGGGTTCTGGGCTAGGGGCCTCCTTCTGCCTCTCTCTCCTGTCATGGTCCTGGCTTCCTCCACACAGGTTACAGTGCAGGTCCCAGCCCCCTTCCCTGTTGGCCACGTTTCCTCCGAAGCATGCTGGCAAGGGACCTCCTCCCTCTTCTGACTGTTCTTATCAATGAGGTGTAAGCAGAAGCTGCATATGCCTGCCTCTCCCCACCGGGCCAGCCAAACTTCAAGGGCTTTCACCTGGTTAGTATGTGCTAGGCACAGGGAATCGATTTGGGACAGCTCCCTGGGTCCTGGCCAGGGACGTGGTCCAGTCCAAACAAATCCCACGAATCTGCTCTGGGGAGGGAGGAACCAACTGAAGTCACTGTTGCTTGCAGTTCAGGCTCCTCTTGCCAGATTCCAACATGTCACCCATTTGGTCATGTCCTTCTCGGGGAGGGGGGCGTCTCATTCCCAGCACTGACTGTGGATTAATGAAGTTCCCTTCACTGGCTCTGCTCTCTGTTAGGCTCACCAACCCCTGACTTCAGCACTGCTCTGGTTCCTGTGAGTGGCAGCAGGAACGAGTTTGGGCGGCTCTGCCAGCCAGTGCGGATTCAGGCCATTGCAAACTTGGTGGGCCACTGCAAATGAAAACACTGTGTCCCATAATTTTTAGCTGTTTCAGTTGTAGTCCCGACGTATTTGACAAGCTTTTTTACATTTTAATTTCTTCCTGTGTCAAGAGGATCCATCTCCCTCTGTCTGGGTCTCTCCAGGGTGTTTTATTCTGGCATATGAGTTGTTTCTTCTGGGAGGCTTTGTATTTTGTTGCTCACTGATCGGCCATCTTGACTTCTCTAGTCTTGTTCATGCTTAAGGGATCTTTGAAGGTTGAGCACCCTCTTCTTTTCTTTCTTTCAATTTATTATTTGTACATATTTGCCATACATTGTGCTCATGTTCATCCTAGGGAATTTATACCTACACATTATATATCTTGATTATTTTTTCCCTTCCCCTCCCTTTTCATTAATTCTTCTTCCCTTCTCTATTTATAGAAGATTTGTTTCCATTTTTCCTCCCATTCTTTGTCTTTAAAATCTCTTTTCTCCTCTTTCCCTTCTCCTTCTTCCTTCCCTCGTTCCCCACCCCATTTGAATATATTCTTTCTACTTTCAAATATCTGTTCTTCATTTTGTTCTCTGTTTACCCTTGAGGTTTCTCCTATAAGGGAAACAATGCGATATTTAAACTCGGGTTGTCGCCTTCTTGCAGTCGCACAAAGCCAGGTGAAGTTCTAGGAACCTCCCATTTGTTTTTCACAGTGTAGTGTCCAGAAGTGCTCATAGCTGCGTGTCTTCTCCCAGTCCTGTGCAGATGCCTGTCTGTGGGGACGTGCTCAGGAGTCATGCCGGCAGTGGTGGTGAAAAGTGTGTAGCATTGGAGTGGCTGTGGGCCAGCTGGGTGGGGTATAGGGAAGGTATTCCAAGCAAATATGGTTGATCTTCCTAGTGGAACTAATGGAACAGTTAACATCATTTTAAAAAGCTTCTTATCTGCTCCCAGACTCTCCCAAACTCTCACCTCAGAGTTTTGGTGAGGCAAGAAAGGAGTGAGGTCTTTAGAGCAGCATCCTTGCCAAGTTGAGGGAAGCTAGGAGTTCACTCTCTACACTCTCACCTCCCCATGGGATCGTAAACCCTCTCTTGGCTCTGAGTGGTGCCACTGTGAGGGATAGTATAAATAATGTAAATCTATCCTTACCCTTCAGTGAGTCTGTTCTTAGACTTGTAACTTCTTGTGTAGATTTCTGGACTCCCAGAGAGGCACTGCCCTTTATAGGTAATGTTAAAATGAGTACTTGTGTATGTTGGGGATGGGTCAGGGGGATAATGGTAGAAACTTCCTGTTCTGCTATCCTCTGGTTTCACCCAGGACTACCAGTTTCTGAATAGTATTCCTAATTATGTTACTTTTGTTGCATTTACTTAGAGAAATGTCATGTTCACATACTAATAAGCCATGTTCTTCATGTTCCAGATGCTTTTAATTATTGACTTTATCAAGAGAACTTCTGAAATCTAGATAAGTTAATCACGTTAGGATATTAAATCTAAAAAGATCACCTATAGGAATGGAAATTTCATGCTTGAGAAATCTGTGAAAGTTTTAGAAGCAGAAGAACATATAATGGCCTCTCTTAGTTCTTCTATATACCAAGTACTGTGCTAAGTATTTTACATTTATTATCTAATTTAATTTTCACCATAACCCTCGGGTATAATTGCTTTACTGTCTTATTAAAAATCTCCTTGGTATGTATGAGGAAAATGAGGTTTAGATTCATATGGTAGAGCTAGGTAGCAGGTGAATTTACTTCCCAAGATTTGAACCCTGATGCCCAAACTATGTCTTAATTTCATGTAACAGTAAATTTACCACAGAGAGGTACTTTTGAATATAGTTGTGATCATATAGCATATAGAAATTTATGAGCATTAATTTTTATACATGTCTTAATATTGATGCATATTATTTACTAATAATGTATATTTATTAGTTTAACATTAATACATATTATAGTATAAATCTTGAAATTGAACTTTATTTTTGACTTTTTCTTATTTTAGGTGGTTTTCCCGCTGCATACTTCAGAAAGCAGCAACTGATCTTGCAGACTGCTTAAAAGTCTTCATGACTGGTACTAAAAATATGGCAGTATGGGTGGGCTCTAAAAACACTGTTCCTTCAGACCCAAAATTCACTCGCCTGAGGCAGACCCAGTAGGTAGAAACAGATTCCCTAAGCCTGTCACTGACAAATGGAGTTTCCTAAAGCTGTGTGCTGATTCACACAGGCTTACAGACTGCGCAGCATTTGCATTTGTTTGTGTGAGATAAATAGAAAGCCAGAGGGAGCAAAGTATGTGATTCTTGGTGGCCCTGCAAGTTTGTCGGTCACAAAAAACTACCTGGAGAAACTGGGATTATAGGAGAGGAATGTTAGTCTGGACCTAGGAGACAAGCCTTCATCCCTGAGATGGGGGTACTAGCGGACAGAAAAGCTGAGAAAGATTGGAAACAGCACCCCTTCCCAGGGGATGCAGCAGGTCTAGGGTTTCCACTTCTCACCAGCCCTGACCCAGGTCCCGCTTTGCTGTTGTTCCCTAGTAGTGTGACATATGCAACTTTTATTCTCTCTAAGTCTGCATTTTCCAATCTGTAAACTTTGGGAATTACAAGTTTTATTTTTACATAGTGAGGTTCTTCATGCTGGTAATGGTCTTTTAGATACATGATTATATTATAACAAACTAAAATGATCTTTCTGTACAACATATTTCTGAAGCAATTTCTGTGACATGTATGAAAAGAATCATTGCATCCTATCCTTTCACCTTCAAAACTTGGTAAATTTCTTTTAGTAGTTGTTACTAAAAGTTTCTCTTGTGTGGGAGTTACTGCCTGATTTCTGTGCCTAGGCAATCTCTAGTTAAGAGTGGGTGGAAATGTTTCCAGAATTCATACCATCAGTGGGTATTAGAATCAAATGTAGTGAGTCAGTGTGAACAGCTTGCCAAGTCATGCTCTTTATGTTTTCATATTTCTTCTCATTAAGGAAGAAAAGGATATAAACTTACATAGTTGAGTGGATTTAAAGGTTTGAAAAGAATAAATTAGTATTAATTTGGCCTCCTGAATGAATAAAATGTTTATTTATTTTTAAATATTAAAAGTTGAATACAGAGATATGTTAAATTTAAGAATACATTATGCTGTGGAAACTATTATGACTTCTCAGATAGCATAGGTGAAGAAATGCCCCTAAGGTATCTATTTTTATGTTATTGCAAATGTAACCTAAATTAGGTATTTCCCTGTTGTACTGTGGTCTGAAATAGTAATTTAAATATTAAAATACAGTGGTACTTCAGCTTAAAAATTTAATTTATTTTACAGTTTTGAGGAAGATGGCTGTGTTTGTGTGGGAAAGTTGGCTGTGGTCTTGTTTGCCACCCAATGGGGAGTTTACAAACAGAAGCAAAATTTTGCTCAGTGCTTTTCTTTGCAAATTGAATTATTTGCAAATAGAAGCATCCTTGAACTGAGGTATTATGGTATTAGTATTGTTAATTTTTGTTGGCATCAGACTGTAATTTTTTCCTAACACTGAATTCTCCAGGAGCACTCAAAGAGTGGTGTAAGCACAACCACGATTTGCCAGCCCGGATAATTGTGTATCGTGACGGAATAGGGAATGGGCAGCTGAAAGCAGTTGTCGAATATGAAGTCCCACAGCTGCTTAGCAGTGTGGCAGAATCTGGCTCAAAAACCAGGTACGATGTTACTGTTTTTCCTCTGACACTGCCGATAAAAGCACATTCTGCTGCACCTGTGCTACACAGGTATGCAGATAAAATAACTTTTTGTTATCCAGTTGTTTTTGCTGTGTTTATGCACCTAGATTTTCCTTGAAGAGTAATTGGATTGGTCTAACATAAACAGTCTGGTAGTGTAAGCTTTCTGGGCCCCAGCGGGTCACCTAAGGGAAGCCATCGTTCTAAATTAAAACTAAACATGTGTATTGTAAGATGAACAGGTGACTTGAGGAGTAATAGGAACTAAAGTTCTTGCTTTGGTAGTTTTTTTTTTTTTTGTACCAGGGATTGAGCTCACAACCTCGCACTTGCCAGGTAGGCAGTTATGCCGCTGAGCTAAATCCCCGGCCCCAAGTTCTTGCTTTGATACTCAGAAATAAGTTTGAGCGAATGATTTGCTAATTGGAAAAAATCACCATGGATAATTCTGGAAAATCTTTCCTTGAAATGCATTTGAAGTTTATTGTCCTAGTGGCCATTCCCTGGCCCCTTTAAGTGATATAAACTAAGCAAATGACTTGGCATAGCACACTTCTGCAAGAAATGAGAGCAATCCCTAATTTAAAACACTGTATGTCTCTCTAGGGTAGGAGGCGTAATGGGTGATTTTTATTTTAAGTGTTTTTCCAATGAATTTCTATGTTTTATTTTTAAAAGTACCAAAACAAACCAGGAAGCTTACTGGATTGGTTTTAGCTCTCTCTCTTCTTTCTCTGGTTCTAAGCTCTAGATTGTCAGTGATTGTGGTCAGGAAGAAGTGTATGACACGGTTCTTCACAGAAAGGAACCACACGGTACAGAATGCCCCCCTCGGTACTGTCGTGGACTCTGAAGCCACGCGTCCCGAATGGTAAGTGCCACTGGGAAAGCAGGCTTTAGTGAACGTCGTTGCATGTGTTTAAGCCGGCCTTATTCTCTGTGACTTCTTTCCCACATCTATTCCGTTTTCCCCCTCAGGTATGACTTTTACTTGATCACCCAGGTTGCTTTTCGGGGAGCTGTTAGTCCCACCCACTATAACGTCATCTACGATGACAACGGTCTGAAGCCTGACCACATGCAACGACTAACATTCAAACTGTGCCATCTGTACTACAATTGGCAGGTGAGGGAAATCTGTTCACTGATGTAGATGTGATAGGGTGAGTCTAGAAGACCACAAGCTGGAGTCCAGACTGGGCAACTTAGTGTCTCAAAATAAAAACTAAAAAAAGGGTTGGAGATGCGGCTTAGCGTGAAGGTCCTGGGTTCAATCTTAGTACTGGAAAAAAAGATCCTCACCTCGGAAATTGTCCCTCAGCTCACCCGTGAATCCTGAAATACCTAACTTTTCACAAGGAGGAATGAAACATGACCCTTTAAATCCTCAGTGGGAGGATTAGCCATTACAACAGGCCAAAAGTTCACGGTTTCTAGAGGACTGTGTTAGGTGTATTATCTTAGACAAGCCTGGCAGGAAATCAGGATTTTGTTAATTTCATGTTCCAAATGAGGAAATTGAAGGTAAAACAGATGTGCCTGTGGAAAAGTGTGAACAGGCACCTGTCTGTCGTGTGTTTGTGCGTTGGGCTAGATCTGTTCTCAGAGCCCTGTCAAGGCCGAACTCTCAAGGAATGAGGTGAGGCCTTAGGAAGCCAAGATGAGACCAAGTAAATGCTCCCCGCTCCCAAGCTGGCACTTCACCCCATCTTGCTGGTGAGCTTCAATTCCAACCACCAAGGTTGCCCTTTGAGTTTATGGTTTTCCCAGAGCACATTCTATCCTATGTATAACAAATAGATGAAAATATTCGTGAGGAAAAAATGACTTTGAGGAAGTTATCCTCTTCATTATTATCATTGCTTTTGCTGTTTCAGGGCTTAATCAGTATCCCAGCACCATGTCAGTATGCGCACAAGCTGACTTATCTGGTAGCACAGAGCATTCACAAGGAACCAAATTTGAAATTAGCCAATTACCTCTTCTACCTGTGAAGACATGAACCATTGGCATCAGGAGATGAAGAATCGAAGTAGTTACTGCAATAGACTTTGTCCAAAACTACCAAAAGATCAAGGCTGTGACTGGGGAGAGGGGATTGAGTTTAGTTTTAACTTCAAGGAAAACAAAAATAAAAACAAACCCGAATACATCTTAATCTGAAATAGTTTAAAAGAAATGTATCTTATTTTATCTTTAAAAAGTTATGTGCTTGGAGTAAATTCTAATTGTGGGATATAGAATCAAAATATACAGTCACCTAAAAGAACCCCACAAAGTTAAATGTATTTTAAGAAAATAAGTGTTTGTGTGATGTGTTGATGGTATATAAGGAGAGTCTAATCCCCCCACAGAAGTTTTGCAGAGGTTTTCATAAGTGTTATAGTATTTTATAGTTTAAATAAGTGTTAGAAATAAAGAAATTTCAGAGCATCAAAATTGTGTTGTGTGTGTGATTTTTTTTTTTTTTTTTTGGTGTTATCAGACTAAACCCAGGGCCTTCGCACTGAACTTCGCCTCCAGTCCATCCTCTCCCTTTCTGGAGACAAAGTCTCACTGAATTGTTATCTAGGTTGATTTGAATTTGGGATGCTCCTGCCTCTGCTTTTCAGAGTGCTGATATTGCAAGTACATGCCCCTCTGTCTGGTTCAAATGCGTATTTACTGTTATTTGAATTTATTGCAAGAGTCTCATTATTTAACCAGACCACATTGCCATCAATCTTTGAGTTATATTTCTGAAACTGAACTTATGTGTTGTTCTGGTGTTGGGGTTTTATTTTATTTAATAGAAAACACTCTCAGTGATAACTTTGCCTGCTTAGAGAAAGCAGAGTCTGTTCGAACAGAACTTTGATAGGTCTCAGCTGAGGGCCTCTGTACCCACAGGTCCAGCCCTGCCCTTGGGGTTGTGGCTGCACCCTGTCTGTGCTTCTGTCTCTCCACTTCTGCTCTGTGGAGGAGGCTCCTCTTGTGGGCTTACCCTCCCTTTCTTGCATTTTTACTTTCTCCCTCATTAATGCTCTACTATTGGCATTGCAAGTATGCTGTCATTTCTCTCATTGAAAAAAGAAACTATTTCCTTCTCTAGTTACCAGCCAGTTTCTTTGCTTTTTACAGAAAGGTGTCTCAAGAGAATGGTCTGTGCCTGATGTATCTATCCCTTACTCTGATTAGAACTTTGCCCTCAGCAAGTGCATCCAGTTAATTTAGGGTCACTGGTGACTTCCACTTTGCTGTCACTTCACGTCATGATCTTGCCTATGACAGCATCGGGCCCATTTGGTCTTGCCCTGCATCTGCGACCTCTTCACTTGATGGATAACTGTCTCCCACTTTCACTTTACTGCCTTGATTGCTCTTTCTTCTTTGCTGGCTTTTCCTCACATTCTCACCATTTCTACACCGGAATTCCCCCAAGATTGAGAATTTGGACACATGCAAAAGATATTTTTATGAAGGGAAGATAAGAGTTCCAAATTCTGTCTGCAGGGAAGTTATATAACAGGCTTCCATGAGGGGCCCAGAGGGATGAGCAGCCAGCCACAAGAGGGACAGCAATGCAGGTGCACTGAAATCGGTCTTTGCCTGTTTGAGAGTTTTGCCCAAGCTTGAAAAGAAATGCGTGCAGTGTGGGTCCTTCTAGTAATAGTAACAGTGCACATTTTGGGGCAGAAAGAAGATAATGGGTTTCAGGCACAGTGCCAAACTCTATATACTATTTAGTGTTCATAGCAACTGTATGAAATAGTAATGACCATTTTACAAATAACACAACTAAGGTGTAGATATCAGGCAAGTCACAAGTTCATGAGATTAATACGTGGTGGAGCTAGAATTTATCTCCCTGTTTATATGACAGCAAAACCTGTAAGACAAACCATAAAAGCTCCACAGCATTAATAAAAGGTATTCTTAAGATTTAAAGCTTTTCTTCGAGTTTTTTTTTAATCATTTTTTTCTTCTTGTAGTACTGGGGTTTGAACTGATGGCTTTTGCACGAGCTACATCCTCAGCCCCTTATATATTTGTTTAAATTTTGAGATGATGTTGTTAAAGTGCCCAGGCAAGGTTTGCTCCCCACCTGCCTCAGCCTTCTGGAGTGCTGGGATTACAAGTGTGCATCACCATCCTTGTCTTCTCTCAGTACTATTTTGTAAGGAAGTGCCTTAATGAAGTTGGTGTTACATAGCAAGTCTTTGGAAGAAAGAGCCTTGTACCCATGGGGGAGGGGTTTTTGGTATTGTTTTTTTTTCCTTCAGAGTGTAAGGGTGACATAATGTCCAACTATTTAACAGTCTATTTGTATAAATCTACATGCAACATTTCGATTAGGGAGTATAGATAGAGACGTTTGTAGATTCTCATTCTTACCTACTATCTAGGTAACTTACCATTTTTGCCCATCAGGGGGCACATAAGGACTGTCCTACAAGCAGAGACTTTTATCTGCATTGTGTTGCATAATAAATAGTGGAAAAATAAAGTGAACATAGGGTTAGGAAATCTTCATGGGAACTCAAGTTCCAGCATATTTAGCTTTGGTCTGTAGCAGTTTTCCCTCCCTGGCACTGTTACCCAGTCTGTAATAGAAGGGTTTGGACCAGACCAGTGGTACTCAACCTTAGAAACCCATAGAACTCCTCGCATTAAGACAGATGCATGAACCACCCTCTGGAAATAGTCATTTAGTTAATCTAGAATGAAGCCCAGTCATCCTTTAACAATGTTAAAGTTCTCCATGTGGTTCTGATATTCACCAGGAGGAACCAGTGATCCATTCCAGCTCTCTTGCTATGTGATTTCCACCTATCACCTACCTTAATATTTCTCTCATTAGAACAGCCAAAGACAAAGAAGAGAGCATATATGTACCTATGAGACCTTGGGCAATTTACTTAATCACTCTGAGCCTCCATGTGTCTACTTAGGAAACTTCCTAACAATGTCCATTGTAGAGTTATTGTAAGGAGTAGAATTGTCAAACCTAAGTATCCAGCTTTAATAAAAAGTACTATATTAGGCCTGATGTGAGGAAAGAAAATGTTGTAATCTAGTCGACAAATACTAATGGGTACAGTGTGATTCGATGTTGGAAATTGTAATGAACGATACACTAAAAGTTGTTTCGTAATATGCTAATAATAAAGTATAAGTAAAACATTCAATATACATCAACAATAAATATATTTATCAAAAATACATTTATCATGACATCATCTGATGAACTAAAAGCTTTCATGGCAGCACCTTATCAGTATAACCATCAGAATCTAAGGGGTTTACGGTAAAGTGGTGTGGCACTGAGATTTTTAGAACAATGACGCTCAGAAGATTTCCTTCAAAATTGCCTATATTGTGACAACAAAAAGACTTACTAAGAAAGAAAAATACCAAAAACCAGGCTGCTATTCACTCATTTGTTGAAAGCTTTGTTTTGAACTGCCAAGCAATCTGTACATTGTCTGAATATATGATAATTGATGAGCAACTTGCATAATTTCATAGTTGTTGAAGCTTTTGGCAATATATGCCAAGTAAACCTTCCAAATATGGTATGAAAATGTATGCTTGGGCAGATACAAAGACATTTTACATCTTAAATTTAGAAATTTATCCTGGAACTCAGCCAGTAGGTCTTACTCATGTAGTAATAAACTATATGTCTTTGGGGCCAGGGATTTAGCTCAGCGGCTTAAGCACCTGCCTGGCAAGTGTGAGGCCCTGAGTTCGATCTCTGATACCAAAAAAAAAAAAAAAAAAAAAAAAAAAAAAAAAAAAAAGAAAAAACACCAAAAAAACCCTTTAAACTATATGACTTTGTAAACAGACTTACTGCACGAATTTCAAAAGGTAACCCAAATGTCACATTAGACAACTGGTTCACTGATTATCTATTGATGTTTTGTTAAATGAACAACAGTTGACTAGCACAGGAATTATTCAAAAGAACAAAGCCAAGATTCCTGAAAAAATTATGGAGGTTTGCAATAGGGAAATGTATAGTACAATCTTTTGGATTTCAGAAAAACATAAATTGGCCTCCTATATGGTGAAGAAAAAAAGTAGTATTGATACTATCAACATTTTACCATAATGATAAGGTTGACAGTGAACCCAGGAATGATGGCACAAGCCTGCAGTCCCAGAACCCAGGGGTCAGAGGCAGGAGGATCCTGTGAGTTCAAGATCAGCCTGGACTACACAGGGAGACCCTGTCTCAAAAACAAAAAAAGACTAATAGTGAATCCTTAACACACATGAAGCCAGAAATGGGCAAATTCTATAACAAAACAAACAGTAGAGTAGATGTTGACAAGTTATGTGCCAACTATGATGTCACTCAAAAAACAAAGCATGGCACAATGGTTGTGTTCTACTCGATCCTAAACATGTCAGGCATAATAGTCCCACAGTTTACAAAGAAAATAACAAGCACAAAATATCATGGAGAAATTTCTTAGAGGATTGGAACTGAAATTGATAAATGGTCAATTTCAACAAGGAAGAACAGTATGTATCAGCCCAAGGAACTCCTCAAAAGAATGCTGGAGCAACTGTTGAACAGACAGGTGAAACATCACAAGAACCTCTTAAGGAAACAGCAAAGCCAGCAGGACCAGGGAAGGACTCATCAGGAATGCTTTTACACTCTGGGGGGAGGTGAGAGCCACATCCAGTTTGCACGACAATGTACACACTTAAATATGTACACTAGCAACTATATATGTATGACCCCTGCAGAAGAATTGGTCAGCACTCTCCCCTAAGCAGCACGGCTGAGGTTAAGTTTCTAGCCCTTCCTGGGTTATCTTTGGGTGAGTTTCTCTCTGTTCTTATCAGAACATGAGCGGAACAATCTGTGCTGGAACATTCCCTTCCTCCCTTAGGGCTTTTGATTACCCAGTCCTTTGCTTTCAGCACTTGCTCAAAGCAGCTCTTTTATAACCATTTCTAGGAAAGGTTTTGTATGATGCCACTAGACCGTGGCTCTAAATTAGGCCCTGTGAGCCTGACCCTGCTTTCTCTGCAGCCATTGAATTACTTCTGTGGGATCAGCCTTCTTCTAAGTCCAGGGATAGTTTTAAATTCCTTTTGACAAAAGTTGCTTCTAGCTGAAAAGAAGTCCCTGGTGTATACAGTCCCAGCACTACTGGCAGGACACCTGTAGTCATGACACGTTCTGCTCCCTCTACTACTATCCAAGGGACTCTTCTGCTATAACATGTATCCAGTGATGTGGGGGACACATATGATGGTCCCTGATGACAATACCTGATGACGCTCAGTAGACACCTCCTGGGACCCCAGCCTTTGTTCTCCTGGGACTCCAGTCTTCCTCTCTCTACAAGGACACCACCAGTGTCTTTCAGATTTGATCTGTCATGACTCCAATCTGCTTGTCAAGATGGACCCTACGAGTCCAGATTAGATACATTGCTCGTTCTTACTTTTTCTCCTTAAGACATAGCCTAGTTCTCTTCCTTCACAAATACTGTAAGACTCATAGCTGACTGCCATGGAATCAATAGCTTGTCTTAAAAAACACTGCAGTCACTGGCAGCAGGAAGAAGAGAAGAGGAGGAGGAAAACTTTGAGGAAAAACTCGGCTCAAAAATAGAGTAGGTATGGAATTGTATCTGGCTCACCACAAAACCCAAGTCCAAGCCTTCCCAGTGGGACTTGCCTCATCTCTTCATGGATGTAAGGCACTCAGGAAAATGATACAAAGAGTCTATTTTGGCAGGAAGAACCCTGGATCCATCTTCACCTGACACTTTTCACTTGGCCCACTCTCCCATTGGACTGAATCCACCAAGCCACCGGCAACAGCGTGCCCTGGCTAACTTCTCTGGAAGGGTGGGAGGCATGAAATTTGGGTGTTGGCTCTCGTATAATAACCAACCCAATGGTAAAAGAGTAATAACACATGACATTCATATAATATTTTATACCTCCCAAGTTGTTTTAGAATCTACTCCTCTTTTGGTTCTTTGGTCAACCCTAGAAGCAAAGCAATTGTTATCAACCATTTTACAGATGAGAAAATTGAGACTCTGAGAAGTTAAGCTAAAAACTCAAAGCCAAAGTTATTAGCCAGGAAACTGCTAGTGAAGAAAGTATTCCAGATGCAGGGAATGGTTTGGCATCTTTGCAGAATAGAAAAATGTCCTTGAGTCACAAAATATCACTCTGGTAGCTATGTAAGGAGCAAGTTGTAGGTGGGAGAGAGTAGGAGTGGGATCGGGGAGACAAACCAGGATTACTGCAACAGATCAAGTGAAAGAAAACGGGGAGAATAATGGCAGTGCAGACTAAAGGGAGAAGATGGGCTCTGAGGCTAACTGGATGTGGTGGTGCTAAGTGAAGGACCAAAGACTTCCGCTTTTCCACAGCTGTTCATCATCTTCAGGATAGGCTCCATCTATTTGCTTTCCTTTTTACAAAGAGAAATCCAGATCCTTCCTCAGAGCTGCTGGGACACCAAGGAAGCCCAGCTAGGCCTCACCACAGAAAAGCTCCTTTCATATCCCGTTGTTATGGATGCACACAGCATCAGAAAGCCGGTACAGTGTTTCACCTCAGTGCTCACCTTGGCAGTTAGACTCTGAGGAAACCATGTAACTTCTCGGGTAGGAAAAAATAGTAACTTGTAAAACTACACTGAAGTGTCAATGTTATGTTACCTGAAACGTTTAAACCACTGTCTTGATGTTAAGCACACTGGTTTGACCATAGTCCCTGAAACCCAAGACTGCTTTTCTTAACAATGATAAGAAAATTATTTAAAATTTTTTGTTAAAATTTCTCCTCAAAATGCTGGAGGAGGGAGAATTTTCAGGTAAACAGAGTCAGGACACACTGAGAGTGAGACCAGACAGAAAGAAGTAGGGTAGCATTTAGTTTGTGCCTATTAAAGATTAGTGGCACAGAAAATGTGGGCTGTGGACTATGAGCTGATTTAGATCCTGCTTCTCTCATTTACCTGCATCATTTTGAGTGTCCAAATCACCTTTTTTGTATCATAGACGGCAATAAAACTGATTGAAAGAAACACCCCTCTATTTCACAAGTCATATTCAAAATAAGGGCTAGCATAGCCCCTGGCACAGTGTTGTCAGTATGCTCGTAATCCAAGTGCAAAATGGTTTTAGGTATTTTTTGACCCTTTGGTGATAAAAAGAAACCTTTTTATTTATTAGCAAAACAGAGAGAATCATTTCAATTTGAAAGTAGTGGTTTGTAAAACAAATAATTTGATCTCCAAAAATCAAGGAATATTTATTGAGAACTATCTGCTGGTCATTTTGCAAGATGATGTGGGAGAATTACAGGGCTTTAGGAGGCAAACTGAAGAGACCAGACGGTGAGACACAAAGCAGAGTCCCAAGCAGAAGTTCATGAAGCCTGGGTTGAGTAAACTTTAAGGGAGGATGGGATTGGTAGGAATTCCCATAAGCACTCAGCCAGGGGGTCAGGGTAGGAACAATGACTGGCAGGGTATAAATAAGGTTTCATTCTTCCCATGTTCAAATGCAACCCTTAAGAGCTAGCTCAGGAAAAATAAGGAAGTACATTTTTTCAGGGGAAATTTTGAAATGGGTCAGAATAAAATATAACAACTTCAGGATGTGTGAAGTTATTGCTCTGACATTTGTCATTGATCTTGTTTCCAAAATTAATAACTCAGTGAGTTTTCATTAAAATCTGCTTTAAAATAGTTTGCAAAGAAACTCAGCTGGATTAGACTCATCACAAGATATATGAGGGCTCTACCAATTTTTGATTCAATGCAAAGTCACCAGCATTTTCTGAACAACTACTCTGTGCTGGTCTTATTAGGGTACAAAGCTGTTGTTAAAGATTGCGTGGAGTAGTGGAGAGAATGGGTGTGGGAATAAACAAATTGTAAAATGACACGCAGAGGACAATAGTGGAGATGTGTTCTTGGCTCAGAGGAGGTGTCACTGAGTATGTCAGGGAGAGGATAGAAATGTCTGAAGGTGAACAGTAGGAATTGAAGAGAAGGAGGAGAGAACATGAGAGGATGACAGGGCATTCAGGGAATTCTAAACTGTTGGAAACAGAACAAGCCTTCCTCACCCAGCTGATAGGGAAGAATGCCACAGTCTGCCTTTCATGCTTTCTAATTTCAGAGCTTGGACAGGTTCTGTTCCTGATACCTTTGTACCATTGTCCAGTGAATCCACTTTTAGCTTGTTCTGATCCTCAGTCAGAAACAGATAGATATACTGTGGGGCTTTGCTCTTAATTTATACTCGAATGAGGATGAATTTTATGGCTTTTGTTGAGAAGATATTTAAAGAGCAAGACAGGCTGAGCGCCCAGACAGGAAGCCTGGTTTTGCTCAGCTATGCCAGGTCCTTCACTCCCATCAACTGCAAAATCTTGACTCAATGAGGTTGGTTATCAGCCACTTATATAGTTGAAAACTTACAAATCTACTGGTTTTAATGCTGCTAGATTGGTTTTCAATTACAGTTTCCTTTTGTAGGGTTCAGTAAATACCTTTGGCAAATATCAGTATGAACTGGAAGATCTTTATATTAGTCAGAAATTGGGCTTCAGTTATAATTTCTTCCTTTCTTTCAGATACAACATTTTGAAAAGGGCAAGGAAAAGGAGTGTGTGTGTCTTTTTTTCCCTTCCTCCAGCCATTTCTTAGAAAACTAAATTTACCTGGAAAAACACAAATTGTCCTCCCGTTCTTCCTATGATTCAGCCCCAGGTCCTTAGAAGAGTATTTGGGTATTTGTTACAGTTACTTGCCTAAGTTTATATGTGAATTTCCAGGCCAAATTTTTGTACCTTTGCTCTCCTGCCTAAAGGCAAAGAGGACAAAGAGACTTTCACAAAGCAGTTTGGCAATTTTATTGCTTGATATAATTGTGGAATGTTCTGGGAACTGGAAAACCTGTAATCAAGGTCACATTTCCATATGATGTGAAGTAGAAACCAAATATTAAAATTCTAGAGAGGAAGGAGTCTTGCAAAACCCCAAATCTCAGCAGTGTCTAAGAATTGGCCGTGGGCAAAGTGGCTGCGGTAAGCAGGCAGCCTGCTGGGGTCTCAAGAGAAGCCGGTCCTTCTGACTAATTTAAAGAATCTGATCATGCATATAATGTGTCTGGAAGAATGTAGGCTAAGAATGAAGGAAACGACCTTCTGTAGGAGGTCCAGAGAGTCTTTTAAAAGTATCTATTAGGCCAAGGAAGGTGCACATTTGTGAGGAAAGCACAGCAAGAGCAGGCTAACAAAAGTAGCTTTGCCTTTCTCTGGAACTAAAAGGTCCAGCACGGGGCCAGGCCTCCAAGCAGGTGCACACTTGACCTCAAAACTGCAGCTGCTCGCATCCCACAGAACCTTTTTCTGGAGGGAATTATCTTAGTCCGGTTATACTCTTTGAACCCTCTAGACAGTGCCTCTGGAGGCCTGATTTCCCCTGTGGAATGGGGAAGGAACGTCAAAACCCTCACTCCACTCTGGCATTCAAGCCTTGTGAGACCCCGGGGTCCCTGAAGATGGGTGGGCGGCAGAGGGCATCATCACGGCACTTACTACTCCAGATCAAGTCACAGACGTAGGCTGCTACCATTACTCAGGACGCTGGGGGTGTTACTGAAGTCCTGGTGAAGACGGTAAAGGAAATCCTTCAGGACGATTTGCAGGGTTTTAGGAAAGAGCAAGAAGAACATGGTGGAGAGAGGATAGGCTGATGAGATTTGAAATTAGGATATTTTTCAAGTCTGTAATTGAAGATTACTTTCACAATGTAAAAAAAAAAACAGAAAGAGATTGAATATGTCAAACAGAGGGTGTTTGGAAATGATTCCAACAGCATTTCATCTCCTGGTTTTCTCTCCTGATCATCTTCCATCTTCTTCTGCAACTGCCACCCTTAAAATACAAATACGGCCATACTGTTTCCTATAGAAAGCCATTAAGAAGCTCTAGTCATTTCCACGCAGGGAAACTCCACCCTTTAACATATTTATGGGCCTCACTGATATGATCCCTGCCTTCTTCTCCAGTCTCAATTCCTTCCTCTTTACCGATGGCCTCACCCATCCTTTTTTACCCTTTGCTCTGGTCTTACTGAACAATTTGCCTGCTAAAATCACTTTTTTTTTTTGTCTTTTTGAGACAGGGTCTCTCTGTGCAGTTCAGGCTGGCCTTGAGCTCACTTTGTAGCCCAGGCTGGTCCCAAACTCAAACAATCCTCCTGCCTCAGCCTCCTGAGTGCTGGGATTACAGGTGTGGAGCCACCACATCTGGCTCTAAAATCACTTCTTTAAGGCTATACATTTGTATATCTCTTGGCCTGGGATATATCTTCTAGTAATCACATTAAACTGAAGCATCTTCCAGGGTAACTCACTCAAACAGAATTAGCTATTCTGCCCTCTCCTCAGCAGCTCCTTCCTGTAGTAACTGTCCGCAGTGGAGTTGACCCTTCTTAGTGTTTGCAAATTTAAATTCCACAAAGTTGAATATTATCAAGCAAGTGGAACATCCATGGCATATAAAAATTTGCTAATTCTGCTGAGACTTCTGTTTAGATTATGTATACTGGGAGTCATATTTCTAGGTAGTAGTCATGAATTAGTGAGGAAACCTAGTCAGCCACTTAGGATTCGCCTGTCAGATGTAATTTGTTCTGCATAGTTATGGTCATGTGGTCAGTAATATCATGGAGGGATGAAAATCCTGTTTTACCCTTACTAATCCTGTTCTATAACCAATACTATATAGTTGTCATCTCATTTTACCCTCCCAACATTCTCATGAATGCTTATTAAAATTCCCATTTTACATGTTAGGAAATTGAGATTCAGGAGAAATAATTTCTCCACATTTCCAAAGTTGGCAAGTCATGTTAGGGATCAAATCTAGGTTCTGAACTAACAAACTATGGCAGTGAAGAGAGAACTCTACTAGCACCAGTAATTTCTGAAGTTGGTGAAAGGGGATAAACACTATGAAGAAATTATAAAAGTGTAGTTTGAATAAATTAAACAGTGGAGAATATCATATTAGACAGTTTGCCAAAACTCTTGGTGGTCTCATGAAAAATGTTCAGAACTCAGGTGTTTATGCCCAGCCTTAAATGTTAAGAATTGCTCTACTATGGCCTCCACATTGTGGTCACTGCTTCTGACTTACATAAAATCGCCCTATTTTCCTTTCTTCTACCCTTGCCACTGACCTCCAACCCCCACTGTCTACTCTAAAGCAGCTTTCAAAACATAACTCGGGTCTTGTTGCTTTGTTGAAAACCTTCCATACTTCCCAAGCTAGAAGCCAATGTCCTTCCATTGGTTTATGATCTTGGCGTCTCCCTATTCTAGTCTACTAACGTATTTTACATTACTGATGTATTTAGTAGGTTTGCCATCTCCCTTGCTCTCCACCAGAGAGCAGGCGCTTTGCTCGCTGTTTGGTTTGTTCCATAACTCCCAACCGGGATATGAGTGGAGACACTGAGTGCTCAGAAACTGCTGGCCTAACGTTGCAATGGATCTCATGAACTCTGGCTCTCGGGTTGTGTGTGACTCTGAGACTCTGTCACCTGCGTGATGAACACCCTCATGGAAGAGAGTGAGGTGTGAATTAATACAAGAAATAAATTAAGAGCAGCATAAGTGCCACAGGTGTTTGTTTGTGTTTCTGGTTTCACAAATGGAAACTTCATTCTTAATGAAATCTTTCTTTCAAATGTGACATTTTTCTAAATAGGCTAGAGCAAACAACCACCTTATGCTAATTTTTCTGTCAAATATCGAAAGAAAATCACCAATCTAATGCTTTAAACAGTACAAAAATTCAGTAATTACCCAGGCACCCAAAGGACCAGGATTAGGTGGTGGTGAGGAGGGATATTACCTGTCATTCACCAGATCTTTTGATACAGAATGGGCTCAATTAATCAAGTACTGAATAAAAATCCCTGATGCTTCTCTCTCAGAAGAATCTGATTTTGCTTTAGAGGGTTTTAGGGCTGACTACAACAGGAGTATGCTTTGCTTTACACAGTAAGTGTATTCTAACAGATTGCAGATCAACATTCCAAAACTTCACTCTTGCGCTGTGCCGGAGAAAGGCTTTTACTTTAACTGGACCCTGAGAGGTGGTACTAGGACAGGGGGAGGTCCTAGTGTCTGCAGGGATGTGGGAAGACACGGTTGATTCATTTCCAAGGAGCCTCCTCACTCCCTCAGTAAAGTGGGTTCATAATATCTAGTACAGTGTTCTTGAGATTATCTGAGATTATATATATATATATATATATATATATATATATATATATATATATATATATAGTGATATCTGAATATTGCCCTATGACTAAGTGATAAAGCATTTGCATTAATCAAAGTTTTTTCTTTTCGCTAGCAGAAATAATCCTCCCATAACTTATCTACTTCATTGGTTTGGATTTTCACAAACTATGCTTTATCAGATTATTTTATTGTTTCATTTCCTTTAATCTTTATTGATACATGTGTGTAGTACATTCTGATTACATTCGTCATGGGGAGTTGGCACATGCACATGACATGTCTCAATTCCTGATTGTAGCCATCTCCCCTTTCCCCACCTTCCCCTCCCTGCACCCCCTCTTGGGCTCCAAAAAGTATATATACTCACTTTGGGAAAAGAAAAATAATATGATGTTACCCTTGTATGGGGGACCTAGAAGATGTCATACATTGCAGAAAACCCACTACATTGACGGCCTTTAGAGAAAAAATTGAAAGTGCATGTGCAGGAATTTCCACGATCAAGGCTACCCAAGCAGCAGTTCGCCATACTGATAAGTGTTGGGAGCTAATAGCCACCACTATGAGCACCTCTTATAACTGTAGAGGCCAAAAGTAACTTGTAGTAATATCATGATGTCTCAATAAATTTAGTATTAAGATATTTATACAATTTTTTCCTTTTTAAATATATGTTTGCCGTAAATGATAAGTTCTCATAGGAATTTGATGCATATACATGGCACTTCACAATCCCCCTCCCATTTGTTTAATTAAATCTCTTTCCTCTCCCCTCCCCCTTCACTTTTCAGTTCCCTTCCCACAAGTCGAAGTCAATCTCTTGATTTTATGAGAAAGACCATGCAATATTTAAGCTTGTGTGTCTGATTTAATTCACTTAACATAATGTGCATCCACTTTCCTACAAATGACTCAAGTTTATCCTTCCTTATGGCAGAGTAGTACTCTATTATGTAAAAATACCACACTTTCTTTATCCACATGCCTATAGACATTTAAGCTGTTTCTAAGATTTAGCTATTATGAATTGTGCTGGTGTAAACATGGGCATGCATGTATTGACATAATGTGATGTCTTTAACTCTTTCAGAAGATGTCTAGTAGGGGAATAGCTGGATCAAATGAAATTTCCATCTTTAATTTCTGTTTTTAGTTTTTTGAGGAAGCTTCACACCAATATCCATATTGGTCGTACTAAGTCTATGCTCCCACCAGCGATGAAGAAGGGTTCTTTTTCCCCCCTTGGAGCATTTGTTGTGATTTGATTTCTTGAATAAATCCATTCTTCATGGAGTAAGGTGGAATCTCATTGTTATTTGAATTTCTCAAATGGTCAGCCATGGTGGACATCTTTTCATGTATTTATTGGCCATTTGCATTTCTTCATCTGAGAAGTGTCTGTTCATTCAGATGGTCATTTTTAACTGAGTGCCTAAATTTGAGGATCTAATTTTTTGAGTTCTTTGTATATTCGAGATATTAGTCTTTTGTCTAATGAGTATCTGGCAAAATTATTTTCAATTCTGTGACTTGAATCTTCGCTCCATTGGTGGTTTCCTTTGCTGGGCATATTGTTTCATTCTTTTGTATCACTACTTTCGTGTAGAAACTGAAATTGTGCCTACTTGTTTCATCATCTTACTTCTTTGGTTTGTTCAAAAAATAGGTATTTCAGGGTAAATGACTGCTTAGACTCATAGTTTTCTGAGTTGCTCAAGGTCTTCGCCAAATTGCTCAAGCTGGCCAATATTATGGGTTGAATTTTGTTCTCCAAAAAGATATATTGAAGTTGCAACTCTTGACATCCTTAAGCATGACTTTATTTGGAAATAGGGTCTTTGCATATGCAATAAACTTAAGATGAGGTCATTTGGGTGCACAGTAGTCCAGTATGACTGGTCTCCTTATTAGAAGAGAGTAGAGACATAAAATCCAGCATGCACTGAGGGGCATCGATGTGAAGAGACACACAGGGCCAGTGACAGGTGGTAACAGAGATGGCAGTTGGAGTAATGTGCCCACAAGCAAAGGAGGCCAAGTACTGCCAACAACACTGGCAGTTAAAGAGAAAGACATGAAACAGAGTCTCCCCTAGGACCTTCACAGAGAGCTTGGCTCTGCCATTTCCTTAATTTTAGATTTCTGGTCTCCAGAACTGTGAGAAAATAAATTTAAAGCCACCCGATCTGTGGCACTAAGAATGGCAGCTCTAGCAACTGAACACAAGCTGTTCTCTCATGGGCTCATGATACCAGGCCTGGCTATTGTGATGGGAACTGTGACTGATTCTTCTAAGTTTGATCAGTGAACTGCTGAGTCCACAAAACTGGTAAGAGAGCAAACTATGAAGCAAGCACTCTGGGGTGAATTGCCACCCATGTATATTCCTGGGTGAGTGGGATTATACCTTCCACTCATAAAATAACTGGCTGTTGGTCAACTACTCTCACAGAAACAAAATATTTCTGGCTTCTTCTTCTAACTTTTTAAGGTTTTGATTTTCTTTTTTTATTTAAAGAGAAAAAAACAGAAAAAGGGTAGAAATATTACAGAATTTCAAAAAAAAGATAAACAGTAAGAAATCACTAGTTGCTAAGTCACATATTGTTCTTTTAGAAATAGTTGTTCAAGTTACAAAATTAAAGCACACAAAGTGGACACTCAAATAGTGAGAGTGCAAATAAATTCGTTCAACAATCCAAGAAGAACTTAGAAATGTGGCTATCAATCCTACACACTTAAATATGCATGCAGCTATATCTTTTATAGCATTTCCTATTTCCTCTTTTTTATAATAGCAATTACACATTTTAAAAATTTTATTTAAAGAAAAGAAAAAAAGCAAAACAGAAAAAAGGGTAGCAACAATACAGAATTCTAAAAGAAAAAAAAGAAAAGGAAAAAGAAAAAAAAACCTACTAAGAAATCACTAGTTGATAAATTACATATTGTCATCTTGGATGTAGTTGTTCAAGTTACAAAGATAAAAGATACATAGTAGACATTCAAACAGTGAGACTGCAAACAGTTCTGCTCAAAGATCCAACAAAGATTCAGCAATATGGTCATCTATTTTACACACTCAAACATACATGAAGTTATATCCCTTAGAGCACTTTCTTTTCCTCTTTTTTACAATAGAAATTATACATCTTGTTTTTATTACACTTATAGTTCTTATTTACTTTTTACACCAGAGACACAATGTGATATTTATAAATATGATTCTTATTTATTTCACTAAGGAGGATAGTCTCAAGTTGTCTCCATTTACCTATGAAGGCCTCAAGATCATCCTTTTTTATAGCTGAGTAATATTCCATTGTATAAAAATGCCACATCTTTTTCATCCACTCTGCAGTTGATGGGCATTTCGGTTGTCTCCAGGATTTAGCTATCACAAATTGTGCGGCTATGTACATGGGTGCACATATATCACTGTGATATGAACTTGTTAGTTCTTCTGGGAAAATACCCAGGAGGGGAATAGCTGGATTGAATGGGGCTTCCAATCCTAGTCTTCTGAGAATTCTCCATATGGATTTCCATAATGGTTGCACCAGTCTACATTCCCACCAACAGTGGAGCAGTGTTCCTTTTTCCCCCGCAGCCTCGCCAACATTTGTTATCAGTTGATTTCTTGATGGCAGCTATTCTTTCTGGAGTAAGGTGGAATCTCAATGCTGTTTTAATTTGCATTTCTCGAATGACCAGTGATGGTGAACATTTCTTCATGTATTTATTTGCCATTTGTATATCTTCCTCTGAGAACTGTGTGTTCATCTCAGATGCCCATTTTTGGAGAAGGTCTTTGAATTTGGGGGACTTGATGTTTTTCAATTCTTTATATGTTCTGGATATAAGTCCTTTGTCTGAGAGACTGCAGGCTAAAATTCTTTCACACTCTGTGGGTTTTCTTTTCACTCTGTTGGTGATTTCTTTTGAAGTACAGAAACTTTTCAATATGCATTTTGTTCATGAATTCTCTGCCCACCCCTATGTCTCCAGACTTCTACCTACCTTGTCTTCCAATAGATTTAGTGTTTCTGTTTTAATATTGAGGTCTTTGATCCATTTAGACTTTAGTTTTGTGCAAGGTGATATGCATGGATCTAGTTTCAGTCTTCGGCATGTAGAGAGCCAATTTTTCCAACACCATTTAATAAAGAGACTATCCTTCTTCCAGTGGACATATTTAGCCCCTTTGTCAAATATCAGGTGGCTGAGTGTCTTTGTAGTTGTGCTTGCATCTTCTAATCTGTTCCATTGATCCTTTGCCAGTACCATGCTGATTTTATCACTGTGGCTTTACAGTACTGTTTCAAGTCAGGAATTGAGATGCCTCCTGCCTTGCTTTTGTTGCCCAGAATTGCCGTTTCTATTTTAGGTTTCTTCTGTTTCCAAATGAATTTTAGGAGTGTTTTCTCTAGATCTGTGAGGTATGTCAATGGTAATTTGATTGGGATTGCATTAAATCTGTATAACAGTTTTGGGAGTATGGCCATTTTCACAATGTTGGTACTTTCTAGCCAAGAGCAAGGAATATCCTTCCATTTTCTAATATCCTCTTCAATCTCCTTTTTCAGTGTAGTATAATTTTCAGCATATAGTTCTTTTACATTCTCAGGTTGATTCCTAAATATTTCATTTTTCTAATGTTATTGTAAAGGGTGATATTTCCATAATTTTTCTCTCTCAGTGAGTTTTTTGTTTGTGTACAGGAATGCTGTTGATTTCTGAGCATTGATTTTGTATCCAGTTACACTGATGAACTTGTTTATTACCTCTAGTAGTTTTTTAATGGAGTTCTTTGGGTCTTCTATATAGAGTATCATGTCATCTGCAAATAGTGATAATTTAACTTCTTCCTTTCCTATCTTTACTCCTTTTATTTCTCTCTCCTGTCTGACTGCCCTGGCTAGTGTTTCCAGAACTATATTGAAAAGGAATGGTGATAGTGGACATCCTTGTCTTGTTCCTGATTTTAAAGTGCAAGCTTTCAGTTTTTGTCCATTTAATATAATGTTGGCTGTTGGTTTGTCATACATGACCTTTATAAGGTTGAGGTAGACACTGTGTATTCTGAATTTCTGAAGGGTTTTTATCATGAACATGTGTTGGACTTTGTTGAAAGCTTTTTCTGCATCTATTGAGATGACCATGTGGTTTTTGTTTTGGGCTCTGTTGATGTGGTGTATTACATTTATTGATTTGCATATGTTAAACCATCTCTGCATTCCTGGAATGAACCCAACTTGGTCATGATGTATAATCTTCTTGATGATTTGCTGCATTCTATCTGCCAGTATTTTATTGAGAATCTTTGCATCAATGTTCATTAGTGAGATTGGTTGTATCTTTCTCTGGTTTTCTCTGGTTTTGGTATCAGAGTAATACTTGCCTCCAGGAATGATTTAGGGAGGATTGCTTTTTTCTCAATTTCATTGAAGAGTTTAAGGAGTACTGGCATCAAATCTTCTCTAAATTTCTTGTAGAATTCAGCTGTGAATCCATCAGGACCTAGGCTTTTTTGGTTGGTAAGTTTTTAAAAAGATTTTTTTATAGAGAGACAAAAGCATGTAAAGGGTAGAGACAATACAGAATTTCAGAAAAAAGATAAACAATAAGAAATCACTAGTTGATAAATTACATATTGTCCTCCTAGAAATAGTCACCCAAATCACAAAATCAAAGCATACAAAGTAGACATTCAAGCAATGAGAGTGTAAACAGCTATGCATGCATGAGTCTTTACATGTATTTCTATCCTTTCTGTATTAGAAGGAAAAACAAAACTTATTAAGACAAAACAAAACAAATTCCCATAAAAACATGAAGCCATAAAGTTGAATAAAATCACAGTACAAGGTGATCTACATCGATTACTGTGTTGTTTCTCATCATCTTCAATAGAATGTCTATATCATCAGGCATAATTGAATACAACAGTATAATTGACTATAGCAGTACATACAAATATTAGCAAAAATAAAACATTGTAGACAGTATAAAACTTCTAAGGCAGGTAATAATTAAACCATAGTGGAAATTCTAGTGAATCTTGTCATCTTAAGTACAGTTGCCTATATTCTCAGACCCAATACTATCAATCATAACAGCTTCAAATAAAATCTATCAATACAAAACAGTGATCTAACAAACCAGATCCAACCACAATCAGTCATGGTAAAACAGTGTAGGTTTTACAGAGCTTTAGATTAATTCCATAGGAAATTAAGGATGAGTACCGGACTATATCCCATTATTTTCGAGATAACTGTCTGTGCCCTCGAATCTAGTACAGGTAAAATGACTGGAACAGAATATAATACATCCAAGCAGAGCGGGGTGAGTAATGTGGGTTCCAAATCCCAGTGCACCACCAACAATATAGTATATAAAGGCCATCTATGTTGGTTATTTTCTTTCAGGGCTTGGAATACTTCACTCCAAGCTCTTCTTGATCTGATGGTCTGTGCCAAGAAGTCAGCCATAATCCTGATGGGCTTACCTATATAGGTAATCTGTTTCTTTTCTCTGATGGCTTTTAATATTCTGTTTTTATATTTATTTTCTGGTATCTTGATTATTATATGTCTGGGTGTAGCTCTGTTTTGGTTGTAGGTGGCTGGAGTTCTGTATGCTCCACATAACCGAATGTCGTTTTCTTTTCCCATGCTTGGGAAGTTTTCCTTAATTATTTCCATGAATAGCCTTTGTAATTCACCTGTTTGTATTCTTGCTTCTTTGTTCACATTTCTTATTCTTAAATTGTAGAGTCTCTTGTCATCTTCTAGCCTTTGTATTGCCACTGCCTGTTTTCTTGTTATTTTTAAGAGATCATTCCTTCCATGATCACTCATTGCAAACTTGTCTTGAAGTTTTGATAGTCTATCCTTACTTTCTTTTAAGCAGTTTTGCCAGCTTTCAATGGAGTTCTTAACTTCCTGGTAGCCTCCCTGAATCTGCTTCATGTATTCTATATTTTCTTTATATTCTTTATTGAATGTTCTTCTCCTTTTTTTGTGTTCCTCCCTTCTTCCATCTTTATCTTCCTGAGAGATGCTTCCTGAGAGCATTTCTTTTATTACTCTACTCATATCTTGCTTTACCTGATTTAATATTTCAGTTTTTAGCTCATCAACAAGGTCCCGAAGATATCTCTTAATGTCCATTGAAGCCATGTCTGATGTTGTGTGTTTGCCGCCCTCAGTCTCCCTTTTTTTTCCCTCTCCTGGATCAGTGCTCTCAGGGTTCTGGGCTGGGGCCTCCCCTTGCCTCTTTCTCCTGTCATGGTCCCAGCTTCCTTCACACAGATTACAGTGCAGGTCCCAGCCCCCTTCCCTGTTGGCCACGTTTCCTCTGAAGCACACTGGCGAAGGACCTCTGCCTTCTCCTGCCTGCCCCTCCCCACCGGGCCAGCCAAACTTCAGGGGCCTTCACCTGTTTAGTGCATGCTAGGTGCAGGAAATCAATTTGGGAAGACTCATTGGGTCCCAGGGACACAGCACAGTCCAAGAAAATCCCACAAATCTGCTCTGGGGAGGGAGCAACCAACCAAAGTCACTGTTGCTCCCAGTTCAGGCTCCTCCTGCCCAATTCCAACTTGTTGCCCATTTGGTCGCGTCCTTCCCATGGGGAGGGTCTCATTGCCAGCACTGACCGTGGATCAATGAAGGTCCCTTTACAGGCTCTGCTCTCCACTGGGCCCACCAACCCCCAACCTCAGTGCTGCTGTTGTTCCTGTGAGTGGCATCAAGAATGAGTTTGGGTGACTCTGCCGGCCAGCACAGATTTAAGCTGGTGCAATTCAGGCTGGTGCAAACTTGGTGGGTCGCTGCTAAAACGCTGTGTCCTGTAATTTTTAGCTGTTCCAGTTGTAGTCCCAACATGTTTGACAAGCTTTCCCATGCTTCAATCTCTTCCTGCATCAAGAGGATCCACTTCCCCCTGTCTGGGTCTCTCCAGGATGCTCCACCCTGGCACATGAGTTGTTTCTCCTGGGAGGCCCTGCATCTTATCCCTCTCCGATTGGCCATCTTGACTTTGCTGTTGGTAAGTTTTTAATTATGTTTTCAATTTCAATAGCTGATATTGGGTTGTTCAAAATTGCTATACCTACTTGGTTGAGCTTTGGTAGTTCATATGTTTCTAGAAATCTGTCCATTTCCTCTGTGTTTTCCACTCTGTGTGAGATTTTCAAAGTAGGTATTCATGATCTTTTGAATTTCCATGGCATCTGTTGTAATTTCCCCCTTTTCAGTTCTTATTGTGTGAATTTGGGTTTTTTTCTTTCTTTTTCTTGATAAGTTTAGCTAGGGGTTTATCAATTTTGTTTATTCTCTCATTAATTCTTTGTATTTTTTTTGTTTCAATTGCATTGATTTCTGCTCTAATCTTTACAATTTCCTCTCTTCTATGAGCTTTGGGTTTAGCTTGCTCTTCTTTTTCTAGAAGCTTGAGATGGAGCATTAGGTTGTTTATTTGTGCTCGTTCTGTTTTCTTGATATGACAATTTATTGCTATATATTTCCCTCTTAAGACTGCTTTCATTGCATCCCACAGATTACAATATGTTGTTTCTGTATTTTCATTGCATTGTAGGTATTGCTTTATTTCCTCTTTAATTTCATCTGTAGCCCACTGGTTGTTCAAAAGGTTGTTATTTAATTCCCATGCATTTATGCAGGTTTTGCAATTTCTTTTGCCATTAATTTCTAATTTCAGTGCACTATGGTCAGATATTATGCATGGTTTGATTTCAATACCTTTGCATTTACTTAAGAATGTTTTATGGGATAATATATGGTCTATTTTGGAGAAAGTCCCATGTGCAGCTGAGAAGAACATGTATTCTGATGTGGTTGGGTGAAACACTCTGTAAACATCTACTAAGTCCAATTGCTCACAGGTATGATTCAGTTCTGTTATTTCTTTGCTGATTTTTTGTCTAGTTGATCTATCTCTTTGTAACAATGGGCTATTAAGATCCCCTGTTATCATTGTGTTCTTGTGTATTTGGTTTTTCATGTCCATTAGTATCTGTCTTATATAGTTGGGTGCTCCTGTATTTGGTGTATATATATAATTGTTAGTTCTTCCTCTTGAATTTTTCCACTAACAAGTGACCTTCTCTATCTCTTTTAATCATTTTAGGTTTGCAATTCATGTTGTCTGCAAATAGAGTAGCTACCCCTGCTTTTTTCTGGGTTCCTGTTTCATGGAATACTGTTTTCCATCCTTTGACTTTTAATCTATGAGTTTCCTTTTGGGTTAGATATGTTTCTTGTATACAGCATATTGTGGGATCCTGTATCTTGATCCATTCTGTCAATCTATTTCTTTTTATAGGTGAATTGAGGCCAATTACGTTTATGGATATCACTGATATGTACTGGCTCTGCTTTGCCATGTTATGTTCCAGTTGTTTCTTTCTGCTTTTCCCCTTATTTAATTGCTTATCCTACCTGGTGGTTTCTTTCTGTTGTTGTTTTAGGGACTGTGGTCATTTTTATCTCTGTCTAGTATGTCTTTCAGTACTCTTTCTAGGGTTGGTTTGGTGGATGTGAATTTCTTCAGTTGTTCTTTGTTATGGAAGTATCTTGTTTCTCCATTAAATTTGAATGAAAGTTTTGGTGGGTACATCAGTCTGGGTTGAAATACCTTACTCCAAGCTCTTCTTGACTTGAGGGTTTGTGCTCAAAAGTCTGCTGTGATTCTAATGGGCTTTCCTTGATAGGTGAGTTGTGTCTTTTCTCTAACAGTTTTTAGTATTTTATTTTTATGCTATATGTCTAAGATATTAATTATTATGTGTCTGGGTGTGGATTTATGTTGATTGTGACTTTTTGGTGTTCTATATGCCTCACTTATCTGCATATCAGATTCTTTTCCCATGTTTGGGAAATTTTCTGCTATTATTTCTGTAAATATGTATGGTGTTTGCATGGACTCCTGTATCTTCGCTAATGCCCAATAATCTTATATTGTTGCTCTTGGCATCATCATGAAGCTTCTGGACTGTCATGTCATGCTGCTTTGTTATTTTTAAAAGTTCTATCCTTTCCTGATTGCTAATTGTGATCCTTTCCTCAAGGTCTGAAATCCTATCCTCAGCTTCCTTTAGGCAGTTTTGCATGCTTTCAATAGAATTTTTTGTTTCTTGGATGTCTCTTTGAATTTGTTTCATGAATTCTGATTGTTTACTATATAGTTCATTCAAGATTTCAGTCAGTTTCCCATGCTCCTGTACTTTTTTTCTCTATTTCTTCTTTAGCTGCATTCAACAACTCCTTTACTAAGGTTGTTATTTCTATCTTTACATGGGAGAGTACTTCTAATTTGATTTCCTCTATAGCCTGATGCAGTTGTTTTTTCTTTCACTGGCTATCTTTTCAGAGATTCCCGGTGTGTTACTTTTGGCATCCTCTATTTCACTGCCTCCTGTACTTGCTTCTGGTGAACTATATGTTTGAGACTGCATTTTGCTTTTCTGTTTTGTCATTTTCACTCTGCCTGATATTTTCTACATGTAGGATGGGATCACACACACTCTTTTCAGACTCATCAAGGTCTTACAGTTAGTTGGGGGGTTTTACTACTGGCCCTATTTATCCACTGTACACCTCTATTTTAGGGGCATACTCACCACACTGACAGTTAATCCGCTGTAGTCCAAGGTTCGCTGCCTGGGAGTGAAGTTCCAAATTTTTTCACACTGACTGGAGCTTGCTGAGGTCTTCTGATGTTCCATGTGGGAGGGCGGGCCCAGCAGAAGCAGTCCAGAGCAGTTTTCGGCCTGGGGCGGGCTTCCTCAATGTTCCCGGTGGCAGGGTGGGCCCACAGGGGAGGTCCCAGGCAGCACGCCTGACCTTGATTTTCTTCTCTCATCTCTTCCACTTTCTGGGTGGTATAAAAAGAGCAATTTACTGGATTTTGTTTGCTTTATGATACTACATTTTTATCAGTGTAAAAAAGTTAAAGACACCTATTTCTACCTCAAAGACACACTATTAGAAAAAAAAAAAAAGGATCACCTCAGTAAATATCTAGTCCAGTGGTCCACATCCTAGCTGCCCATTAACATTATCTGGGGCCCTTAAAAATCCTGTCACTTGAGCCTGATTCTAATGAAGCTGACTTAATTGACTTAAAGGGAGGCTTAGGCTTTGCTGTTTTTAAAAAGACCTCAGATTCTAACGTGGGCAGCATTGAAAATCGAGAGCTGGTCCTACTCTCCTTTTACAGAAGAGGTGTTGAGGCCAAAGGAGGCTAAACATTTCCACAGAGCTAAACATCTTAGCTCCCTGGCCTGTGCGTGCTGCCCTGTCCCCACTGCATCCTGTCTCTCCTTCCTCATGTGGGTAATTCTGGTTTCATATCGAAACTTAACTCAAGCCTTCATTCTTCCTTAGGGCCTTTTCCAAGCCCTTCAGCCCAGCCTCCCAGGCCAACCCACAGACTATCCTCCACCCCTCTCCCCCACAGCTGCTCCCCATATCACACACACTGAATTATTAGGCATTCTCTCCACTAGACTGGAAGCTACTTTGGGATGAGAAGAGACCAGGTGGAGGAAAAGGAAGAATTTGTTTCAAAGTTCAAGAAAGAAGGGCTACAAATTACTTGTAGTTTCCTAGGTTCAGTATGATTCTCACTGAAAAATTCATCTCTGGTCATTGTTCATTTCTTTGGCCCTTTTGCTTGCATTTATTTGATAATGTTTACTGAATTATTTTCAGATTATGAAGTGAATTCTCACTTGTGGTTAGAAATTTTGGAAACATTCACAATTACACAGTGTGTTAGTTTTCTGTTGTATATGATAAAGTGCCTGGGATAAATTATCTTAAGGAAGAAAGATTTATTTTGGCCTAAGGTTTCAGAGGTCTTGGTCCATGTTGCATCCAATGCCTTAAGACCTGTGGTGAGGAGGAGCCTTATGGTGGGAGCATACAACAGAGCACAGCTGGTCAACTCACAACAGCCAGGAAGAAAAGAGAGAGAGAGGAAAGTGCTGGGATGCCAGTACCCACTTTGAGCCTAGGTATATCGCTGAGTACCTGATTTCCTTCCACTAGACTCCACCTCATAAAGGCTCTACCATCCCCCAGTAGTGCCACAGGCTAGTAACAACACCTTTAGAATACAGTTCTTGATGTGTATGATCTGAACCATAACACACAAGTAGATTAAAATTCCCATAGGATGGTCTCATTGTTGCTGTGAATCCTCAACTGCTCAAGCATCCCCAAACACCAATCACATGCTGCTGTCAGTACACATTGGCTCCAGCTAGCCCTCAAACTTAGCGGCTTTCTTTTATTTGTAAGGTATACTTTATAACTGACACTTTGTTTCACAGCCCCATAAAGTATTATGACTCTAACACCAGCGAAGAGAGATTTTTCCGTTCCTTAGTTTGTAAGTGCCAGTACTGAGATACCAGACTAATTCAAAGCCCTGGCCTACATTGCTGAGCCCCGAAGGTCTGGGAAGTTCAAAAGAGCAGCTGACACTTCCAGGTACCATGAAACATATTGTTAAGTAAGAGTGAGCAGGGCCGTCATGGAGAGCTGCACAGACTTTGCACAATCGCCTCAGGACACCCCGTTCACATCACAGTCCACACAGACAGCTACTGCAGTTGTGTAGTGCCATGGGCTCAGGTCCAGACACCCACACTGAGTCCAGCAGTGTGTGCTTGGGGTGACCCTGGAATTCCTTTAAGTTGTGGACAGCATCAAGGGTTAAATGGCTTGAGGTGGGCAGTGGAACCACACTGGACATTGAATCATGCAATGGAGATATCACACGTGTATAGCCTCTGCAATGAGAGAGGTGAGACAGAACAGAAAATGAGAGGCAGAGAGCATGAGAGCCAGTGGTGCAGAGCGAGTCAGGCCATGCGCTCCTCTCTCCTCTCCGAGGGCTAAGCAGCAGACCCTGTGGCAGGTTGGCTGCAGAATGAGGAGACTCCAGGGGGAACGCTCCCGGGCCTGCCAACTTGCTGCCCCTGGCTACAAGGCTGAGGCAAAGGAGGCTCCCCGGCATCGGGGGAATGAACCAAACTGACAGGGCTCTCTTTCCAGCAGTGGAGGGTTGAGGGTGCCTCACGGAAACTCAGAGCAAGGAGCAGAAGTCTCCCTCACAGCGCACCCCAACCATGAAGAGGAAGGGCTGTGAGGGCACTGAGATGGAAAACAGTGACAGCAGCCTAGAAAAGAGCCAAGATGCTGAGAGGTAACCAACTGGCATTGGCAAAGATTTCCCATTTAAGTTTTTCTCATTGGGTCCCTCACCACCACCCTGTGAGGTGTTTTTTTTTTTGTTGTTTTTTTTTTATCACTGCCATCTTACTGACAAGGAAAATGAGACTCAGTGTCCTGATATACCTTCCAGTCAGTTCTCATCAAGTGCCACAGATGGGACCTGAGCTCCACACGCAGCCAGGGTTCCTGAGCTCTTTTCATAGAGGAAAGCTTCGAGACTCATAGGGGAAAGATGTTCCAGGACAGCCCTGGAGAAAATGGTAGGGAGAAGCCTGGGATTGGCTAGGACTCTCAGCAGACTGGCCTGTCTTTGGCCTTTCAGGGAATGGCCTCTTGGTCTCTCAAGACCTGGATCTGCTCTCTCTCTGGATTTTTCACCCTTGATTCCCTCTTATTTCTGGCACTCCCAGCTCTTCCCAGCTTAGTCATTATGAACTGATGCTCTGCTGTGCTTCCCTGGAACATCCTCCTGGTTCTTTGCCTAGCTAGCTCCAAGAAGCTTGTTATGATTCCCCAACCTGGATGCCCTGGTCTGAGATCCCATAGCTTCCTATCATACATTTCTCTCAAAGAGGTGACGAATTGGCTATTTCACTACTCCTGGCAGTGTCTCCATCCATTATAGATCCCCAATCAGATCACTTCATTACTGTAGTCAAATCCTAGGTCCAGTCATGGTCATGGCTCACTTGGACATAGACTCACCTTGGCTGTGGTACCTCTGCTGCTCAAACTGCACATGGCTGCTTGGAGGTGGTTCTAGGTTTGTAAGTGACAACATATCATTCTATTGCTTAAAAAACTCAATAGCAGACAGATAGACTCCAGCTTCTTCCTGTGAATCAATCCCATTTGTGGACCGGGGTTGAGAGAACAAAGCCACACCAGCAAGCAAGCCCAGTCTGGGAACCAGTGCCATGCATGGACCATCACTGGATTGGAACAGACAGAACCAGCCCCTGCTGGTGGCACAGGCTGACAAATAAGAAGTACCAAACCTCTCTCCACCAACCCACCCCATAAGGGACCAGCTTATCTGGAGAAACACAGGCTGTGATGATAGATTTGGAGGTGAAATGCAGTTGGATGCCTGTGGTGCTTTGGTGTTTCACTAACACCAAAGCACATTGCAGGTCTGTGGCCAGTGGTCTGATCATAGGCTCAGAGGATAGTGGTACACAGTGTGACCGCTAGCAGGGATCTTCTTCTGCTGAGGATTGTAGCCATTGTTAATTCCCTATGGTTTTATTTTGGAAGTCCTATATCACTTCCATTGTTTTGTTGGGTTGGATTTTATTCTCTTTTGTTTGGTTATGTTAAATCTGATGGCAGGAGCAGCTATTTCAAAGGTAGCAAGATATGTTATGGTAGCAATTTTGGATTTACTGTTGGCTTGTTTTGAAGTCCTTTATTGCATTCGTTGTTTTGTTTTTATTGTTTCTATCCTATTCTGTTCTGCTTGATATGTCCAAAGTTATCTGCAGCAAATTTGAAGACATCAAACGGCATTATGGTAACTATTTTTTATTTTATAATGTTTTGAAGCCCTGTATCTTTTACACTGGTTTGTTTTAATTGGTTTTATTCTGTTTTATCCTCTTTTAAAAAATTCAATTGCAGGTTTTGGCAAACTGGCACATTGCAGACCTGCCACATGTTTTATAAACGAAGTTTTATTGGAACACAGTCACCCATTTGTTTATGTACAGTCCCTGGCTGCTGTTCCTGTACACATATTAGCAGATGGAGTTTTTGTTATACAGAGGCTGTTTGATCTGTAAAACCTGAAGAATATTTACTATCTGTCTCTTTGCAGAACGTTTGCTGACTCCTGCTCTAGTGGCATCCCATCTGTTTGATCACCTGTTGCTACATAACAAAGCACCCAAGATTCTCATGCCTTTTACTTTTTTCTACCTCTGTCTCTTAATTTGAACTTCCCTAAGCATAAAGATGCTATAGAATGAAGTTTTATATAGCCTCCCTCCTCCAGAATTCAGTGTTGAAATTCTAACCCTTCAGTGTGATGTTAGTAAGTGGGACAGCTTTGGAAAAAGATTCAGTCATGGAGCCCTCATAATCAGGAGAAACACCTATTCACCTTTGCCTCCTTGATCTATGAACCAGAAAGCAAGCCCTCACCAGCCATTACCCTTAATACCTTAACGTTGAGTCTCCATGGATTTCAGGCACTTTTGTTGGTCTTGAGACTTTCCCGAGTGTTTGGATCTGCTCCAAAGTGGTCTCAGGGTGCCAAGATGAGCTTGAGACATATACCTCACATTAAGGTCAGAAATGGGGGCCTTCAACCTTATACAGGGAAAGTTTAGTGCTTAACGGTAAGCAATTGTGCCCAGCCAACACTTGTTGAGTGAATGAATAAACACTGGGTGTTATGGATTGAAAACTGGTGGTCAACTTAATGCCAGCTGGATTACATCAGCATGGCGCTCAGTGTAGATGTTCCACCTGAGGAAGGTTGCCAGCATAAATAGAGATGTGGAGAAGGAAAAGCTATTCACATTAGTTGCATTAAGGTGTAGAGGCATTGTGGGTTCTCATACAAGTTGCTGTTTGAGCCTTGGTTCTCCTGGAGGAGCTCTGGTCCTCACATCGAGCATTGCTTCCTGGCTCTGGAGAGGAAGACGTGTGCAGCTTGGTCTCCAGGATGAACTTATCACGCTGGCTTCCTGGCATGTACTCGACCGTGCTTGTCGTCAGAGGAGCTCAGGGCCTCCATGTGGCTGAGGATGGCTGTGGTGCTTTTCAGGACAGCCCTGGTGTTTGTTGTGAGTGTGACTTCTTAGCTCCAGTGTAGAGCCCTCAACCTACCAGAACAGCTCCTTCACCCCACTGGCATAGACTTTCTGGCTTCCACCACTGACTTTTGGGCCTTCCCAGCACAGATCCATAAAAGAGACTGGCATGAGTCCTCCTTGTGGGCTCTAGACCTCCAGTTGGACTTGTAGGAGGCATTGTAATGAGAACTGAGTCTTCATTTGGACTCATGTGGGACATTGCTGTGGGATTCAGGCCTTTGGCTAATAATATTCTATGTCTTTAGTGATGGGATAGATTTCCTGCATTTTCTTGGGTGACCATCATAAAAATATTATAAACTCCATGTAATGTTTCTAATTGTTCTCTGTACAACCTATGACTACAACACTGGGGACAACCCAGCCTCATCACAATGGGAAGTTCTCCATCCTGACCCCATCTGTGAGGTCCCAGGTGTGGGTTCCTGCCTCTCTTCTCTCTGACACTAGGCATATGCACCTGTTCTCTCTTTCCTGTGCTAGAAGCTGGAGTCAATGGGTTCTGCTTCTATGGAGATGTTGGAGAGGGGCTCCCCTGTGCACACACATTCTGTCAAAAGAAGAAAATGGGCCAGAAGAGCATTCTAAACTCCTACTCCACAAGAACAGATCTTTTCTTCTTTGAAAAATGTACTTACTAAGGTATAAGGCAGAAGGAACCTGGGGATTCCATTTGAAATAAAATTCTTCTCTCAAATTAACCATATTTCGAATTGAACCTCCTCCCCATCAGCCCCTGACCGGTTGCTCATTTCGTGTGAAGCTGCAGTGAGAAAACATGAATTCCACTGATTACAAGAAGCCTGAGATGGGCTGTCACCAGCCATTCTGAAAAGACACATCCGGTTAAAACTGACAACCAAATGACACTCTCAAAGTTCCCAGCCAGGCATCTCATCTGCTCAGCACTTTCTCCCTCATGACAGCTTACCTGTGGCACTGCAGCTGTTTACTTGCTTTTTCCTCCCCTGATGTGAAATTTAGGTCAGGAGCTGCATAATCCACAAAACAGCCCAGACTGCCTCCTCTCCCTCCTCCATGTGGGAGCTGTAGATTTGAGCATAAATGGCCCAAGCACTTCCCCCAGCAGACTTCTGCACTCTGGGTGAGAACGTGCAGGGTGGTTGCTGGGATCTAGTATGACACAGGGAGTTGATTTTGTGATTCAGAAACAAAATCCAGCCAAACTCTCAGTCTAGAGGGCCTGTCCCATGTGACGTTAAACTGTATGCCCTGTGCTGCAAGTCAACTGTGTGGTCTGAGGAGAGCCACTGGCCCTCACTGAGCCCCGTTTTCATGGTAAAATGACAGCTGGCTGGGTCTCCATGCCTCTGGTGCCAGCTCTTCTCTGCTTCCCTGTACCCTGGCGCCAGGGGCTCTAGGGTGCAAGTCCCTCCTCTAATCAACAGAGTGTGAGTCTGGGTCTACGTGTTTCTGCAGATGTCTTTGTGAGAATGTCCAGATCCCAGCGAGATGGAGAGATGCCACTTAGCCAAACCCAGAGCGGGAATTGGCTTCCTTTTGAAGCACTGTGCTTGCCATAGAGACAGCAATGTTTTCTCAAACATAAAAGTAAATTCTGTGCTGGGAAAGGTGAGAGGCAGAGCAGGCTTACTGGAGCCAAGCCAGAGAGAGGGCTCAGGAAATGCTCCTCTACACTGCTTCTGTCTCAGACAGGGCTGCCCTGCTCAAGACTTCTGACATTTATCTGATGAGCTAAAGAAAACCTTTTCATCCTGAATTTTTCATGGAAGAAAACAGAAAAAATATACTTGGGAAGGGCCATCTTGTTTTTTTTCTGACAGACCATCTGGCCAGGACTGCAGCACAAACAGGGCATATGAGGACACTTGAGGGTGAACTGTGATCATTCATCCTCCATGTGGTCACTCTGAGCTGCAGGGACATAGACCTGGCAGGGACTCTAACATCACCCATCCTAACCAGTCTGCAATGAGAAACCAAGACCCAGGCAGGGAAGGACTTGCCACATTCATGCAGCAAGTTTCTGATACTAGTAGGTGAGCCAGGAATTCTCCATTATCTTATGATCTTATTTTGGTTTGTATCTTCCCTCATTGGGAATGAATTCCCCTCAATTCCAGATATTTATGGAGCATCTGCCTTGTTCCAGGAATTCTAGTGAACACTAAGGATAGAGAAGTGTGTGAGCCATAGATTCCGACCTCACGAAATGTCCTAGGGGAAATACTGTCATGGAGAAAGAAATCCAGGTCAATATGATAAACCCGGCTGATCTCCTTGTTAAGCTCCTGGAACACCTCTAATGCACTAACTATGGTGAATTGTGAATTGCTTCCACTTGATACTGAGACCTTGGACAACAAGAGCAGATACATTAAGACTTCTTAATTTATGTCTGTGATGCAAAAGCCAGTATCTAACAGTTGCTTCATAAACATTTCGAATAAATGAATACTTGCCTATGCTTGTTACTTCATCTATAAATAAAGTATTTTATTTTCTAGCTCTGTTGGATTAACATATTAGAATAACCTTGATAAGCCAGGCATGATGGCACATACCCATAATCCCAGCACTTGGGAGGCTGAAGCAGGAATAACACTGCAAATTCAAGGCCAGTCTGGACTGCATAGAGAGATGTTGTTTCAAAACAACAATAACCCCAAAAAATAAAAGAGTAACTCCAATATTTAGAACTATAAATTTAGAGCTAAAAATCATGTGTGTTGTTATGGCTTATATCTATATGTCCCCCCAAAGCCTCATGCATTTGTGGGGTGGGGACTTTGGGGAGTGATTGGATCGAGTGATACTAGATTAGTCTATTGATTGCTTTAGCATAGTTCTGGATATGGCTGAGTGGATTTGCTAAAGGCAGAAGAACTACCCTGGGTGTGAGTGGCACCAACCAATAGGCCTATAACCTAGATGGAATAAAAAGGGAAAACAGAAGGAAGATGCTGCTTCCTACCTGGCACACTGTGAACTCTCTCCTCTGTGATGCCTCTCTGCCATGCCACCCTGCATTGAAGCCAGCCAACTATGGACTCAAACCTCTACAAAATAAACTTGTCCTATTTCAACTTGCGGGTGTCGGGTATTTTGTCCCAGCAAAAAGAAAAGTAGCTCAGATGTGTATACACTCACGTATGTATGCTTAAATAAATATATACATTCTTATAGCGTCTGCACAAATTTTTAATGGCATTGGTAAGAAAAAGCCAGTGAGGGACCCAGGGGTCAAAATCCCAAAGGAAAATAAAATAGGGAGGTTAGCCCAACATTTGGAGCCCATTTCCCCCTCAATGTATCTTCTGGCTTTTAGGTAGAAACTAAGAGACTAAGAAGTTGAATAGCAAGTGGTGGCTACGGAGCTAAGAATCTGAGCAGAGCTTTCCGTAGTCATACATGTCTGGGAGTGGAGGGACAGGGACAAACACAGGAAGGGCAATGCCCAGCAGCACAGGCGAACTGGCAATGGGCCAGCTAGCGCCGAGACTAAAGCATGGCTTTAAATCAGCTCAATTCCAGATGAGCTGAACCTGGTCTCCCCCTGTCCTCACTGCTTTCCGAGGCAGAAGTGCTTTCTCTCTGGAGAAAAGTAACAGTATCCAGAGTGTTGAAATAACTTCTGCCATTTTCCCAACACAAATAATGCCATGCTGTCCTAAATAACCAAAAATACCAGGAATCAAGTACAAAGGATCAAACAGAGAGACAGATCTTTTGCAAATGGAAGTTGGGGGAGGGGAGCAAGGGGATGAAAAAAGAATTAAGATGTGTTAAGTACGAGTACCGGCTCCCCATATTGATCATAAACATTACGCATTGCTCACATGTCCTAATAAAAATAAAATTTGAAAAATTAGACCATCAAAACCAAGAAAAACAAAGACAAATGCAACAGACCAGGGAGATCCAACTATTGGAATTATCAGACACAGACTTTATTATATAAAGCAGCTGTAACAATAGTAATAAATGAGCTAATACATTTTCAATGCTTATAATACGTGTACATAGTAAACTTAATATAAGAGTTCATTAGCTATAAAAGAAATGTTTTGCAGTCATGAGGGTTCTGTTAGGGGGAAATTTCAGTCGTTCATTCAGCGGACACCTACTGGGTCAGGTGGGCACTATGCTAGGTCCTGTGAATACAAATAAGGTGAAGGTCCTGACTCACAGTTGAATAAAGGCAGAAAACTTTCAACATGGGAGGATCCTACAAAGTTGTTGTAAAGAAAAGAGGGAGAGGAAGAAGAAACACAGTATATGGGCCAGTGGATTAATACAGTGGGAAATATTTTAGCAGGCACTGTGACCAGGAAGATGGCTCCTTGGAATCTGATGCCTCTCAGTGCATTTGGGCACTGCTCGGGATTGACTTCCATTTCTGTGGCAGCTATGGGAATGAACAGTTCCCGGTTGAATGTACAGAAGCAGAGCTCAGAGAGGTGAGGGTATTGCCTTAGGTCAAAGGAGAGTTGGTATTATGTGAGGACAGCCTCCTGAGTGTGTCCAGCACTCTTCTCCCTTGTCCAATACGGTACTATTTCAGAATATGGAACTCCTGGCCAAGGTGAAGAAAGTCACAGATGGCAAGAATTTCCCCAGTAGTTCTCATATATTCCTTAATATTGTGAGTCTACATTCTCTTTTCTATAACTCAGCTTCCCAAATGCTGGCAAACTGAATGGTTCTCAGCTGAGTCTGCAGATGAGAGGATGCCAGCCTGAGCCCCTTTCCAGGCAGGAATCCCTGTGGGACATTGATGGCAGCGTGTCTGTGTCCTAGGAGCTTCCTATTAGCTCTCTCCAACTCCAGGGAATGTTTCCACAGGCAGGTGGTCATGGCACCCACATTCCTGGGCCCCTTGAACTTTCCCCATTATCTTGCTGTGTAGAGGAATAGGCAAGTAATAAATGAAGATTTATGGTTCTTGAGACCTAGAGGCTCCCTTCTCTCCTGCCCCATGTGATCGTCTCTGTGGCCTATGCTCTACTTGATCTTGACTTCTTCACCTGGTAGTGGAAGTAAAGGGAGCTATGCCCAAAGAGTCAAGTTCTACAGGAATGATAGGACAGCTCATCACAGACCATGGCCCCACCTGGCCCGGATAAAAGCAACACACCCCAGACTGGCATTTGTGAAAAGTTAGGTCTATTTTGGGTAGATGCCTGCTGTACTGTATTTATGAAGGCATGAGGCAATTTCCCTGCCTGGAGCCAATGCCAAACCCTTTTAGGTGCTAGACAGTCAAGCTGAGCTGGTAGAGGCTCTCCTGGGATGGCAGGTGGGACCAACTCCAGAGAGGGTGAATGGAAAGGGAGAGTCACCCTGGCTCTGTTTGTCTATTTATATGATTGTAAAATGACATGGAGAAACATGAGAAATGTCATGGGAGGCCACACATATGACCCAGTTGCTTCTTTCTCTCTCTGATGTTCGTTGCTAGGGATGTGCTAGCTATGAAGTCACCTCTCAAGTCGGCAGTGCTTTCCCATACAGCCTAGTTTTCCTGCACAAGCTATTAATGAATGAACAAGAAAAGTAAAGGGCTAGGAGTGGATGCTTGATTTTGTATCCCAGCCTCACTGCATGCCAGCTGTATGGCATAGATCTTATCCTCTCTCCACTTCAGTCTATACCCTATAAAATGAGGTTGAGAATACCTGCTCTGATAAGCCCATAAAATGTGTTTGAGAGGCAAAAGAATTGAATGTGTATGAAAGTGTTTGATAAAATGTTGCTGTAGTTTAGATGCTGAAAGTTTCCCAAAGGCCCACGTTAAAGTACAGCCCCCGAGGTCATGCTACTGAGAGATGGTAGAGCCTTTAGCAGGTGGAGTCTAGTGGGAGGTCCTTAGATTGTTGAGGACTTGCCCTTGAAAGGGACTGTGGGACCACAGTCTCTCTCTCGCCTCGCCTCTCCTCTC